>CM038042.1:11967623-12500123 GCA_021397845.1 Areca catechu | reverse complement strand
GGTATAAGATATGTTATTTTGGATTTTTTTGTAATATTTACTCTTTATATAGGCTAATCAGCAGGGGAGGGAGCCTGGTGAGGTGGAGTTCTATCGGATGACTCACGTTCACCAGGATGACAGTTTTGTTCGGGAGGAGTCCAGAGATATATATGTATTTTATTTATTTATATTATATTATGATTTATATTTATATTTTTATTAAGTATTGATATATGTGTTTTTTATAAAATATAGAATAAGGCTACCTCCATGATCTCCGAGCGTGTTGGCCAGGGTTCATCATCTACTCAGAGCAGTCACATCGAGGCCGAGGTATTCTCGAAGTTGATGGGACCAGAGCATCCTGGACGAGTGAGGGGTTATGGGATTGGAGTTACCCTACTCAGTTATCTGAGGTGAGTAGATATACTTGGGATACTAGAGAGAGTCATGATCAGTTATATGTTCGTCAGCTCCATGAGGAGATAGCAGAGCTCCGACAGATACGTGATGCAGATAGAGTAGAGATGCACACCATTAGGTCTCAGCTAGAGCATGTTACATCTATGCTGCATATGTTCATGTCATCTCAAGTAAGTAATTATTTATTAATTTTGTATGTATCTAATAATTTAGAATATATATAATGTATGTATCATAATTCCTGATGTATATCTTGTATGTTCCTGGTACATCTGTGAGTCACAGACCTGACGACGACCAGCCTCCCGTGGATCCGTGATGTCAGCTATTTTTTTTATTATTTTTGTATGTCTTTTTATTTATTTGAACTTGGATTGATACTTTTATATATATATATAAAACTTTTTATGATTGGTTTGTGTTTGTGTATGTTGGGTGTGATACAGGTTTGAATGTTTTCATTTATTTGTGTATGTTCGATGTGATACAGGTTTGAATGTTTTCATTTTGATAATGTATACAGGTTGTGTTGTATAAAATATGTTGTACGTATTTCATGTATGGTATAGCTGTTTAATTTTTTTTTAAAAAAAAAAAATCTGTCGATGCTTTAAAGTGTCGCTAGGTTTGGACCTGGCGATGCTTTAAAGTGTCGCTAGGTTTGGAACTGGCAACGCTTTAAAGCGTCACTAGGTTTTAAGTCTAGTAACGATTTAAAGCATCGCTAGACTCTAGGTTTTAAGTCTAGCAAAGCGTCGCTAGGTTTTCAGTCTAGCGATGCTTTAAAGCGTCGCTAGGTTTTTAGTCTAGCGATGCTTTAAAGCGTCGCTAGGTTTTCAGTCTAGCGACGCTTTAAAGCGTCGCTAGATTTAGACCTGGCGACGTTTTAAAGCGTCGCTAGATTTAAAACTTAAAGCGTTGCTAACTACCGATGCTTTAAAGCGTCGCTAGACTTAAAACTAGCAATGCTTTAAAGCCTTTTGAGTTAGCGACGCTTTAAGTTTTAAAGCATTGCTAGATTTAAAACTCAAAGCGTCGCTAACTGCCGATGCTTTAAATCTAGTTTTAAAATTTAAAGCGTCGCTAGATTTAAAACTTAAAGCATCGGTAAATGCCAATGCTTTTAAAAAGCGTCGGCAGGTTGCATTCCCATGCTTACATAGGCGACGCTTTAGTGATGCTTTAAAAAGCGTCGGTAGGTTGCGTCCCCACGCTTACATAGGCGACGCTTTAAAAAGCATCGGGAGATTGCTTGGCGATGCTTAAAAGTGTCGAGAAATATCAAAAAAAGCGTCGGTAGAGACTTGTTTCACTGTAGTGATGCACGAGTTATATGATTATCGATTTTTTTTATTTTTTACTATTTTTTATTAATTTATGAAAAAAGGAGAAGAAAGAAAGAAATAAAAGGATATGAAAGTAAAAAAAAAAAAGATAGATTTCGAGAAAATAAAATCGTTTTCCTATTTTAAATTTTAA
This sequence comes from Areca catechu, assembly GCA_021397845.1. NCBI lineage: Eukaryota > Viridiplantae > Streptophyta > Magnoliopsida > Arecales > Arecaceae > Areca > Areca catechu. The sequence continues at coordinate 12,498,239 of CM038042.1, read as the reverse complement.
ATTTAAAGACCTATTAGAAAAGAAAGAAAAAAATAAAAGAATATTGAAAGGATAAAATATTATAGATTTTGAGAAAACAAATTTATTTGAAATTTTAAATTTAAAAATCAAAATCATGAAAAAATTGAGTAAAAAAAATCTAAAAAAAATGACAGTGGCAGCTTTTAAATCACGGTAATAAAATTTTAGTTATATATAATAGTAAGACGCAGGTACCAATAGAATTTGAAAATAATATTAAACTGACATCCATAGCACTTTTAAAGCAGAAATAAGAGAGGTGATATGCTATCATATTTATATTTTTAATGTAGTAAGGATTGGTAGCTGAGACCATTCACCAGTGAAGTATACATGGTTAAAGATGCTAATATTGAGAAATTAAGATAACAAGTACGTAATTTATCTTAATAAACATAGATTGGCATTTAAAACTTAGATTGACCACCAATTGAATGCTCGCATGTCCTTTAATATAGAAAGGACATTTCTCTTAACAAAAGCCTTGGACGATTTGTTAATCGAACCTGTTGATTTTGAAATAAAATGAGCACGTGGAATGGTTATTTTGTCATAGATACCAGACATCAAGCAATTAGTTTTTGGTATAACATCAACAAATTAGTTCAAGATACGAGATTAATAGATGGTTAATCATGGTCATAAATGTATGTCCAAAATAATTTTGTAAATCCGTCACTTTTAACCATTGTAATTTGTAATTACAGCAGCTGTAAAAATGTAAAATGACCCTTAATTTTGGATCACAACGGTAACCCGAGCCAAAAGTTCCTCCTTGTCTTTTAGATATTATCCTATATATGTGTTGCCTATAATTATAAGGTTCATCCATGTAGATATTTGCCACATCTCAGTTCCATCTAACATATACAATAAACGTCAATAATTAATTAATTTCTACAAATCAATTTCACTTTCAACCATCCTACCTACCAAGCTTCAAATGGGACCTCCTCTTCCTACTTTTAATATTAAAGAGGAATGGAAGTATGGTGGAGAAATCACAAATGCTTCAATTGCATTCTAATTTTATCCAATTAACCACGTCAACGTGACTCCCAGCTACCTACATATGGTATCTTTACAGAAGATATTGGATAAGTATGTTGGTCATTATGGAGAAGAATTCAAACATGTCATGTCTCAATGTCGTCTTGTGGACATGTAAGTACTTGTGTGGTCTGTCGGTGACCATCAAAACGAGGCTTGGAGTGCAACATTTATGGTTGACATTATGAGATTGTTGTCTTCATGAAGGGATGAGGATGCCACGGAGAGAGACATCTAACTATAAACTTAAGACAGGCTTGTGGTCTTATTCTCAACATATGAGAGAGAGAGAGAGAGAGAGAGAGAGAGAGAGAGAGAGAGAGAGAGAATCCAGGGTGCCTTGCAGCTATCTTCCGGTCACACTCCTATCGTCCAGCATAACCATTCAAATGAGCTGGAGAACAAGGTTTTCATTAGTTGGGCTGCGGTGTATGGATGTTGAGTGGCAAGAAAAAAGTCATCACGGGTTTATCACCAAAAGAAAGGGAGAAAATGACGACGCTAGAAAAGGCTTTTTCCAATCCGGGCGCCTTACAAAGCATCAACTATGAAAGTGTAGGAAAAATTAGTCCAACATTTTTGAAAAGCATCATTAGGTAAAAACATACCGACAAGAATTATATCGATATTTTAAAGCATCAATAAATTTATTTTTTTAAAAAAATAAATATAGATTTTTTTTTGCTGCCGATGAGCCTGGTCTCAGGATGCCGAGGGAAGGGGGGTCGTGGAGGAGCCTGGGTGGGGTAGGGCAGCATGAAGGAGCCACGGGAGGGTGGGGTAGGGTGGCATGGTGCTGCGGCAACAGGTGAGGGTGGGTGTTGACAAAGCGATGAGAAGGTACTGCGAGGCTGGGGAGGGGGTCATGGCATAGATGGAGGGCGCTCACGAGGTCAAGATAGAGGAAGATGACATCATCGAGGACGATGACGGCCCTGGACTTGTTGAGCGCATGGGCGATGCCAATCCCTGATCGATGCTGGCAATATCGCAGCAAATTTGGGTCAACTTCATGTATGCCATGCAACTCCTCTGGATCACCCTCAGCCGCTCCCGCGTTGCCTCTATGTGCGTCGCTTTTAGCATATTCCTAGCCTCATCCATCGAGATGTGCTTCTCCTCTTCCTGCTTCACTTCTAGCGGGGATCTGGGCGAGGGGACAAGCCCCTCAAGGTAGAGGCATTCTCGGTTCAGCTACCGAATATGATCGGCCAGGGGGTCACCAACCGGGAGGGGAAGCCGCTCCACCGACTGAAAGAGGGCCCACATCTGGAGAAACCGGCAGAGGAGCCCCTACTCCTCACTAGAGTTCTAGAGGAGGCAAGAGGATGACTCGGCGATAAGGAGGCGAGGAGGGAGGAGGGTGCTAGTGGAGGACTTAGCAGCGTTGAAGAATCGGTGAGCTAGGATTTTGCCGAACACCATTGATCTGATAGAAAAATGCCCTAGGAACCAATCATTGTATGGGCCTTTTTGTAAACTTCTAACTCATGTATGACATCATTATTTATAATAAAGGCATTTGATTCATCATATACTGTTGTGTCATGTTTTTGACTATGATGAACCCCATAGAGTAGGACAATGGAATTAGGGTTATGATAAAATAACAGTGATACCTAATTCTTATAAACCCTAATCTAGAATCTCCTAGTCATTGGATCATCGATTCGGGGATCGATGAATCCAGTAAGACTGGCTTATCCTATGTATGCTCAGTTGATGAGGGTGGTTGATCTCACAGCCACTTATGTAGAGATACTAATACAAGGATAAGGGTGCTCATTAGGTTATGAGTACACTGAACTGATCCGCACCGGGACTATCTTATGGAAGTCTTACTCCTTGTCAAAAGATAGGTCCCAAAGTATAAGTTGTGCATGTGATCTTCAGACCTGAGGTCACCATGGTTCTTTATGCACACTAAGCCATCTTTGGTCATACTTATTCATGGCATTGCGACATGTACGGGGTGTTCTGGATATAATGAAAGGTGTACGAAGGATGTGAGTGGACCAACAAAGAATTGATCAATCCTGGTAAGAGGATATGTTATCCCGTGTAATCTCTTCGATAAGTGATTCAAGGAATCTTTGCAAAGTGGGATGAGATTAGAAGTGGCTTCTAATCAGTCATCAGCTGAGTTCTCATGATCGAGCTGAGATTCGATATGATTAAGTATTAGGATTTGATATTTATCCATACCCATCACTTAATCGGGATAATGAGAGATCGAAAGATTGAATTACACGGTAACTTACTACTGAAGGGTATTTTGATAATTTCTATCAAATTTTTCATCTTCCAGGTAGGCATGACACGTTGCTAGACATCAATCTTGTCTTGTGGATTTTCATGAACCAATTGGATTGGTTTCATGAGTCAATTCGATGTGTGATTCGAATTGGACAATTAGGTGAGCTGATTTGACCTAATTAGGTCAACCGGGTTCGATCGGATCGAATCGGCTCAAACCTAAACCTATTGCTGGCTAGATGTGGAATCCAATGGGTTACACATAATAGAGAGTTGGCCAAGGAAGTCACTCATGGTTTAATTAGGATCATGGGATCCTAATTGGTTAGCCAGATTGCATACTAGCATATATAGGCTAACCCGATTCCTAATCCAATTGGATTGGGTTTAGTTGCTTGCTAATTAGGCTAACCTAATTATGAAAAACCTAAATTAGGTTGAGTCCTAAGTAGGGATAGCCAAATCAAAGCTTGATCTGATTTTATTTTGGTATTTTGGACGTCTTATTAAAGAGCCCATTTGACTTGGGACTCTAGATGCCAAAATGATACCTTGGCATTCAAAAAAAGCTAGGAGAGTCTATAGTCCTCTGATCTGAAAAATATTTATATGGATGGAAAGAGGACTTAATGCTCTTTCTTTTGACACCCATATTGCATATGCTTTGACTAGTCAAAGGCTACATGGGGTGTAGATAAAGTTGACCACAAAAGGACTCTTGGCACCTCTTGGGGCGGGCGGGAGATGAAGGTGCGCGCAGAAGGACAAAAGTCCTTCTGCAGATGAAACACTCTAGTGTTTCATCAAGGGGCACCTTCTTATCTTATCCCCATGCCCTTTGGATTTAAATGATCGATCAAATGGAATAAAAGGGCGGCATGAAATGGGAAAAAGAGTAGCACGCGCAGATGAAGAGTCGCGTCTCTTCATCTGCGCACGGTTCTTAGGCAGGCTCTCAGGACTCTGCTCTTCCCACGATTTTTTAAATCTAAAATGGTGCCTCCTTCCATTCTTCTTAATCGGTAAATGCCACATGGCACATGGGGATTTAATCTAAAAAGGAAAAGAACACAGCTAAGACTATTCAATCCTGAAGAGTCTTATCAGATATAAAATAACATATTTGATAAGAGATGTCAGGATGGTTTTCACGCCCCGGAAATATTATTTAAAGGGGGTACGGTGAAATGAGAGAAAGAGTTTTCGGTCATCAGAAAATAGGAATCCCATTTTTCCGAGAGTCTGTCAGTCTAAGTGTTCTTCTACTCCCTCCTTCTTACTTTAGGACAAGACTTGTCTTGTTAAGACAAGGTCTTTTCTACTAGGATAAGGCTTAGTTTTAGGATATAAGCCTAAGGGGTCCAAAAGGAGGGATGTCCTAAAACCAAGAGTGATTTAGGACTGTGTCCAGAGAGCCCTACAGTAGGATAGGGTGTCCTACAGTGGTCAAAGGTTAAAAGGCTGATAAAAGAGTTCTATTGAAGCAAGTAACCCCGGTAGGGATTCTTCCTAGGTACCATTCTCGTGTGGATCACTGTTGGAGGGCTTGCACTTGTGAGCCTCATCGAAAGGATTGGATTTTAGTGATCCAGGTATGTATTCTGACTTCATTTATATTTCGTTGATTGGTATTGCATAAGGGGTTCCTGGGAATTAGGTTTTCTTACTAATTAGGGTTTCATGCTTAGAATTTCAGTTTTGAAATTCACTTCCGCATGCTGCATGATTCCCGGTACCCTGGGAGAATTCCCATCATGATCGGACTATGGAGGAATGGGGTTCATACTAGAGAGAGAAAGAGCAAGAGACAGAGAGAGCGCGCGCTGCTCTTTTCACCTTTACTCTGAGACCTCTTTGTTCTATTTTTGGATGGGGTAAGAGGGAGGCAGTAGAGTGATGACCAGGCCGGCAATGGAGAAGGGAACGAAAAGGGAGGTAGTGGGAGGAGGAGGAGCAAGCAGGGTCATGGATGTGGATGGCGAGGAGGTCAAAAACTGCAGCGGCATAGATTGGTGGGAGAAAGTTTTGTAATCGAAAAACTTTGGGGATGGAGAAAAAGATAAGTGGGAATAATAATTTGGGATGGAGAACCGAAAATTTTTGGTGGGAATGGAGGGAGGGTCCGACGATGCTTTAACAGAGAGAAAAAAGGGAAGCTCGATGCTCTAAAGCATTGTCGGAGTTTTCATAAATAATTAAGAAATTTCAATGATGTTTTGATTAAACTTTCCTCTTTTTTCTAACTTGCTTTAATTTCACGGTGCATTTCACAGGACTTGGAAGTAGAAATTCCGAAGGTTGGTTACATGAACTCCATGATCTTAGGCAGAGGAAAACCAAGGATGTTTGAAGTGAACAGTTTCATGCTTTCTTGATGGAAAGTGTTGCCGCTCTTCCTCCTAGACCGGGCTCGGTGGATGTGCTGGAGAGCTCCTCGACCGATCAACCTGCAAGAAGTCCCTAGGCGCCGAAGGGGCTCCGGCGGGGGACACTCTAATTCTTAAGTTAGAGGAGGGTTGGAACAACAGAATGAAAAGAGCTCGGGGAAAGAGTTCATAATGGGGAAGAAGAGCGTTACCCTATTTACGGAGGTCCCCAGGATGCCTTTTATAGGCATGGAGTGCTGCCAAATTCTGTTAGGAAACAGGTTGAGAAAACTCGAACATGCCCCCAGGAGAATAGGCGTGGCGGCAAGGTAGTGGGTTGGCGGTATGGCAGGAGCGTCGGAGTGGCGGCCTGACAGCAAGAATCGTGGCCATGCATTGGAGTCCGTTACAACAGAATGTCAGAACTTGTCAGGGAGAAAGGCTCCTGGAAACTTCGAGCGACCCCTTCAGCAGCGGGTTGGCCTGGCCTCCCAAAAGCCAACCGTGGCGCTCAGCAGGGCCTCCTAGAAGCCGACCGTGGCAGTCAAAGAGGCCGACGCACAGACGGCAAGGGTGCCCACCGGCTTCGAAGCCCCCGAGTCAGCCCTTCGGGAAAGGGGGCCGCGGGGTCCTCTCCTAGAACTAGGGAGTCGGACCCCGCGCGGGGATCAACCAACCGGGCGCTAGGGGCTGGTCCGACCCGAGGCCAGCCGGATGGGTGTAACAGAAAGTGTCGGCATATATCTAATGATGCGATCGATAGCTATCTTCAAAGATGCGGCCAGAGGCAAAGTGGCTGAAACCGTAAGCAAATCACGCATATAAATCAGTACATGCATTCAGAGGCAATTCCAGTTAAAGTTGGGATCCTCTTCGGTTGATCGTACCTAAAGCTAGAAATGGCTAGTTGTTTAACCATGTCTGTGATTAGCCTGAGGGCCGCGATGGAAAGACTCCATGAAGCCACCATCCACATGCCACAAATTAAAACACCCATTCAATCATGATGGCCTAACCAATTAGGGTTTATCATGATTGGACAAGCAGCCCTCCTTGGTTTGAGTGCGGACTAGAGAAGATCCAAACTCATTGGAGTTTGGTGCAAGAACAAGTACATGACTAACATGTTAGAAAAAAATGCCTCGATTCGGTCTAAAAAAAATTCAGCATAGGCAAACGCATGGCTGGAACAGGCCCAAGCAGTTTCCTCCCCCAGCAAGCGGTCCATGCACATCTAAAGCATCTCCTGTCATGGTGTTTGATGGTCTCCGAGTTGGAAGCAGTCCACAAAGAAGGGAAGCGGTCCACAAAGAAGGCACGCAGTCCACCAAAGCCCCCATCATGGTCTATGGCCATTTAACATGATCTATGTACATCTATTACACGATCGAATGGCCGCATGCAATATCCACGAAGATCTGATAACCAGGAAGGTATCCAACTGTATTTGGACTTGATCTGCACGATCTATGGTTCAATCAATGCGATCAGATGGCTAGAGCTTTTTATTTTTATCAAATGCAAGTTGGAAAAGGAATAGGATTATGTTTTCAACATGGTTTAGACCATTAGACTCTTAGTGAGATACTCTTCGTGCTAGAAGCTATAAGAGAAGGGCATGTGACCAGGGATCAGCTGTAAGGATCTAGAGGACTTCTAGAAAGTGTGACAGTGGCAGAAAAAGTATATATAACTGAGAGTTGAGAGCTTGTGAAAAGAATTTGAAATTTTTGTTGAGAAAATTATATGGGATTGAGAATGAGAGTTCCAATATAGTAAGTATTTATTTTATTTATAGTAAAATCATGCATGCCCAATTAATTGTATCATTTATTTTTTTTTTCTCTCTTCCTTTTCTTGTAGCATTGACACCAACATCGTGATCTTGGAAACGGGGATCTATATTCCGCACGAAGTATTTCTCAAGAGAGTAGTATCAATACAGTTGGTACCGCAACATATACCATTAATGTGGAAACTATTGTGGATATCATCTTTCTCCCTCTTTCATTTTTTTTTTTTTTATCTTTATATTAATCAAACTTTATATATATATATATTGGCGTAGAGTCTCTTTTTCGATCGGGCGAAGCTACAGGTCCGCTCCCTGGTTCACCTGCAAAACAAATCCTTGATCGGAGTTGCTCCGGCGAGGGACACTCCGATGCCTAAGACAGAGACGAGCTCCAGCCACAGAATGGGAAAGATTCTGAGGATGATAAATGAAGAGGAGAAGACTCTAAAATTTTCAGGAGTATCTTGTGCCTTACCTCGAGTGTCCCCTCTTACCAGTATTTATATTGATTTGTTCGGCCTATAGTTTTCGTTCTCCCTCCTGCAGTTACGACGGGGGAAGTTAATTCATTCCTCCCTGTTCACAATTATGGATGGTTACTAAATAGTTTCGGCTAAGCCAAAGATGTTGCCACTGGAGTTAATGATCACGTGTCATTGTCGTGCACTAAAGGTAGTTAGGTAGTCGATGATAACCATTATTTGCCACGTTCATGGAGATCTGAGACAGATCGGAGATCTATCTTCAGGCTTTTTTTTTTGAAGAATATTTGTAGCTGATTTGAAGGGGTGCCTTTATCTTCGGACTCCTTTGATACAGATCGGAGATCATGTTTTTGGCACACGTCGAAGACTGTGTCTTCGGCCGGTAGTGAAGATCATATCTTCGATTCAAGCTGAGGGCCCTGTCTTCAGCAGGGGCCAAAGGCTGACTCTTCTATTGAAGTTGAGATCTTCGGCTTCAGCTTGTCTGTCAGCTATTCGGCTTCTTCCAGATACTTTAGTTTGAAGTGCATGGTTCGGGAAAAATGTCTTAGATAGGTCAAACCGGTGGCTGATCTGTGCTTGAATTGACATATCCCAACAATTGCCTCCAACTCTCAGTTTTCGAAGCAACAATCTGCCTCAAAGAGTGAGAGTATTACTGGATTATCATTTATCCATGAGGAATGGTGTGGTAGATGATTACAACATCTCTGATTGGATCGTCTACCATAACTACTAGCTGATTCGAGGATCATGTGACAGACAGCTGTCACCCCCAGATTGGGGTGTGAAAAAGAAGCGGACGGACCAGGGACTGTCTCTCCTTTTTCTGTTGTGCGACGGCTCAGCCGATCTTTTTGTTGAGATTTGGATAGAGGTCGTGGCCTCTTCCCGTCCCTCGGATAAGAAGTGCATTCCATCTTAGCCGTTGATTTGCACGGATTATGACCTTCGGTCCATTCCGTGTCAAATCAGTTTAGGGTTGTTTGGGATTGCGCACTCATCTCGAGCGTTCGTGGCAAATTTGGGGAGATGATTCTTTCTATCGAGATGTCGCCCTGGAGTTTCCTTGTCCTTTATGAGAAGGTGAAAAGGTCTGGCTGAGGAAGCTTCTCCATCCTTGCATACCTTCAGCTTTGGCCCAGCTTTTCCTGTTCTTGGCTATCGACCCCTTCCGCAGGTAGAATCTTTCTTTTATTTCTTTGTTCCATTCTCTTGTCATGGCTGAGACCGTAGGAAGTCAAGGAAAAAAAGTTGGGCCTTCTGGAATTGATGATGTGGTGAGTCTGGAGTTAGTTTCCAGCTTCGTCTCACCAGGAAAGATTTCCCACCTTCAAGAGCGTTATCACGTTCCCGAAGGGTTTCCTGTAATACTTCCCACGTTTGAAGAGTGAGTGCATAAACCTCCCGTCAGGTGTCTTGTCATATACGAAGATCATTTAAAAGCCGGTCTTCGATTTCCCCTACATCCCTTCTTTGTCAAGGTCTTTCGCATGTACCAAGTAGTGCCTGCGCAGTTGACTCCGAATAGCATTTGAAATATCTGTAGGTTTTTGGTCCAGTGCCACATAGCCAACGTGAGTCCCGGGACCAATTTGTTCACCACTCTATTTGTTCTCAAGAGAGATTTCCATGGTTGTGGATGGTGGGTGATCGGTCTTCGGCTTGGTCGCAAGATCATAAAACATATGCCCAGCGCCATCAATGGATGGAAACCCAACTTTATTTTTATGCCGTCTACCAAACCGTGGGGTTTCAGTAGCGAGTGGAGGGAGCCATGCCTAGTTGCCAATGATGGGAAAAAGGTTTTGGCGGTCGATCAGTCTGATTATGCCTTATTGACTAGTTCAAAGGCCATTCCCATTCGCGAGCTGTTGGAGGAAAGAAATCTTCATCTTGCAGGGATCAATGAGTTTCCTGCGTTAGGTATAAATGATGGAAGTTTTTAGCTCTTCTCTTTTATCTCCTTTATAGTCCAGTTGACTTAGAAGGGCCTTTCTATTTGTAGGTGATGGAATGAAGCCTAACTTGGGCTGGCTTCGCCAGTCTTCCAAAAAGAGGACGGCTCAAGCTCCTCCTTCAAGATCAGAGGCCTAGAAGAAGGCACAAGGGGATGATCCTCAGAGAAGTAGAAGCACTTTATCCTCCAGAGGAACCTCTGGGGGAGATGGGGTATCGATGATGGAGGCTCCAATAGGGCCTTAGCTAGTTGAATCTCTCTCGATTGCTAGCTCTCCAATTTAGATAAGGGAGAGTCCATCTCCGGTGGTTGATGTGCCACCGCCTTGCCCCCCTGCGATGGATAGGGGCAAGGCACCGCAACTCAAGAAGGAGTCCGTCCGGGAGGCTTCTCCAAGTGGGAGCTATCCCGTGGGCTCTTCGAAGCTTTCCCTTATGGGGGGTCTTTTGGTTCCTGCCGTGGCTAGGCGGGCACTGAAGGATACTTTGCTACCTTATGATTTGGCAGTTGTCAGAGGTCGAAGCCTCGCTAGGATATCTGATTTTTCCTATTCTTCCCTGCAACAGGTGAGATCTTCACCATCCCTTCTTTGCCCGATGCATCGTTCAGTCTGTGACTGATCTTATACCTTGTTTTGTTTGTGTAGCTGGTCTACAATATTACTTTCAGGGAAGAGGGCCTGGGGAGCATTGATAGCCTCATTCACGGTTTGAAGGAGGAGCTCCAAGTGGCTAGGGCCGAAAGGGAGGTGGCCGAGGAACTGAAGCAGTCCATGGAGAATTGGCTTACTCATGTGGATACCGAAGTTCGGGGCCTGAAGGGCGAACTGAAGAATGCCTACTTGACGATTGCAGGGCAGTGGGCAGAGTTGAGGAAAAATAAGAAGCAAATTGACTTCTTGGAACATTCTGCAAAGGAGAGTCAGGAGAGGGCTGAAGACTTGACCAAGGTGGCTGAGGAGGCGACCAAAAGGGCCGAAGAGGCATCTTCAAGAGCCGAAGAGGCAGCCTTGGAGGTCGAAGTAGCTAGGAAGGAGTCCGAAGCCATGAAAGAGCAGGCGGCTAGAACTGTTGCGGATTTCAGGAATTCCTCATAGTTCCAACAAGAGATGAATGAAGCGAGTTTATACAGCTATCAGCATGGCTTTAATGACGGACTCGCCAAGGTCAGTGCGGTCTTCCTTGATCTTGATCTTTCCAGCATCCCTGCTTTTGACATTGAGGAGGAAGAAGAGGAGGAGATCGAGGTCGTAGAGGAGGCTGAAGAGATGCCAAGCCGGAGAAAGGAAACCCCAATCGTAGCTGAGGACTCGGGTGTAATTCCGGTCCAAGCTGAAGAGGTTGAAGAGATTCCAAACCTGAGGAAAGAAATCCCAATCGTAGCTGAGGACTCGGGCATAATTCCGGTCCAGGCTGAAGAGGGAGTCCTGGCTGAAGGCTCTCCGGATCTAGCCCAAGTTGAGGAGACCCTTTCTGCCCATATTTAAAGGATACTCCAATCTTGCAATGCTGGATCTCTCTTGGCTGATCCATAGGGACTTGTCATGCTTTGGTTACTGTATCTCTTCTTTTCCTTCCTTTGGCATGTAATCGACAAATTCTCCTGATTTAACGAGCATTTTTTCTTTTCTATGTATACTATGATGCTTTCTAAGTGTTGCATTTTTTGAACTTGGTTTAGGTAGAGTCATTGGTTTTGGTGATGGATTGAATAACTTAGCCCTTTGTTGAGTATATTCTTGTGAATATAGGCTTCTCCTTTTGGACTGTAAAACAAATAGGAAAGTTCCTATATAAGGGGAACCTTTAGCTTACCGGCTTACCCGGGGTGTAGTGACCACCATGTCATCGTTTGGAGAGGTAGTGGTGATCATGTCCATAATGACTGTGCGTGGGAACAGGGATCATCGTGGCTGTAGCCTTTTGGTGGTCCCTCCAAACACACTAGTTAAGGCACTGATTTATTAGGGCGACCGCGCGTGGCGTGCCCAGGAGCCCACTGCGAATGAGGGCTTTTGAATTCTGCCAGTCTCGATATAAGGAAGGGGATTTTCTTGGATCAACTACCATTTGCCCATAGCATCGCCGTTTCTAGCACCATTCCTGTTTTCTTATCCTCGCGTTGTTCTGAGGGTTTGCTGCGTCATGAAGCCGAACCTAGCACAGCTCAGGCGGGCAGCCAAGGGGAAACCAACGAGAGGCATCTAGGTGAGGAGATCAGATCGAAGGCGGAGATATGTGTTAGCGTTACTGTTCGCTAAGGCCAGGCGTAGTGATCCTATCGAGATATATTCTTCTTCAGGGGAGGAACTAGTTTCTCCCGGGAGGACCGTGCTGGCCGATCCATCCGTGAGATCGAGCCCACACGATGTTGGTGGGGCTTCCTCACATGTTAAAGGTGCCAAGCCTGCGGTTGCAGGAGAAAGAGGTCTGGTGGGGTGCGATACCCCTATCACCAGAGATAGGAAGCAGGAATCTGGGGATCCTTTTTCCTGCTATTCTCCTTGGGATACAGTAGGTAGCCTTCAGCATGCGTGTTACCTATCCGCATTCATCGGTTGAACTGACCTTGTATATGCTCCTTGTTCTGTAGATTTCTCGCGACCTTTCTTTGCTAGAGAAAGTTGTTCATGAATCTATCAGCTACAGCAAAGACATTCGAAGCCGTATGGCTTTAGTCGTAGCTGAAAAAGATGTTACCGAGAAGCTTCGGGCTGCTACAGAAGAAGAGAGGGACAAGGCAGTTGCCTCGAATGACGTCTTGAGAAGATAGATGGGTACTATTCAGGTGCAGATGGCTGAAGTGTCGATTATCACATAGGAGAGGAGAAGGAAGGTGGTTTCTCTTGAATGGATGCTGAGAGAAACCCTAGGGATGCTGAGGAGCCGAAGTCTCGTATGGTCGAATTGAAGAGGAGGGTCAAGGAGCCGGAGACAAGCCTTTCGGTGGCCAACCAGAGGGCTGCGCAGGTCGAAGAGAGGTCTTCCGAGGCTGTTGAGGCTTATAAAACTTCTCAGGCCTTCAAAAATGAGTTAAGCAAAGCTGCGTTGAAAGGATACTCTTCAGGTTACGCTGATTATCTGGGTAGAATTAAGAAACTTTATCCCGGCTTGGACTTCTCCTTGCTCGCCATTCCGGAGGATAAATCTGAAGCCTCTGAGGTTCATCCTGAAATGACGTCAACCCTTACTCTAGTTTCGACTGCCGAAGAGGTTGACAAGAAATGAACTTATTATATTTTTTCCTTTTCTCAGCTATCTGTAATATCTCTTCCTCGAAATTAGTGACTAATTATTTTCAAACTAGTCCTTTTTGAGTTTGGTTCTTTATGGTTCCTCTTTGGTGGGTAAGCCGAAGACTATTCGGTTCGAGGTCGATATTGAAGATGAATTCCGAAGTAGGATCGAAATGCCGCTACCGATGATTGACCTCGATTAGGCTAGGCTGATGTCAGTTACCCATCGTAATTATTCCTTATCTCTTGGAAGGGACATGGCAGACAGGTGTCATTTCCCCATTAGCCACTGGTGGAGGAACATGGAGCACAATCTTCGTTGCCCGCATCGAGTGCATGGATATTCGAACGATTGCATCCCCATGCATCCTGAGTGCCGTCATATTTTCTCTTTTTGAGAAATGGTCATTAATGTCGTAACTGTCCGAGGAAGATCATTCTAGGTTCGAAGCACCGACAATCTCTACCCCCAGAGTAGTTATTGGCAATCGTATCATTCCCAGAGCGGCCACCTGGATTTCGAGGTATCGTTTCGACACGTGACATCCCCTGGCATGTTTGGGGAAAGGTGTGGAGCATGTTTCTCTACGGTCGTCCATGGGTGGAGGATCCCTTTAAATAGGACCCTGCTCTCCCCTTCCATAGGCCATCGAGACTTCAAACTCTCACCTTGAAAGTTGCCCTATTTCCCTTAGCCCATCCCCGAGATGAAGTTTAACGTTTCTGATCTTCGGAGGGCGGCTATGAAGAGGGCCTCCAGCACTCGAGCGGAAGGCGAGCCTAGTTCAAAGGCTCCCCGGAGAGGCGACGATGATGACCCACAGGGGGTCATTGCTCGCTTGGAGAAGAAGGTCCGAGCCTTGGAGGCCCGTCTGGAGGAGACCAGGGCTCAAGTCGAGGCGGCCACTGCGGAGGCGGAGGAAGCCAGCAAAAAGGCAGTGGAGGCCGTCTCAGATTTTATGGCGTCTTCTGCCTATAAGGACGGGGTCGCTGAGGCGGTTCTGGACTCTTACCACTGGAGGTTTCGGGAGCACCGGGACAAAGCTTTCAGGTACTATAATTTAAAAGGCCTGAAAAATATTAGGCCTTCTGTCCCCTTTTCCATACATGAATTTGACTCTGACTTCGAAGAAGAGTCAGAGTCTGAAACAGGAGGGAACTCCGAAGCGTCCCCGTCCTCCATCGAAAACTTCAACATCCCCCACTGGCATGGGAAAAGGCCGACGGGTGACTTTTAGATCTGCTTTCTCGTTATCTGCATTGTTTTATGTTTTCTTTTCTCCTTCTCTTTTTTTTTTTTGTAAAAATGCAAAAATGAAATGAAATGAAGAATCTGACTTTCTTCACACTTCTTCTTTCTCTGTGACTGATATACCTTAACGTACTATGAAGTGTAGATGACAAGAGTGTAAACTTTATCGACCCATTAGGGATCTGCAGATGGGATGAGATCGGTTGAGCCATCTCATAAAATGTTTGTTGTTGACAGGGTGAGTAATGTAGATTCACTTCAGCATGTTTTCGGATTTACCTTAGGGTAGGGTGTCTAAGCCATCCCTGTGCGTCCTTGTCATAGTTAAGGTAGGTTGTTCAAGCTCGTCTCGGTGCATATTCGGTTCTACCATAGGATAGGTTATACGAACCATCCCTGCACCTTCTTTAGTGTAAGGTAGGCTGATTAGGCCCATCCCGGAATGTTTTCGAATTTACCGTAGGGTAGGTTATATGAACCATCCCTATGCCTTTGATCATTTGGCAACCTGATTGGGCCATCCATCATGCTTGTTGGGAATACCGATAAGGTGAGTGGATCAGACTCTTCTTTGCACCGTTGATCGATTCTTTTGATCGGGTCATTGAAATCGTTGTCATCCTACTGGTGCAACAGGCTATTTAAAGTTGAACATATTTGCACAAAATACTCTGGGATCTGTTTATTGATAGTACTTGCGAAGGTTTTGTACATTCCAAGGCCGGGATAGGATTTTACCATCCAGGGTCTTGAGTTGATACATTCCCGGACGTATGACTTCTTCGACTTGGTATGGTCCTTCCCAGTTGGGAGAAAGCTTGCCTTGCTCTGTTGGCCTGGATACTTTAGTTCTTCGCAGCACCATGTCTCAAATGCGGAAGATATGCTCTTTTACTCTAGAGTTATAATATTTGGTGACTTTTTGTTGATATGTCACCATTCTCATTTGGGCTTGGAGCCTAGCGCTCGACAGTAGATCCAAGTCAACTCTTCTGCAATCAGAGTTCTCAAGCTCTTCATACTTGTCAATTCTCAGAGAATAGAAGGAAACTTCAATAGGGAGGACGGTTTCGGTACCGTATGCTAGGTTGAATGGAGATTCGCCGGTGGCCGTTCTCGGAGTCGTCTTATATGCCCAGAGAATAGAGGTTAGTTCTTCTACCCAAAGTCCTTTGTAGCATTCAACCTTGTCTTCAGGCCATGGAGAATGGTCTGATTAGTCACTTCGGCTTCTCCATTGGACTGTGGATGGGCGACGGAGGTCAGCCTATGTTGCACATGGTATCGAGCATAGAAGTCTTTAAACTTCAGATTACCGAACTATCTCCCATTGTCGGTGATGATCGTATGTGAAATTCTGAACCGAAATATGATGGAATTCTTCACAAAATTTCTGACTTTGCCCTCTGTGATGTGAGCCAGTAGTTCGGCCTTGACCCATTTAGTAAAGTAGTCAATTGCCATAAGGAGGAACTTCTTCTGCCCAAACATCGGTGGAAATGGGCCAAAAATATCCATGCCCCATTGGGCGAAGGGCTAGGGTGCTGTTGCTGGGTCAATGACTCGTTGGTTGTCTCTGTATGTTGGCATACCTCTAGCATTGATCACATCTCCATACGAAGTCGGCTGAATCTTTTTGAATGGAGGGCCAATAGTATCCCTGGTGTATAATTTTATACGCTAAGGACTTGCCCCCAAGTGATCACCACATATTCCTTCATGGACCTCCCTCAAAGCGTAGTCAACATCTAATGGTCCCAAGCATTTCAGTAGAGGCTAAGAGAATGATCTTTTGTAGACAGTCCCGTCCAAGATGACATATTGGGATGCCATCCAACGGATCTTTTTGGCCTCCACTTTGTCTTCTGGCAATATACCCTCATTTAAGAACTTGAGGATGAGATCCATCCAACTGGGTTCCGTCTCGATTTGGTGCACCTCCAAAGTTTCTTCAACTATACTTAGAGTTTCGAGGTGTTCTTGAAGGTGCGACCAAGGGATGCCAAAGTGGTGGTAGCAAGTCTGGACAATGCATCCGCCCAAAAATTCTCTGATCGAGAAACATGAATGATTTCGAAGAACTCCAATTGAGAAGATAGGGCTTGTACCTTTTTCAGATACTGTACCATGGTGGGATCTCTAGCTTCATATTCTCCTTTGACCTGGTTCACCACCAACTAGAAATCCAAAAAGGCCTGGAGTTTCTGAACTCCTAAGCTCTTGGCGATCCGAAGTCCTACAAGTAGGGCCTCGTATTTGGCCTGATTGTTCGAAGCACGGAAGGAAAATCGAAGCGCGTACTCCACTGTGTGCCCGTCTGGTTCAGCCAGTATGAGACCAGCTCCACACCCAGCAAAGTTGGAGGCTCCGTCTACATGAAGTACCAAAATAGACTCCATGTCCTTTGAAATTTCTTCTTCGGTTGGATGTGCTTCGTCTTCGGACTTCCAGGTGCATTCAGCCAAGAAATCTGACAGCACCTGGGCCTTCATAGCCAGTCAGGGCTGGAAACTAATATCAAACTCGCTTAGCTTCATAGCCCATTTGGCTATCCTTCCCAAGGTGTCTAGACATTGGAGAACGGCTTTAAGAGGTTGATCAGTCAACACCACGATGGCGTGGGCATGGAAATAAGACCGTAGTCGCTTTGCTGTAATTATTAAAGAATAGATCAGCTTTTGCATTTTTGAATATCTTGTTTCAGTATCATGCAGGGATTTACTGATGTAGTAGATCAACTTGTGGGAGCCATCTTCCTCTCTTCGAATGAGGACTGAACTGACTGCTTCGTCTAAGCAAAAAGGTATAAGTAGAGTACTTCCCTCCCTTGAGGTTTAGAGAGTAGAGATGGGGTCTCCAAGTACTTCTTCAGCTCTTCAAAAGTAGTACGGCAATCTTCGATCCATTCGAAGCCTCGAGATTATCGAAGTACTTTGAAGAAAGGGAGGCATTTCTCGGCCAACCGGGAGATGAATCTGCTTAAGGAAGCGATCCTTCCTGTCAGCTGTTGTACTTCCTTCTTGCAAGATGGATGCCTCATATCTTTAAGGGCCTAGATTTTCTTAAGATTTGCTTCAATCCTCCGTTTGGTAATGAGGAACCCCAAGAACTTGCCTGAAGTCATCCCGAAGGCACACTTTGTTGGATTCAGCTTCATACGGTGGCGTCATAGGGCATCGAATGATTCTTATAGGTCTTTGATATGATCTTTTCTCAGAAGGCTTTTATCGATCATATCGTTGGCATAGGCCTCCATGTTTCTCTCCAATTGCTCCTTCAACACCTTGTTAATCAATCTTTGGAATGTCGTCCCAGCATTTTTTAGCCCAAATGGCATCATTTTGTAGCAATATAAACCTTTGTATGTGATGAAGGCCATCTTCTCCTCATCCTGGGGATCCATTCGGATCTGATTGTATCCAGAGAAAGCATCCATGAAGCTTAACAGCTGGTGCCCAGCAGTGGCATCGACCAGTTGGTCGATCTTTGAAAGAGGAAAGCTGTCTTTTGGACAAGCCTTATTGAGGTCTGTATAATCAATGCATATCCTCCACTTGCCATTAGCTTTCTTCATCATTACCACATTGGCCAACCACTCATGATAATGATCTTCTCGAATGAAACCTTCCTTGAGGAGCTTGTTCACTTCTTCATTTATGGCCTTCTATCTTTTTGGGGTAAAGCTCCTTTTCTTCTGCCGGACCGGCTTATATTCAGGAACAACTTCCAGCTGATGAGTAATCACTTCGGCTAGAATTCCTAGCATGTCCGAAGTCGACCAGGCAAAAACATCAGCATTATTTTTGAGAAAACTGATTAGCTCTGCTTTGATTTCTTCATCAAGTATACTTCCGATCTGCACGACCCTGGTGGGGTCCCCTTCAGTTAATGGCACTGAGAAGGTTCCCTCCATAGGTTCACCAACATCTGCGATCGGGTCCCTCGGATCTAATTGATCCCAAGTTATAGGATCGTTGGAGTGCTTGTCTTGAATCATCAAGCACTATTGCACCGTTCTCTGATCTCCTTTGGCCTCTCCGATGCTATTCCTGGTGGGAAAACGTACCAGGAGGTAGTAAATTGATACTATGGCTTGAAAATTGTTCAGGGCGGGCCGTCCCAGAATCATGTTATAGGCCGAAGGGGTTTCAGACCACCATGAAATTGATTGGCAGTGTCTTCTGTCAGGGTTCGGTGCTAAGGGTTACAGGTAGTATAATTTTTTCCTCGACATCGACCTGGTTACCTCCGAAGCCGGTAAGTGGTATAGGAGATCTTTGTAATTTGGTTTTAGGCAAACATATCTGAGAGAATGCATCGTAGATCAAGACATCGGCTGAACTTTCATTATCAACCAAGATTTGTTTTTCATCGTATTTGGCCACGACGGTCGAAATTACTGTCACGCCCCGATTCCAATACCGGAATCGACTACGTGACCGGCCGCACAAACCCTAGATTTTATCCTAGAGATCATGCAAGGCCTAGTTACACCAGAGTCAACAAATCAAAAGAAAACTTATATCATATAATTATTCAGGTGGCATCTATTTATTAAATCAGTCAACTATTGATCTACTGATTTACAACAAGCATCAGTAATCGTAACTAAACTCTAACTCTAACTAACTCAGCATGTTTAGGTCTCCGTCTCACGCCAGCCCAAATCTTGTCACGTGTCCTGAGTCTCTGAAAATTTAAAAGGATAGAAAGTGAGCTATACAGTCCAGTAAGGTTTTCATATAATTACACCAGTAATAATATACATTTCTAAAATAACAATATACCAGTATATAATTAAATGATCTAAGCCTCATGTATTATAAAACTTTGATAACTTTGCATTTTTTCTTTAATATTCTCATTATTGCACCTTTATCTTTAGGGTTCTGGTCTAACCACGGTCATGTACCAGCCCATGACTGGCAACCTCAACGCGACCATGCATACTATGGTCGGTCCTGCTCACGTACTAAGCCCGTGGCTCGGCTGTCCCACGTACTATCCGCCTGTGGCCGGCTCCCACGTACAAAGCCCGTGGCTCAGGCTGTATAACCATGGTGCAACCGTAGCATGGCTAGACCAAATACCGTATTTACTTCATTAACACTTGTCAAAACATATTTTTTGTGATCTCTCGATAACCGGTATCGTGGTCCAACCCACTCGATAACTGATATCGTGGTCCAACCCATTTTAATAACTGATATCGTGGTCCAACCCACTCGATATCCAGTTTCATGGTTCAACCTATTTAGCAATCCGGTATCATGGTCCAACCCATCCGGATATCAATCTTCTTTATAACATCACATATGAGATATCGACAATAATAATGATAAAACCACAATATCAAACATGAAATCTCAACTCTTCCACTGACCGACATCACGGTCCAAATTATCAAAATAGAACTTTTATCCGATAAACACGATATCCGGAATATAAAATAATAACAATCATAATCATATTGTTCTTCATAAAACTCAACTACACCATATAACAATAATTCATGCATGCCAATGATCATGCACTCGGATCAAAACCATGCATATAAAATAATATATAAACTGGTGATCACGTCAGAATCCTTACCTTATCGCCAATCCTAATATATTGGACACTAGTCAGTACCCGAATTTTGCTCGATGCCTCCTTGCTCAGAATACTGATTCCCTACATTAATAAATAATTTAATCAAAATCTAATTTCCCGAATTTCATGAATTTCGAGAAAATCCCTGGATTCTCTCTTCTTCCTCTCTCTCATCCTTCTCTCTCTTCCTTCTCTCTCCCTTCTCTCTCCTCTTTCTCTCTCTTCCTTCTCTCCTCTTTCTCTCTCTTCCTTCTCTCTCCTCTTTCTCTCTTCCTTTTCTCTCCTCTTTCTCTCTTCCTTCTCTCTCCTCTTTCTCTCTCCTCCTTCTCTCTCCTATTTCTCTCTCTCCTTTTCTCTCCTCTTTCTCTCTCTTCCTTCTCTCTCCTCTTTCTCTCTTCCTTCTCTCTCCTCTTTCTCTCTCTTCCTTCTCTCTCCCCTTTCTCTCTCCTCTTTCTCTCTCTTCCTTCTCTCTCATTATTACATATTTATTTATTATTTTTTATTTATTTATTTATTTTTCTTCTTCTGGACTGAACCAATATATATATATATATATTTATATATATATTTATAATTTACACATATATATATTATTATTATATATATTTTTTTCTTTTCTTTTATTTTCTTTTCCTTTCTCCCGAACCCAAACCAAACCCCCGTTTTTTTTTTTTTTTTTTTTTTCTCTTCTTCTTCCTCTTTTTCTTCCTCTTTTCTTCTTTCTCCCGAAGAGCCCCTCCCCTTGCCTCGCCTGAACCAAACCGGTCCGGCCTCCCCCCCAGCTACCGGCGACCTAGGGAGATCTCCGAGGAGACGTCTCGACAGACGGCGGACGGCGGCGGCGAAGCCACCCGCGGTTCCACAGTCCCCAACCGGAAATCATAGATTCGGCCCCTCCCTTTTTCTTTAAAAAATTCATAAAAGAACCCTTACCTGACTTCGCCGGACTCCTGGATGCTCGCCGGAGAGGAAGAAGTGCCATGGAGAGAGCTCGATGGATCTGTGTCGACGACGGTGGAGGGAATTTAAAAAAAACAACTCCCGACGGTTCCTTCGACGTTTGGGAAACGGAGATCGCGTCGGCCGGAGTCCCGATCCAGCCCACCACGGCACCGCCCAGCCTCCCTCTCCACCCCGACTCCTTCCCCGGTGTCTCCGGCGAAGACTCCGGTCGGAACAAGGGAGAAGAAACCTCCCCTGTTACGGTTCCTCAATCCCAAATTTTTTTTTTTTTTTTATTTGGCTGGGTCGAAGTCGGCTGGGCCTGCCGACTTCGGCCCAAAGCCTAAGTATTACATTCTCCCCCCGTTAAAATAATTTCGTCCACAAAATTAGCTTGATTGAGATTTTTTTTTTTTTAAACCTTAAGAATAACCAACCCTCATGTCATTCGATCTCCAACTTTCAATTAATCACTTCTTAAGGTATTTACTTTCCAAGTCTTATTCAAAACTTATCCTTTCTCATTTATATTTCAGATCAAATTTTTGACATTCAATCTATATCCGAATCACTTATGTCATAGTTCTGAGTCCATGTTATGTCTTAACAACCACTAGGTGATTTCCAACTCACAAATTTTCCAGTCTCGAATAATCATGACTTGAATTCCGATATCACTCACATCTATCAAAATCACTTATACCACAGTTCTAAATCATCATAATCTAAGGTCTAACACTATTCTTGTCATATTTTAATAATCACCATGTCAATATGATTTTAATCACTCGTATTACCATCCCAGATGGTCATAACGTACTCATACCTGTCACTACTGAATTGGATGCGTTGGCATCCTGCTGGGTGAGCGCGTACACCCGTCCTTGGGTACCTAACTTAGGTTGTCCTCCTTGTTGAAGTCCGTCACGCGATGCTTGAGGCGCTTGACGCTGTGACCCTTGACCAAGATGACATACAGCTGCAGTGTGACCCTCCTTTCCACAATTGAAACATTTTCCTCCTGGCCAGGTGCAGTCTCGCTTAAGGTGTGGTCCACCACACCGGTAGCATTGGATATCATCCCTTTGTCTAGTTTTGTCATCTGGTACAGCGGTGACAAGTTTCCTTGCCTTAGCACTGATATTTTCATTAGATTGATCCTGAATTTCCCTTGATCTGGATCTTTTCTTTAAAGCTTTTTCTCTCTCTGCTTGAGCAGCATCTAGTCCTCTTTCTACTATCAGTGCCTTATTAACCACTTCTTTATAGGTGGTAAGTTCGAATACAGACACCTGATGCTGAATCCAACTTCTCAATCCATTTTCAAATTTTCTGGCCCGAATCCCTTCATCCATTATCAGTGATGGAGCATATCTCGATAATTCTTCAAACCTTGCTGCATACTGAGAAACAGTTAAACTACCCTGCTCCAAGCGATCAAATTCCCGGAATTTCTGTACCCGAACACTTTGAGGAAAATACCTCTCATAGAAAATCCTTCTAAAATCTACCCAGGTATATGGTACATTAGTTGGTCCTTGCTTTCCAAGCTCTAATTCCCACCAAGCAGCTGCCTCATCTTGCAATAAAAAGGTAGCGAAGGTCACCTTCTCCTCTTCTGGACACCGCAAGGCTTGGAAAACTTTTTCAACAGCTTTCAGCCATCCCTCTGCCTCCATAGGATCAGAAGTCCCCTTGAATACCGGCGGTGCATACTTCTTGAAATTTTATTAGTGTAATTAGCCGTTCTTGAGGAATCCTGATTTCTGGCTGTTGTCGTTGTAATAACAACTGTTGCGTAAATTGTTGCTGTTGCTGTTGGGCTTCCATAAATCTTAGTGTATCAGCTCTTGCAGTAGCTTGTTGCTGCACTAAAATTTGTAATAGCTGAGGAAGACCCATCTGGTCCCCAGGCTGAACTCCAGATCCACCCGGTGTTCCTGTTTCAGCAGTTCCAGTCTCCGGGGTGTTATCCAAAGGATTGGGCACTGGTTCATGGTGATGCTCTTCATTACCAGTGTTGTCCACCAGATTCGGCATTGGGTCCTGTGGACGTTCCTCATTATCAGATAAGGCTCCAGCATTCTCATGCTGCTCAATAGGATCCCAAGCATTTGCTCCATCCGCAAATCTTGTGGGTCTCCTAACACGTCCTCGTCCACTACCACGCGCCATGGAAAACCTACACCAATGTTGTTAGTATACAACTAACACTCAGATGGTCAAAACAATCATGACATAATATCTACCCCACATATGGATCAATCCACACTCTCTCACATTGAGCCTATATCCTAAGATCCTAGAACCTGGTTTGCTCTGATACCATTCTGTCATATCTTACTAATCATCATGTTAATTTCTTAATTTCTTATAGCACAATTTCAAACAATCATGACCTGAATTTAATATCACTCATATCTATCATAATTACTTTACCACATCCTCAAATCATAATAACCAAGATCTGTCACAATTCTTGTCATATCCTAATAACCATCATGTCATTATTATTATTATCCACTTGTATCACCATCCCAAGTGATCATAACCTAAGCTCTGATACCATTCTGTCACGCCCCGATTCCAATACCGGAATCGACTACGTGACCGGCCGCACAAACCCTAGGTTTTACCCTAGAGATCATGCAAGGCCTAGTTACACCAGAGTCAACAAATCAAAAGAAAACTTATATCATATAATTATTCAAGTGGCATCTATTTATTAAATCAGTCAACTATTGATCTACTGATTTACAACAAGCATCAGTAATCGTAACTAAACTCTAACTCTAACTAACTCAGCATGTTTAGGTCTCCGTCTCACGCCAGCCCAAATCTTGTCACGTGTCCTGAGTCTCTGAAAATTTAAAAGGATAGAAAGTGAGCTATACAGCCCAGTAAGGTTTTCATATGATCACACCAGTAATAATATACATTTCTAAAATAACAATATACCAGTATATAATTAAATGATCTAAGCCTCATGTATTATAAAACTTTGATAACTTTGCATTTTTCCTTTAATATTCTCATTATTGCACCTTTATCTTTAGGATTCTGGTCTAACCACGGTCATGTACCAGCCCATGACTGGCAACCTCAACGCGACCATGCATACTATGGTCGGTCCTGCTCACGTACTAAGCCCGTGGCTCGGCTGTCCCATGTACTATCCGCCCGTGGCCGGCTCCCACGTACAAAGCCCGTGGCTCAGGCTGTATAACCACGGTGCAACCGTAGCATGGCTAGACCAAATACCGTATTTACTTCATTAACACTTGTCAAAACATATTTTTTGTGATCTCTCGATAACCGGTATCGTGGTCCAACCCACTCGATAACTGATATCGTGGTCCAACCCATTTTAATAACTGATATCGTGGTCCAACCCACTCGATATCCAGTTTCATGGTTCAACCTATTTAGCAATCCGGTATCATGGTCCAACCCATCCGGATATCAATCTTCTTTATAACATCACATATGAGATATCGACAATAATAATGATAAAACCACAATATCAAACATGAAATCTCAACTCTTCCACTGACCGACATCACGGTCCAAATCATCAAAATAGAACTTTTATCCGATAAACACGATATCCGGAATATAAAATAATAACAATCATAATCATATTGTTCTTCATAAAACTCAACTACACCATATAACAATAATTCATGCATGCCAATGATCATGCACTCGGATCAAAACCATGCATATAAAATAATATATAAACTGGTGATCACGTCAGAATCCTTACCTTATCGCCAATCCTAATATATTGGACACTAGTCAGTACCCGAATTTTGCTCGATGCCTCCCTGCTCAGAATACTGATTCCCTACATTAATAAATAATTTAATCAAAATCTAATTTCCCGAATTTCATGAATTTCGAGAAAATTCCTGGATTCTCTCTTCTTCCTCTCTCTCTTCCTTCTCTCTTCCTTCTCTCCCCTCTTTCTCTCTCTTCTTCTCTCTCCTCTTTCTCTCTCTCCTTCTCTCTCCTCTTTCTCTCTCTTCCTTTTCTCTCTCTCTCTCTCTCTCTCTCTCTTCTTCTCTCTCCTCCTTCTCTCTCTCTTTTCTCTCTCTCTTTCTCTCTCTCTCTCTCTCTCTCTCTCTCCTCTCTCTCTCTCTCTCTCTCTCTTCTCTCTCTCTCCTTTCTCTCTCTTCTCTCTCTCTCTCTCTCCTTCTCTCTCTCTCTCTCTCTCTCTCTCTCTCCTTTTCTCTCATTATTATATATTTATTTATTATTTTTTATTTATTTATTTTTTTTCTTCTTCTGGACTGAACCAATATATATATATATTTATATATTTACACATATATATATTATTATTATATTTTTTTTTTCTTTTCTTTTATTTTCTTTTCCTTTCTCCCGAACCCAAACCAAACCCCCGTTTTTTTTTTTTTTTTTTCTCTTCTTCTTCCTCTTTTTCTTCCTCTTTTCTTCTTTCTCCCGAAGAGCCCCTCCCCTTGCCTCGCCTGAACCAAACCGGTCCGGCCTCCCCCCCGACTACCGGCGACCTAGGGAGATCTCCGAGGAGACGTCTCGACAGACGGCAGAGGGCGGCGGTGAAGCCACCCGCGGTTCCACAGTCCCCAACTGGAAATCATAGATTCGGCCCCTCCCTTTTTCTTTAAAAAATTCATAAAAGAACCCTTACCTGACTTCGCCGGACTCCTGGATGCTCGCCGGAGAGGAAGAAGTGCCGTGGAGAGAGCTCGATGGATCTGTGTCGACGATGGTGGAGGGAATTTAAAAAAAACAACTCCCGACGGTTCCTTCGACGTTTGGGAAACGGAGATCGCGTCGGCCGGAGTCCCGATCCAGCCCACCATGGCACCGCCCAGCCTCCCTCTCCACCCTGACTCCTTCCCCGGTGTCTCCGGCGAAGACTCCGGTCGGAACAAGGGAGAAGAAACCTCCCTTATTACGGTTCCTCAATCCCAAATTTTTTTTTTTTTTTATTTGGCTGGGTCGAAGTCGGCTGGGCCTGCCGACTTCGGCCCAAAGCCTAAGTATTACAATTACAGCAGGATCATCGTGCGGGAATCGAACCCCCGTGAGGTCATCATCGGAGAAGAGAATATCATTGTTGTCGTTGAGCCACTTCGGGGCATCGTCTTCGGCTCTTCTTCAGTTGGTAGGTTGGTGTATCATCCCCACATCTCTATTGGTGGGCCTCTGGTTCGGTTGTTCAGCCTCTTCAGGGGCCCTCTGGGGAACTGTAGCTTCCGACCGAGGTCCTTGGCGACCAACGTATCGTCCTAGATAACCTCTCTTAAAAGATCCTCTACAGCATCTCTCAGTTGGATGCATTCTTCAGTGTTATGGTCGTGATCCTGGTAGAATCGGCAGTATTTGTTTCGTTTCTTGTAAAAGAGGATGCCTTCATGGGATGCGGCCATTGAAGATAGTTTTCTTTTTCTATCTCCAAGAGAATCTTTTCTCGAGAAAGGTTGAGAGGGGTATAGGAGTCGAATCTCCCGCCCGATGCTCTAGGCCTGGGACTCCGTCGTCGGTCAATATATTTGTTGTTGTTGTTGTTGTTGGGAGCAGGAGGGCCATGTCCCCTGTTGTTCTTCTTCTTTGAAGGGGGCTTCCCTTCAACTAGTCGCCGATTTGCCACTTGCTCTTCGGCGTTGGCGTACTTCTGAGCTCTCGACAGGAGCTCAACATAGCTTTTGGAAAACTTCTTATCCAGGAAAAAGGTGAGCCTGGATGTACGAAGTCCCTTCTTCAATGCAGACATAGCCACGTGCTCGTTGAGATCTGGGATCTCGAGCGTAGCTGAATTAAATCTGGAGATGTAATCTCGTAGACTTTCTCCTTCATTCTGATGAAGGAGGAACAATGTATCCGTATTACGGGGGATCTTGCGGCAGGTCCTGAAATGCAAGACAAAAAATCTTTCTAGCTCGGAAAAAGAATCAATGGTACCTGGATGTATGCTCGAGTACCATATCCGAGCAGCTTTCTTCAAGGTGGCCGGGAATGCGAGGCAGTACATCGCATCTGAAGCTCCTTGGATCATCATGTGGGCTTTGAAACTGCCTAGGTGATCAAAAGGATCGGAGGTGCTATCGTAGGGCTCCATCTGGGAAATCCTAAAGTGTCGAGGAATAACTTCGGCCATGATGCGGTCGATGTAAGGAGGGCGCAGTTCACACGCCGCTAGATCGTTGTAATCCCTTCGCTCCCGGATTTTTGCAATCTCCGATTCAATGGTTTTAAACTTTCCATCGTAATCGGGGAGAACTTGCTTCGGCAGTTCTCCATAGGAGTAGAGTCTTCAGAAGGAGAGGGAGTTTGCCAACGCTTCTTTCCTCTTTGCAGGGAATCAGTGGGCCTGGGCATTCTTGAACTTCGGCCCTCAGGGGAGGGTCGAGAACGGAGGGAAAGATGGGTGGACCCCTCTCGAGGGGCTCTCTTCCTCCGGGATCGAGCGCTATGTATGGAGGTGGCTGGCGGATGCCCCACCTGGAAAGCTTTGTTCTGGAAGTCATAAACCATGGCCGTGAGAGTGTTGACCTGGTTCAGGAGATTTTCAAACTGTTGTTATCCCACGACAAGCGTGGGAGGTGGAATGTCGTTCTCTACCGGGGGTCCACCCCCTAGGAAGGAGCATGACTTCGACTTGCTAAGGCGATCTGAGTCTTTCCTCTTGCCATCGAGAACTTTTTACGCTTCCTTTTTTTTCAAGGAGGGGAGCTTAACAATGGATTCTTAAATGCTCGCCCCTACCTAGCCCGCTAATCTGTTGGCGTAGAGTCCCTTTTCCGATCAGGCAGAGCTACTGGATCGCAGGTCCGCTTCCTGGTTCACCTACAAAACAAATCCCTGGCCGGAGTTGCTCCGACGGGGGACACTCCGATGCCTAAGTCAGAGGCGGGCTCCAGCCACAGAATGGAAAAGATTCTAAGGAGGATAAATAGAGAGGAGAAGACTTTAAAATTTTCAGGAGTACCTTGTGCCTTACCTCGAGTGTCCCCTCTTACCAGTATTTATATTGATTTGTCCGGCATGCGGTTTCCGTTCTTCCTCCTGCGGTTATGACGGGGGGAGTTAATTCATTCCCCTCTGTTCGCAATCGTGGACGGTTACTAAACGGTTCCGACTAGGTCGGAGACGTTGCCGCTGGAGTTAATGATCACGTATCATGGTCGTGCTCTGGAGGTAGTTAGGTAGTCGATGATAACCATTATTTGCCACGTTCATGGAGATCTGAGATAGATCGGAGATCTGTCTTCAGGCTTCTTTTTTGGAGAAATATTTGTAGCTGAATTGAAGGGGCGCCTTCATCTTCAAACTCCTTTGATACAGATCGGAGATCAAGTTTTTGGCACACGTCGAAGACTTTGTCTTCGACGTAGGCCGAAGACACGATAGTGAAGATCATGTCTTCGGTTTAGGCTGAGGGCCCTGTTTTCAGTAGGGGCCGAAGGCTGACTCCTCGGTTGAAGTTGAGAGCTTCGGTTTCGGCTTGTCCATCAGCTGTTCGACTTCTTCCGGACACTTTGGTTTGAAGTGCATGGTTCGAGAGAAATGTCTTCGGCCGGTCGAACTGGTGGCTGATCTGTGCTTGAACCGACATATCCCATCAATACATATATATATATATTATTGACTTTTTCTATATAAAGTTAAGCTTTTGGGATTAATTAGCTATTTTGGGTCAAAGTAATCTAGTCAAAGAAAGGTAGATTTTTCAATACGTTCATTTTGAATCCTGTAAAATAAAATGAAAAAAAAGAGAGGAAAAATTATGAAAGTAGAGTTTAAATCACCTTTTTTTCATTCATTGATTAAAAACTAAGATATATAATTTTTATTTATAATAGTAAAACCAGCCCTTGTACAATTCGAATAAGATTCTTCTACCTAATTTTAAAAGAAATCTTTTATCTAAAATAAACATATTTAATATAAATAGTTTAAGAAAAGATAAAGCTCAATTGCTATATCAATTTTGCCTTCTATCATTGTACTAGATTTTTATGGAATTGAAAAATATCCAAAAAAAATTATCCAAAAAGAAAACTTTTGATTTGACTAGTTCATTCAAGTTGAAAACAAAATAATTTATGCCGATCACTAAAGGCACCAGCCATAAGGGCATAGCATCATATTATAAATCTAGAAATATTATCTATTTTTTAAAAAAATTAATTATAATCAAGTTATGAACCTTAAAAGTTTAACATGTAATTTGACTTTCTGATATGCCAGATCTTACTCCTAGATCCTACGCAACCCTATTTGCGATGGCCAAAATGATCTATATCAAATCCAGTAATACTTGATCACAAAGTGGGGACGCTATCTTATTCACATCCTATTTACTTAGAGTGAATTTTTTGCTTTAGGTATGACAACCATTGTCTCTTAGTTTGTATTATGGAATAATATTTAGAAATGTTGGTTTGGGTGTCGCGCAGTTCACTTGGTAAAATTACTGAAAGTTGTTATCAGTAATGCCCCACCTTACATCTGAATAAAATTTATAATCCCAATAAATTGGGCGGGGGTCCAAAACCCATCTCCGTTCTCTATAAAAATAAAAAAAATATATTAAAAAAATGATCCTGATGCATTTAAATGCATGCTTGAATAAAGAATTTGCAATCGTGTAGAACATATGGGTCCAAATCAGTTGTTATTTAACAAAAAAGACCTCACGCCAAGATGGTATATATTTTTAAGAATTTTAACTAGACTTTTTTTTTTTTTTTTTTTTTGATAGAAAACAGGGGGAGTTATCTCGGTGTAGCTTTCCATTTTGATTCCTAACCCGCTAAGTCTTTGTTCAATACAGACCGTAATTTTTTCGCATACCTTCCTCATCAACCGGTGAGTACGTCATCCTA
Source organism: Areca catechu (assembly GCA_021397845.1). Classification (NCBI taxonomy): domain Eukaryota; kingdom Viridiplantae; phylum Streptophyta; class Magnoliopsida; order Arecales; family Arecaceae; genus Areca; species Areca catechu. The sequence continues at coordinate 12,468,403 of CM038042.1, read as the reverse complement.
GCTCTACTATAGCGCCGGAGTATCAGCCGGTTCACCCCTCCAAGTCGTGTGCACCAAAAAAAATTTTGAAATTTTAATCAAGCTATCCACGAGATCATTCAATAAAAAGCAGATGACCATTTTGTTGTCCATGCAAATTTAATAGTCTTCAGCAAAAAAAAAAAAAAATTGAGACATCAAGCAATTCTGGGCACACTACGTGGTCATAGGAAATTGTGTCATTAACCAAAGCAGCATGAAATAGAAGATGATGTTTGAAACAAAGGATGAAGTAGAGCTGCTTCCAAATTAATATATATAAAGATAGATGTTACTGGTACCAAGCTAGTTGAGAAAAACGTATGGTGTTAAATTAACAAGATCCTGAGCCATTTCTTGTCCCTATACGACCTAATCAAGAGAACCCTCTTATTTTTGTTGATCTTATTCTGTATGAGTAGCTGCATAGGCCCACCAGAAAACTTAAAACATAACATCACATGTTGTACTTTCAAACCAAATTTAACTAATTAATTATGTTCTCTATCAAACCAGCAATGCAAGCTCCCATTTTTGTTTTTTTTTTTTTTTTTTAAAAAAAAATTAATAAAGTTATGAGACTTTGTTGGACAAACCATAAATTACTTTAATGCATTCTATATTAAGTCTTGCTAGAACAATCATGGCCACATGAAATCTTTTTTAATACATTTGATATTTTAACAAAGGATGTTAGCCAAGCAAGTTGGTCATGGAGACAAATCCAAAACAAGTTGTACAAGCGTGATCTCGTCTTTGGGGCCTCCCAAGCGTGTGGTCTATGGCTGTCCATCTGTGCCAAAGCATCATATTAGATTTGGACCAGCAGAATTTTGGGCAGCATCGTGTCAATGTCCACACCAGTGGATGAGAATTTTTTTTCCAATGAGAGAGACAAGTAGCTACCAACATAAAAAGGGCCTATGGTCCCATCCTTTAGCTTGCAAGAGAGAAAGAGTCATTCCATGGAAGGATGGCTCTTGCTGTCACTCTTTTTGTCCAGTGTATGCATCTTTTCTAATGAGCTGGAGGAAGCTGGAGGAAACGTATGCATGCTTTGGTTTCTTTATGTCTCTCCTTTGAAGCCCAAGAATAAGGTATGATATGTTCCCGGACCCAGGATATTCTTGGTCCTGGGATCCTCTATATGGTGCACACGCTATACAATATTATACCATCTTGTATAACTATTATATCATTTATCTCGAAGATGGATAATTATCAACCATCTTGAGTGCATGCATGTTTCGGAGGTCACCAAAACGTAACTGCTTGGATTCTTGCAATGACCAATGGTTGTGTGCCTGAGTTAGGTTACATAGCAACTATCCAAGATAGTATAATTCTCTACGGTGCAAAATATACATTGCAGAGAATCTGAACTCTTAATTAATACCCATGTTTTAGTTGGATATCATAACATGAGATCATTATTCATTAGCAATGTTGTTAGCCAGCTTTAGTCCATATAAATAATTAATTAATAACCTTTGCTGGGTTGTTATGTGCTAATAAAAGCACAATAGAGAATAAGCTAGGTTTAACGTACTGTTGGTTCTTTAGAAACCTTAATTATTATGTGATTTCTTTACAGTATGGTACCTCAGCTTTTGAAAGTGACCATGAAATACACCGTATTTGGTGTGATCCAAGATCTAGGTGAGTCCATATATTTATGTCCAAGTTGATATTGGAAAAGAACGATGGTTGCAATCTCATTGTTTGCTACGTGTTATAACTATTCATCCGTACATGGAGTGACACTTATTTTTGGAGATCATACATGGAGAAATGCTCGTACCAGCTATAGGTGGGCCATCATTGTATTAAATCAGTTGATAGAATTAGTTAGAAACTTTCTCAATTTGGCATTCAGTTGGTTAATTACAGATAAACTAACATAGAGAAGGGAGTGAATTGGGTTTGAAATGAATTAAGATGGGTAAAATTGGATCGTAATCAATAAATTAGGGTTTAAAATTTGGTGAAATGGTTTAACAGAAAAAATTGGTGGAATGGATCATAATGAAAATATTAGGTTTAAAATGGATAGAATTGGATCATAATGAATAAATTTGGGTTTAGAAAACCGGTGGAATTGATTACCTAATCTTGAGATAACTGCAATAAGGGAAAGGGGGTTAATGAAATAAATAATTACTAAAACTAGCTAGGAAAGTTTTGATTTATGAGCATGTTCACTTATCACTTGATTTTTAAGCTTAGTTGCTTAAGAATGAATGCTAAAGGTGTCTAAAGAAGTAATTTTATCGTACATCACAAAGATCAACTCTAGTAAGAAGGGCAAGATGCAATACTATCATTATAAAAAATATGACCATTGTGAGGATCCATGCATAGTGTGCCTAATCCCATGCAGACATGCGGCGGTGAGATCTTGGCTACTTATATAAGAATAGTGAACTAAAATAACACCTTTCAAGTAATCCTTCTAGGTAAGGTTCGAGTTTATTACAAATAACATCAAAGTAAATCTAGCCCACAGCACATCTAGACCAAGGAAAAATCATCATATTTATAATTGGATTTGATTAGATTTAAACCTTTAACTTGGCAAGGATATCATGATTTACAAAAGGAGTGTATGAGAAAATCCACGTGTTTAGTCCCACATTACTTACTAACAGGGCTTGCATGCTTTTGCTTGGCCAAAAAAATTAAATAATATATTTAGGCTAGTTATTTTGGATCATCCACATCAACCCATCTATGATCTATCTTTCACTAATCATTTCTTTTGGAACCTGCGAACCTCAGTACTTCCATCTTCCACCTCTTTTCTGTAATTCTCTTTTCTCCCTCCCCTATCCTCACTCTCTTAGCTTCTTCCTCTTATTTTAACTGCAGCTAGGTGAAAGTGAACCATAGTTGCAGGATCGAGGTAACCGTTATTCATTGTTTGGATTCCAAAATCCTGTAAGTCAATCCATATTTTATAGTATTTTATCTCACAGCCAAATGTGTTGGAAGACAAGCTATTATATCTAAAAGATATTTTACAGGCATCTTTCTGATATTAAGTCCCAACAAGGATGGAAGTTGATGGAGACATAATTAAACTACTTTACTAATACAATCAGATACAGTTATAAGTCTTGTCTACAGGAAAATAAACATCATGAGATTTTATTTTCACCATTACTAGCTACAAGTCTGCTAAATCAAACTCAAGAAATGTAATTATAAGTACAGCAGCTACAACCATATTTAACCTAAACTACATGTATTTCCTAACTTCAGATATTCCTTAATGAAACTTAGATGGGTCTTGGCTCTCCCTTAGCTCATAAGGAATTTTTTTTAAAAAAAAAAAAAATGGAAGTCAAGTGGTATTTAGCACAATGTATAGACACATAGACAATCGCATACATCAAACACAAATAGTTATAATTCTTTGTGCAGTCGATATGAATATTGATGATAACAACCCTCATAGACTGCAAAAGAGATTCATAAAATCAACTCAAGTAGTTATAAATATAAAAACAAGCAAATAAGTAAGATTCCTAGTTTATGATTATATTAATAAAACCTTCTATCTCTCAAAAATTGAAACGATAGTAATTATTAGACTTCAAAATGGTGAAATGTACAAGTCCACCTAATGTGGGATTCATCTACAATAGAGTTTACAGGAAAAACATGTCGTAGAGTAAGATGAGAATCATTTATCAGATGAAATCCAATCAAATATACTTCTAAAGCTATGAAATTTATTTAGCAAAACTGACTAACAACCCATTCAAAGTTACCATGCCATTCTCCATTGAACCTGCTCTACTTCAGTACTCTTCCTCTACATTTTCTACTCAGCTAACAAGCTCTCTCCCATGTAGGAAATAATATCACAAAAAAGAATCCAAGCTTATCCCATGCACCAATTGGTTAGTCACAACTCGATGGCTGAAGCTTTTACAAGAGCCAACCATGCTTATGTAAATATGATCCTATTGACTAGGGAAATAAAAAAAGCAAAGCTCGAGGAAGTTTGACTCAACTTAAGCTTAGATTATTTTATAATCGAGCTAGCCAACTTGTCTAATTATTTATCAAATTTGAGCTATTCACAGATCCTTGTTCAAAAAGTTTGGTAGAGTCCAAGGACTCTTAAGGCTTTGAAATGAAGTATGTACTTCACACTAATTAAGGTAATTAAAATTCAATCTTACAAATAGATTTTTGAGAAAAGAATTATATCAGTACATAAATAGTTTTTTTTTAATATAAATATTAAAATACTATGAGCAATGGAGCCAGATGGCAAAGGGTGGTAAGCAAGGATCTTGGTTGCTAGTGCTAGTCAATGGAAGGTGCACTGGCCGGCATTTCACCATGATGAACCAACCAAATAATGATCATCGATATCATGCTAACCTTCATACATAATCATAAATGTCATATGTGCCTATGGGAGCTTCTAAGCTTGCTTCTCAAATGGTGCATAAAATCCAAAGCTAATTAACCATTGGCTCTTTCTCTTCATTGACCCAATCCCTTCGCAATTGAAGCTTATTCTTGTGAAGCTCGAAGAGATATCTCAGATCTAGCATGGTAGGCACGCTCATTTACCAATTAATCATTTTCAAACTAGGCATGAGTTACTCTCTAACTTGCTTGACCGATCTGAATCAACTCAATAATTAATAAAAAAAAAAAATTGTATCTTTTTTAATTATATAAGATTTGGACAAAATGGTGAGCTTTCTCTTACATGATTTAAGAAAAGGATTTTGAAATTCACACGGAAATACCGACGACGAAAGTTAGCATTTAATAACCATGCATCAATCATGAGGCAAACAACCCCGAAGGAACAAACACACCATGTGCCCATCTCTCACATCTCCTTAATAAAACCCTAAAGATGAGTTGCACCGCCCAATCACATGGCCCATGGGCCCGGGGCCCACCCCACATGGACTGCCCCCTTCCCTCCCCTCTCATCCAATGGGCATGGCATTTGTGAATTGCCCTGCTGGGAATCTCCTCCCTCCGATCCAAACCTGCATCATAAACGGACGGCCAGCCTGCCCCGGATCGGTCCGGCACTCTCCTTAAAGTTGCCCTCCAACTCCCCAACCGGCTTAGCTGTCCCCCTACCCCATCTCCATGTCTTGACAGGGAGTGCCTTAAGATTGTCCCCCCCCCCATCCCCTCCTTTATTCCTTCTAATCTAGAGGCCCATGAAACAACTATATAGCCCTTCCATGATCTATCATCACCACCATAGAAAATACCCAATCTTCTTCATTCTTCGCCAGATTTCTACACATAATTGTTCATCAACCACTTTATTTAGATCCAAAAGTAGTTTTCCTACATAGTAGTATATGAATTTATAGGAGAATGGAAGGTGGAGGAAGCTATGGAAGTGATCTCCATGACCTTAAAGCTACCGAGCTAAGGCTTGGGCTGCCAGGGACCGATGAGCCTGAGAAACTACCATCATTACTCTCTAAGAGTAGCAAACGGGCAATCATGGAGGCTCATGAAGGCCAACCAAAGAGAAATTCCTTGGAGATCAAGTCAGTTGAGAATGACCAAAAACCGGAAGCAAAGTAAGCATGTTATGAATTGAATGATATCATCTCGTAGAAAATAAATCGTGTGTTTAATATGACAGGGCACAAATAGTGGGGTGGCCACCAATCCGATCATATAGGAAGAATAGCTACCAATCAATGAAGATGGAGGCAGAGATCATTGGAGTGTATGTGAAGGTGAGCATGGATGGAGCTCCTTATTTGAGGAAAATTGATCTCGAGGTCTACAAGGGGTACAAGGAGCTCAGAGAGGCCTTGGAGGATATGTTCAAATGCTTTTCCCTAGGTAACTAAGATGATGATAAAATATTTTTCTTTTCTTTTTTTGAAAAAAAAAATATCAATGATAAACATGAAAAAAAGACTACTTAATTCCTCTTGATCTTTCCCTTTTTTTTTCTTCTTCTTCTTCTTCTTATTTTTTTTTTTTTTTTTTTTCAGGTGAGATTTCAAGGATGGATGAAAACAATGGGTATGAATATGCTATCACGTACGAAGATAAAGATGGGGATTGGATGTTGGTGGGAGATGTTCCATGGGAGTGAGTATTATAAACTGTAATGATGTTTTAGAACTTGCAAAGTATTTTTCATGATTTTGTGGACTTATGGAAGTCTCCTCACCATATGCTTGCAGGATGTTTATCTCCTCATGCAAGAGAATGAGAATAATGAATGGATCTGAAGCAAGAGGCTTGGGTTCAATCCCATGATCACTCCACTGCCACCTGCCAGTAGATATTGGAGAGAGAAGAAAACCTTTGTCATTGACATGGCTTCTATTTTTGCTCTGTTCTCCAAGTTCTTGGAAATTTGTCAGATGGAAGGCTTGACACTGGATCTCATATGCAATTCGTCTCACCACCAAACCCAAATCCACCAAAAAAAAAAAGGAAAATCGAAAAGAAAGTTATGCTAGCTGTATGTTTTGTAATAGACTACTCCAAATCATAGGCACCATGTCTGTTATTCAACTGTATAAAGGAAATTAAGCAATTGTATTCTATTCTTTTTGGTTCTGTTTTGTTGCAATCTCTCTCCTTTTTTTGGTTTTGTTAGAAGAATAGAAATGTCTGAATTTTTTATGAGCATGCATTTATATTATCAAAGAAAATATAACAGGAAGGCATGCTCGTAGTTTCCTATGTACTCAATAATGATTTCAACTGAATCATGTGGATCATACGGCTCTTGCAATAATAGTTTCTATTTTCTTTTCTTTTCTTTGTTTTTTTTTTTTGATGAATTGATCCAGTAATGGCTGCTCCTTAGGAATCAATCCCATAGCCATCTTGTATTTAATCGGAGCCATGAGAGAAATTATTGATGACATTGAAAAGATAGATGACTTTTGTTGGCGTGGAGTCCCTGGATCGGCCGGTCGGAGCCGCTGCATCGCAGGACCGCTTCCTGATTCACCTGTAAAACAGGTTCCTTGCCGGAGTTGTTCCGACGGAGAACACTCCGATGCCTAAATCAGTGGCGGATTCCAGTCACAGAATGGGGAAGATGTCGAGAGTAGAAGAGAAAAAGAATTCTTGGGGATTGAAAGTGTATGTGTGCGAGATCGTTCGCCTCTTCCCTCCAAGCTATCCTTCTTACCTATATTTAAAAGATGGCCTCCGGTCTATGGCCCGCTCTTTTTCCGGCGATCATGGGGAGCCAATCTCTCCCATGATTGGAGATCGTGGGTTGTCAATGAGCAGTTCCGGTCAGATCGGGGGCGTGGTTGTAGGAGTTGTGCGCCATGATCATGGCATGATGAGTGTCGATTGTAACCGTTGGTTACAGTTTTCTTTATGGAACAGATTGCGGTTCAAGCTTCGAGTTTCGCCTTGCGTGGACCGAAGGCTTGGTATTTTCCCGAGGCCGGAGATCGTGTCTACGACGGGGACCGAAGTACGTGTCTTCGGAAATCGATGAGTAGTTCAGACTTCGGCCGGGACCGAAGGTGCTATCTGAAGGACTGGCCTTCAGATGCTGTAGTCCGGTGTAAAGCCTTGGGTTGCTTGCGGTTGGCCTTCGCTTAGTCCGGAGAAACGGGCTTCGATAAGTCGAACAGGAGCTTGGTTTGTAGCTGAACCAGGATATCCCAACAGTTGCCCCCTACTCTCAGTTATCGAAGCGAAGATCTACCTCAAGAAGTGAGAGTATTATGGCCTTGTCGTTTTCCTCCTAAGAGACGGCACAGTGAATGATTACGGGACCCCTATCGGGCTGTCCATCACGATCTGAGAATCAGATGGTGGACAGGTGCCATTCCCGGATTAGGAAAAAGTAGGTGGCCCTGAGGTTATCTCTTCTTGTCCCGTTGTACAGTGGTTGAGGCAATCTTTTGGTTGGGATTTGGATAGTTGTGGTGGCTATTCTCTGCCCATTGGATGAATGATAGATCTTATCCTGGTGGTCAGTTGCAAGTAGGTTACCTCCCAGGGTAACCTTGAGTCAAAGTAACCCTCGGTGGGGGTCTAGAGACCCTTACTTTTCTTTTGGGGAAGGGTGAAGGTCTGGGCAAGGAAGCTTCTTCAACCTCGTCTCATTCTCCGCCCAAACCATTCTGGACCGCCAGTCTCTTCCCGCGTATTTTCTGTGATGTGTTGCATCACGATTTGTCCATGATGTAGACTCCATAGACCACTTGCAGTCTATAGGGAAGAAGTAGGGTCCGTTGGACCATTCTTAGAATATTTGCTGTTGACAAAAAGGACAACAATGGTCCTTTTAGGCATGTGTTTGAATTTTCCGTAGGGTAAGGTGTTTACACCATCCCTGTGCACTTTCTGTCGTGATTAAGGTAGGCTGTTTAGGCCTGCCTCGGTGCGTGTTCGGATTCACCGTAGGGTAGGTTACGAAAACCATCCCTGCGCCTTTGATCTTTTTGGTGGCCTGGTTAGACCATCCATTGCGCTCGTCGGGCATACCGATAAGGTGAGTGGATCAGACTCTTCTTTGCGCAGTTGACCGATTTTTCAGATCGGGTCATTCGGGCTGTTGTCGTTCAGTCGATGCAACTAGCCGTTCTGAGTTGAGTAGGGTTGAGGAGCTTTGCACAAGAATTTTTTGGAACTTTTTCATTGATAGTATTTACGAAGGTTTTGTACATTCCATGGTCGGGATAGGGTTTTCCCCTCCAGGGTCTTGAGTCGATATGTCCCTGATCGAATGACTTTTTCAACTTGATATGGATCTTCCCAGTTGGGGGAGAGTTTACCATGTTCTGTTGGCCTGGACATTTCTGCTCTTCGCAATACCATGTTCCCTGTGTGGAAAGTTTGCTCCTTCACCCTTGCGTTGTAGTACTTGGCGACCTTTTGCTGGTATGCCGCCATTCTTATCTGGGCCTGTAGCTTGGTGCTTGATAGCAAATCCAGATCAATCCTTCTATGATCGGAATTCTCAGGCTCTTCATAATTGTCAATTCTCAGGGATTGTAGGGAGACTTCGATAAGTAGCACGGCTTTGGTACCGTAGGCTAGGTTGAACAGAAATTCATCGGTGGCTGTTCTTGGGATAGTTCGGTACGCCCAAAGAACAGAGGTCAGTTCTTCGGCCCAAAGCCCTTTGGCGACGTTCAACCTTGTCTTCAGACCATGGAGGATGGTCCGGTTGGTGACTTCGACTTCTCCATGGATTGTGGATGAGCAACGGATGTTAGCCGATGCTGGATATGGTACCGAGCACAGAAGTTCTTGAACTTCGGATTGTCGAATTGTCTCCCGTTGTCCATGATAATGACATGTGGGATGCCGAACCTGAAGATGATGAAATTTTTCACAAAATTTTTTACCTTGCCCTCTGTGATCTGGGCTAATGGTTCGGCTTCCACCCACTTCGTAAAATAGTCGATGGCCACTGGGAGAAACTTCCTTTGCCCTGATGCTGGTGGGAACGGGCCAAGAATGTCCATCCCCCATTAGGCAAAAATCCATGGAGCTGCTAACTGAGTCAGGTGACTCGCAGGTTGTCTCTGCACATTGGCATACCTCTGGTAATGGTCGCACTTCCGCACAAAATCAGCTGAGTCCTTCTGGATGGAGGGCCAGTAATACCCTTGTCGAATAATCTTGTATGCTAGAGATCTGCCTCCCAAGTGATCCTCGCATATGCCCTCGTGGACCTCTCTCAAAGCATAATCTGCATCGGTGGTCCTAGGCATTTTAGCAGTGGTTGGAAGAACGATCTCTTGTAGAGGGTCATCGTGCGGGAGCCGAACTCCTACAAGGTCATCGTCGGAGAAGAGGATGGAGTTGTTATCTTTCAGTTGCTTTGAAGCTTCATCTTCATCCCTTCTCTAGTTGGTGGGCCAGTGTATCATCCCTACACCTTCGTTGGTGGGCCTTTGATTTGGCAATTCGGCCTCTTCGGGAGGTGGCTGGGGAATAGTTGCTTCCAACCGGGGTCCCTGACGACCGATGTACCACCCCAGGTATCCTCTCTTGATGAGATCCTCGATCGCATCCCTCAGCTGGATGCATTCTTCTATGTTGTGGCCGTGGTCCCGGTGGAATCGGCAGAATTTGTTCCTGTTCATTGCGGAAGAGGAGGCCTTCATGGGATGGGGCCGTTGGAGATAGTTTTCTTTTTCTATCTCCATGAGGATCTTCTCTCGAGGGAGGTTGAGGGGGGTGTAGGAGTCGAATCTTCCTCCCAATGCTCTGGGCTTGGGAGGGCTTCTTCGGCGGTCTGCATATCTACCGCCATTGTTGTTGGAAGTTTGGGAGCCTTGCCCCCTGTTATTCTTATTCTTTGAAGGGGATTTCCCTTCAATCAATCGTCGATTCATCGCCTGCTCTTCGGCATCGGCATATTTCTGAGCCCTTAATAGGTGCTCAGCATAGCTTTTAGGGATCTTCTTGTCCAGGAAAAAAGTAAGCCTGGAGGTTCGAAGCCCCTTCTTCAGTGCTGACATGGCCATGTGCTCGTTGAGATCGGGGATCTCAAGCATGGCCGCATTGAACCTGGAGATGTAATCTCTCAGGCTCTCTCCTTCATTCTGGTGAAGGAGGGAGAGTGTGTCCGTATTCCGAAGAGTCTTGCGACAGGTCCTGAAATGCAAGACAAATAATTTTTCTAACTCGGAAATGGAATCGATGGTACCTGAGCGCAGGCTCGAGTACCACATCCGAGCGGACTTCTTCAAGATAGCCGGGAACGCCAAACAGTATATTGCGTCCGAAGCTCCTTGGATCATCATATGGGCTTTGAAGTTGTCCAAATGGTCGAGGGGGTCGGAGGTGCCATCGTAGGGTTCCATCTGGGAAACCCTAAAGTGCCGAGGAATATCCTCAGCCATGATGCGGTCGGTGTAGGGTGGGCGTAGAACACCCACAATTAAGTCATCGGGATCTCTTTGATCCCGCATTCTCTATTCTCGCCCCCTTGCCATCTTTGATTCGATGGCTTTGAACCTCCCATCATAATCGGGAGTCTGCTTGGGCGCTCTCTCCACCAGAGTGGAGTCTTCGAAGGAGGAGGAGGAAGTTTGCCTAGGCCTTTTTCCTTTTTGCGGGGAATCGGCAGACCTAGGCAGTCTCGAAGTTCAGCCTTCGGGAGAGGGCCGAGAACGGGGGGAGAAATGCGCTGAATCCTCCTATGGTGCTCTCCTTCTTCGGGATCGAGAGCTATGTCTAGAAACAGCTGGTGGGTTTGCCACCGGAAAGGCTCTGTCTTGGAACTCTTGAACCATGGCCGTCAGGTTGGCGACCTGGTTCATAAGAGCTTCGAACTGCTGTGCTCCCACAACAACTGTGGGAGGTGGAACATCGTTCTCCTCCGGGGGTCCACCCCCCTGAGACGGAGCACGACTCCGGCTTGTAGAAGCATTTTGAGCTTTTCCTCTTGCCATCAAAAACTTCTTTGTTTCTTCCCCTTGTCTGTGAGGGAGCTTAATAAATGTTAATGCTGCCCCCTACCTGGTGCACCAATCTATTGGCGTGGAGTCCCTGGATCGATCGGTCAGAGCCGCTGTGTCGCAGGACCGCTCCCTGGTTCACCTGCAAAACAGGTTCCTTGCCGGAGTTGTTCCGGCGGAGGACATTCCGATGCCTAAGTCAGTGGCGGATTCCAGCCACAGAATGGGGAAGATGTCGAGAGTGGAAGAGAAAAAGAATTCTTGGGGATTGAAAGTGTATGTGTGCGAGATCGTTCGCCTCTTCCCCCCAAGCTATCCTTCTTATCCATATTTAAAAGATGGCCTCCGGTCTGTGGCCCGCTCTTTTTCCGGCGATCATGGGGAGCCAATCTTTCCCATGATTGGCGATCGTGGGTTGTCAATGAGCAGTTCCGGCTAGATCGGGGGCGTTTCTACAGGAGTTGCGCACCATGATCATGGCATGATAAGTATCGATTGTAACCGTTGGTTACAGTTTCCTTTCTAGAACAGATTGCGGTTCAAGCTTCGAGTTTCCCCTTGCGTGGGCCGAAGGATTGGTATTTCCCCGAGGCCGGAGATAGTGTCTATGGCGGGGACCGAAGTATGTGTCTTTGGAAGTCGATGAGTAGTTCAGACTTCGGCCGGGGCCGAAGATGCGACCTGAAGGACTGGCCTTCGGATGCTGTAGTCCGGTGTGAAGCCTTGGGTTGCTTGCGGTTGGCCTTCGCTTAGTCCGAAGTCCGTAGTCCGGAGAAACGGGCTTCGATAAGTCGAATCGGAGCTTGGTTTGTAGCTGAACCAGGATATCCCAACAACTTTTATTCACCATTTCGTTTAAAAAGTTTTAGAGATGATAGATGAAAAAGGAGGGATTGCCCTTGGCTTATCAATTTACATTCTCCTAATTTAGAAGGATGCAAGAAAGGATGGATGGAATATGTAAAGGATAAATTTCTGCATTAACAAAATTCCCTCTCATTAATTTTTTTGACAATAATTATAACACTTCTTTACTTTTTCATTAATATTATTTATATTTTTTTATTTTATCTATACTATCAATCCTATACGATCACCACTTAGTGTTCTTAGTCTTGCCCTTTAAGAACACTAGATGTGGTTAGGAACCTACAGGACGAGAGGATCTCGGAAGCCTCTCTCCCTTCTTTCCATGTGCTTAAATTCTTGGCAGATGGAGTTAATTAAAAACAATCATCCAACAACCTGCATGTCATTGCACCAACAGGAGAGGAAGTAAGTAATTTGGAGTAAATTCATCCCTTATCAAACTGTGGTTTAAATCCGTGGGCATGTTGGGGACCATTTGGTTAGAGGGAGTCTCGTTCTGATTCCACGGGATGAGAATATCCTAGCCTTCCAAACCTAATCGTGATTCTCCTGTAGTCTTCAAATCACATTTTAATTTCTATTCTAATTTTGATCACAAACCAAACATGTCGAGAAATATGGTCAATCTGATTACCATTCCAATTCCTATTCCGGTCATTTACTAAATGCACCCTATCCGGATTGATTGTGTGGACTAATATCTTGGGAATGAAATATCCAATGTTGATGTCACTGATCATGCCGTGTCCATTAAATTCAAGAATCAGCAATACATCTGATCTACTTTTGGTGATGATTGTGTCATATGCCACCAATCTTATCCATGCCCTGCATTATTAATGAACTTGGAATTGCTGAAAATCTTCTTGAGCTATTGTAGAGTCCTGCTCCCAAGTTTTAACTATGAGCCTCCTGTACATTAGCGCATGTTTAGTTTTCGATCAAAGTCGGAATTGAAATCACTTGAAATGGAAAGTGAAATGGCCATATCCCTCAATTGTATTTGGTTCATATTAAATCAGAATTAAATTAGAAAACTATAAAAAAATAAGGAGTAGATTTTAGAGGACGATGGCAATTCCATTTTTATTGAAATGAAAATGGGACTTTTTTTTTTTTTTTTGGGTAAAGAAACAGCATCTGAGCTATATTAGACTGCAAAGAAGAAACTTACAAAGTACTGTACAAAAATTCCAAACACAAAAGGAGAAGAGTAACATTTACAGAAGGCAAAAAACTTAAGCCTAAAGAAGAAGAGCAAACATTTTAACATGCACAACAGAGTAACATGTGTTAACCTATGTAACTGCCTGCTAAGAAGAAGCGACAGACAACAGACATGGCTCAAATGACCTGATCCAAAGTTGGCGTTGAGGAAATTTAATATATAGCAAGCAATAAAATCTCCAGGCCAATATGAGAAGACTCTGGATTTCCATGAGATAATAAGAAGACGGCAGTAAGCATAACAAGCAACAGTCCATATACCCCTATGTCTTTGTGGGGAACCTGATGCTATAATCCAATAGATAGTATAGAAGATGACCCATAAACAGTTGTAGTAGGCTGATTGTGAAGTGCAGTGGAATTCTTTGTTGTAGCACACACAGACCAGTAGACAGCAGTTATAGTGGTAATGTAATCCAGACATGAAGAATACACAAGTCTTCAAGATAGTATAACCATTGATTTGATGCAAAACCTGACTGTTAAAAGAATAACCCCCGCTAGAATCATGCAAATTCGTAAGCAAACCTAGCAATATGAGTTGAGCTATTTGGATGACTCTATATAATTTCCCTTGATAATTTAGCTCCATTGAAATAGAATATGGCCATGTGGAGAACAAGATCTGCAATTGTTGAAGCTGTTCATGGTATGTCAGTTGGAGAATCATGAAAGTATTGCTGAAATAGTGGGATGACACAGTATAGAATAAGTAGTATCTGGGCCGCTAGAATTGTGACTCTTTAGGCTGCCAACACTCTGGTAACCGATTAATATCATAGCAATGCTTAATTTGAAATTCAGAAGAGATCAATGAGCTATAAGGCAGAAGAAAATGAGAAGCCTGAGTGTGGGTAGTTCTGTTGCTTATAAGAGTCCTGGCAGATCCAGTCGTTGTTCAGGTCATGGTTCACGGAGCAACCAGAGTTGTAAGTCCAAATCCTGCTATGCCTTTAGTGTAATGTGTAATGTGGCTGTTAATAATCAGGTATATGTCATAGAGAGTAAGTTGACAGAGCGTGCCATTGGCACAGCAACAGGTAACAGGAATGTAAAGTAGTGGCATCACACGGCTGTAATAATCCAATATGATAGATTCAGTGCTGAAATAAAGCTGGTTTTGCAAGTGCCAGTAATGCAGAAAAACGAAAGATGGTACATCCTGACCCGCAGTGGAGCTTACAGCTTCCAAAGTAGCAGTGAACCTCCCAAAGCAAGCAATATATTTGGCAGCCATGATAATATCAATGAAATATGCAGCATAAGTTGAAAATAGTAGCCAGCAAAGAATGAGAAGTGCCTTTAGAACATCGAAAATATGTAGGTATATAATGAAATGCTGACATTGAGAGGCAGAAATAAAAGAACAATTATCCTGAATAATATATGTGGAGAAAGAACCTCTGATGCCTCCACCATGATGTTGAATTTGAAGTGATATACCCATATGACCTGGGTAATGAAAAACAGAAGTAGCATAGTAAGGTGGAAACCAATTCTTAGTTCCCTCCATAGGAAGATTCATAACCTACAAAAGATAATATATACAAAACACCCTTACTTTTTTCATCTCTTCCCTTTTTTTCCTCTTATTTTGCTTTTCAGTTGTTGGAAGTCTTTCTCTCTTTTTGTAATATTTGGGCTTGGGCTGAAGTCGGCAGGCCCAACCGACTTCAACCCAAACTAGTGAAAAAAAAAAAAAGAAGCGAGTGAACGAATGGGAAGAAGGTCACGGAACAGGGGACGTTAATCCTCCCTTATCCAGTCAAGTTTCTCGCCGGATGCCATGAGGGAAGAGTCATGAGGGGAGAGGAAATTGATCGGTTGAGTCCAGGTCGAATTGAAATCCGATTGGATGGAGTCCGTCTTCCGAACGGCGAGGAAACTCGTTGCTATTCTTTAAATCCCCATCCACCGTTGTCAACTCGAACCATCGAGCTTCTCCCACGCATTCCCTTCCCTCCGGCGAGCATCCAAGAGTCCAGCGAAGTCAGGTAAGGTTTTTTTTTAATAATCAAAATGGGTTGAATTCAATTTCATTATGGTTTCGGTTGATCTGTGTTGGGGGCCGTGGATCTGATGGTTGCGCTGCCACCGTCTGCTCTGGTCTGCCGAGCTCCTCTCGATGAACTTCTTCCTCAACCGTCAGCAGTGGGGGAAGGCCGGCCCGATCGATCGAGATGAATAACAGGGGATGGTTCGGAAGAAAGAAAGAAAGAAAGAAGAAAGAAAGAAAGAAGGAAAGGAAGAAAGAAGGAAAAAAAAAGGAAAGAGGAGAGAGAAAAAGAAGAGAGAGATTATCAAGGAATTTTCTCGAGGTTCGTGAAAATTTGAGAATTTAGATTTTAATAAAATTATTTATTTTTGTAGAGAGTCAGTCTTCTGAGTAGGAAGGCGTCGCGCAGATTTCGAGTACGGATTAGTTCAGGCATGGATAGTTGATTTTTGAGAGGTAAGGACTTCTAGACTTGATCACCCATAATATAAATATATTTTACATGACCTGATTTGATCTGAACATATATATAAATATTTTCATTCATGGTTGTTTTCGGATAGCATGATTTGATTTTCCGAGATACAGAATGAGTTTGTTGTTATTGTTGTTTGTGTTCTATTTAATATACCATGTTTATCAAGTGATCTTTGAATGTGTTAGATCGTGATATCGATCGTTGAAAGATGGCATGTTCTGACTATATGAGATAAAAGGATAAAGTGTTAAGTGAAACGGTATTTGGACTAGCCATGCCACGGCAGTACCGTGGTTTCTCAGTGTGCCAGTCACAGGCTGGAGTATGACAAATTGTGTGCCAGTCACAGGCGGGATTGTGACAATTTTGTGTGCCAGTCACAGGCTAGAGTATGACAACAGTGTGCCAGTCACAGGCTGGAGTGTGACAATAGTGTGCCAGTCACAGGCTGGAGTATGACCGTGGCTAGTCCAGAACCCTAAAGATAAAGAATTAAATAATAAAAATTTTAAAAGAAAAATATAAAGTTTTCAACTTTTTTGTCATACATGAAACTTGAATTGTTTGACTGCATGACATGATATACTGGTATTTTGTTGTTTTCATAAATACATATTATTATTGGTGTGATCACATGAAAATCTTACTGGGCTGTATAGCTCACTCCCTACCATTTTTTTTTTTTTCAAAGACTCAGGATACATAACAAGGATTGGGCTGGGCGTGAGACGGAGCCTCATAAATGTTGAGTTAGTTAGTTAGTTAGTTTTAGTTTCGATTACTGATGTTTGTAAATCAGTAGGCCAATTAGTGATATCGACTTAATAAATGGATTGTTCAATTATTACTTGATTGTTTATATAATATTAGTTTTAATTTGATATATTTGACTCTTGTGTACCTAGGCCTTGCATGATCTCTAGGATAAAACCTAGGGTTTGTGCGGCCGGTCGCGTAGCCGATTCCGGTGCTGGATTCAGGGCATGACAGAGTGTTATCAGAGCACGCCAGGTTCTAGGATCTTAGGCTATAAGCTTATCGAGAGAGTGTGGGTTGATTCATAGGTGGGGTAGATAATGTGTCATATTTTTTGATCATTTGAGTGTTAGTTGTATACTAGTAATGACTGGTGTAGGATTTCCATGGCGCGTGGTAGTGGGCGTGGTCGTGCTAGGAGGCCCACAAGATTTGCGGATAGATTAAATGCTTGGAATCCTATAAAGCAGCATGAGGATACTGGGGTCTTATTTGGTGATGAGGAACATCCACAGGAACCAACTCCCAATCCCATGGATAACACTGGTAATGAGGAGCATCCACCGGAACCGACGCTCAATCCTTTGGACAGCACCCCAAAGACTAGGACTGTAGAAACGAGAACACCGGGAGGATCTGGAGTTCAGCCTGGAGACCATGTAGGTCTTCCTCAACTGGTGCAATATTTAGTGCAGCAATAAGTTACTGCAAGAACCGATACATTGAGATTAATAGAAGCATAACAACAACAACAACAGTTTATGTAGCAACAGTAACAGTTCATACATCAGCTATATTACTGCAGTAACAGCTAGAAGTTAGGATTCCACAAGAATGACCAATCATTTTGATAGATTTCAAGAAGTATGCACCACTGGTATTCAAGAGAACATCTGATTCCATGGAGGCAGAGGGTTGGCTGAAAGCCATTAAGAAAGTTTTCCAAGCCTTGCGGTGTCCGGAAGGGGAGAAGGTTACATTTGCTACTTTTCTGTTGCAAGATGAGACAGCTGCTTGGTGGGAGTTGGAGCTTGGGAAGCAAGGACCAAATGATATACTTTTTATATGGGCAGATTTCAGAAAGGTTTTTTATGAAAGGTACTTTCCTCAAAGTGTTCGGGTACAAAAATTTCGAGAATTTGATCGCTTGGAGCAAGGTAACTTAACCATTTCTCAGTATGCTGCAAAGTTTGAAGAATTGTCGAGATATGCTCCATCACTGTTAGCATATGAAAGGATCCGGGCCAGGAAATTTGAAAATGGACTTAGAGGTCGGATTCAGCATCAAGTGACTGCCTTCGAGCTACCAACCTATAAGGAGGTCGTCAACAAGGCATTGATTATAGAAAGGGGATTGGATGTGACTCAAGCTGAAAGAGAAAAAGCATTGAAGAAGATATCCGGAACAGGAGGGTATCAAGGCCAACCCTATAAAGGTACCAGTGCAAAAATAAGGAAGCTTGACAATGCTACTTCAAATAACAAGATTCAACAAAAGAGTGACGTCAAGTGTTATAAGTGTGGTGGTTCTCACTATAAGTGGGATTGTACATGGCCAGATGAGTGGAAGTGCCACAACTGTGGCAAACCGGGTCATAAGGCGGTTGTGTGTCCCTATGGTCAAGGGCCACAGCACCAAGTACCTCGTGAAAGACAGCAACTAAAAGGACAACAGAAATCAGTAACTCAGGGACGGGTTTATGCACTCACCCAGCAGGATGCCAATGCATCAAATTCAATAGTGACAGGTATGATCAGATTATTTTCTAGCAATGTTTATGTTCTATTTGATGCTGGTGCCACCCACTCTTTCGTATCTGTTAGATCGGTTAGAGAAAGCAATGAGTTAACCCCGACACCTTTAGAATTTGTACTCTATATTTCCACTCCTAGTGGAGATGTTTTTGTGGTTAATCAAATCTGCAAGAAGTGTAGATTGAATATCGAAAGTAGGGAGATGGAAGCTGATTTGATAGTCATGGACATGAAAGATTTCGATGTGATCCTTGGAATGGATTGGCTAGCAGCATACCATGCTTCCATCAACTATTTTGAGAAGATAGTGAAATTTCAGATTCCTGATCAATCAGAGTTTTACTTTAAGGGTAACAAGCTAACCCTTATGAGGAGGGTAATTTCGGCTTTTATTGCCAAGCGACTTCTCAGGAAAGGTTGTGAAGGATTTCTGGCAGCGGTGATAGATACTCGACAACAGGAGCTTAAGTTGGAAGACATACCCATTGTAAAAGAATTTTCAGAGGTCTTTCCTAATTATCTGCCAAGATTACCTCCTGATAGGGAGATTGAGTTCTCTATTGATCTTATACCAGGTACGGGTGCCATCTCCAAAGCTCCCTACAGAATGGCTCCAGTAGAATTAAAAGAGCTTAAGAAGAAATTGCAAGAATTATTGGATAAAGGATTTATCAGAACTAGTGTGTCTCCCTGGGGTGCTCCAGTCCTATTCGTAAAGAAGAATGATGGAAGTTTTCGGCTCTGCATTGACTATCGGGAATTGAATAAAGTGACAATAAGGAACAAATATCCTTTATCGAGGATTGATGACCTATTTGATCAACTACAGGGAGCACAGGTATTTTCAAAGATTGATCTTCGGTCGGGATATCATCAATTAAAGATAAAGACAGAGGATGTGCCAAAGATAGCTTTTAGAACAAGATATGGACACTATGAATTTTCGGTTCTACCTTTTGATCTGACAAATGCACCTGCAGTTTTCATGGATCTCATGAGCCGAGTGTTTAGACCATATCTAGATAAATTTGTAGTAGTATTTATTGATGACATACTGATTTATTCAAGGAGTCTACAGGCACATGAGGAACACTTAAAAATAGTATTACAAATACTCAATGAGGAGAAAATGTTTGCCAAGCTAAAAAAATGTGACTTTTGGTTGGACAAAATTTCTTTCCTTGGCCATGTTATTTCTAAGGATGGTGTTTCAGTGGATCCAAAGAAAGTGGAAGCAGCGGTAAAGTGGGAGAGACCTACTAATGTATCTGAAGTTCGTAGTTTCCTGGGAATGGCAAGATATTATGGAAGGTTTGTTGAAGGATTTTCTCTTATTGCTATACCTTTAACTCGCCTGACCTAGAAACGAACAAAATTTAAATGGACAGATGAATATGAGTAGAGTTTTCAAGAATTAAAGTAACGATTAGTCACTGCCCCAGTGTTGGCTATTCCTGCGGAAACGGGGGATTTCAGCATATACAGTGATGCATCTCGAAAGGATCTCGGTTGTGTCTAAATACAAAATGGAAAGGTGATAGCCTATGCTTTTAGATAGCTGAAATCATATGAGTCAATTATCCTACTCATGTCCTGGAGTTAGCAGCCGTAGTATTTGCCTTAAAAATTTGGAGGCATTACCTGTATGGTAGTCGTTGTGAAATCTTTACAGATCATAAAAGTTTAAAATATATATTCACTCAGAAGGAGTTGAACTTGAGACAAAGAAGATGGTTGGAGCTATTAAAGGATTATGATCTGACTATCAACTACCATCCAGGCAAGGCAAATGTTATAGCAGATGCCCTGAGTAAAAAGTCTCCAAGTAAATTAGTAGCTTTATTTACTAATCAAAAGCACATCATAATGGATCTGGAGAGGTCTGAGATTGAGATACGAATTCATAATTCTGGGATTCAATTAGCAAGTATTATGGTATAACCTATCATGATTGACAGAATTAAATCAGCTCAGAAGGAAGATTTAGAGCTTTAGAGAATTAGAGAGACAGTTGAGTCTGATGCTCAGTCAGAATTTATTATATATGAAGATGATACCCTGAGGTTTGGTAACAGGTTATGTGTTCCTAAACTTCCAGAATTAAAGAATGAGATTATGGAAGAGGCGCATGGTTCAGCATATACGATGCATCCGGGTAGTACAAAAATGTATCGAGATCTACGTGAAGATTTTTGATAGACTGGTATGAAGAAAGACATAGCTCAGTATGTCGCTCAATGTTTGGTATGTCAACAGGTAAAAGCTGAGCATCAAAGACCTGCTAGACCATTGTAGTCTCTTGTAATTCCTCAGTGAAAATGGGAGCACATTATCATGGATTTTATGACAGGTTTATCCAAAACCCCTAAGGAAAATAGTGCGGTATGGGTGATTGTGGACCGACTGACAAAATCAGTTCATTTCTTATCCTTTCGTGTCGGTCTCTCTCTGGAAAAATTAGCAAACTTGTACATGGGACAAATTATGAGACTACATGGGATTCCAATTTCTATAGTATCGGATCGAGACAGTAGGTTTGTTTCACAATTTTAGAAGAGTCTTCACCAAGGGGATCAAATTAAGTTTTAGTACAGCATTTCATCCCCAAACTGATGGACAGTCAGAGCGACCTATTCAAATTTTAGAAGACATGTTGAGATCTTGTGTAATGGACTTGGGTGGTGCTTGGGACTGCCATCTATCGTTGATAGAGTTTGCCTATAACAACAGTTATCAAGCCAGCATTCAGATGGCATCTTTTGAGGCTTTATATGGTAGGAAGTGTAGATCTCCTATTCATTGGGATGACGTAGGAGAAACAAAATTGTTGGATCCAGAAATAGTACAACAAACAGTGGAAAAGGTACAAATGATCAGAAAATGATTGCATACCGCTTAGAGCCGATAGAAAAGTTATGCTGATAAAAGACAGAGAGAGTTGGAATTCAATGTTGGTGACCATGTCTTTTTGAAGGTGTCTCCCACAAAGGGTGTGAAGCGATTTGGTGTACGAGGCAAGCTGAGCCCGAGTTTTGTGGGACCGTTTGAAATTTTGGATAGGGTTGGTGAGGTGGCCTACTGATTAGCATTACCACCAGCCTTATCTGGGGTGCACAATGTATTTCATGTGTCGATGTTACGGAAGTATATTCCTGATCCCAGCCATGTATAAACATAGTACCATTGCAACTTCAAGAGGATTTGACTTATGAGGAGGTGCCTATACGAATCGTCGACAGCAAGGATCAAGAGTTGCGATACTAAACTATACCATATGTGAAGGTGCAAGGGAGCAATCACAGTGAAAGAGAAGCTACATGGGAACTTGAAGCAGAGATGCGAGCAAAATACCCACACCTTTTCAAAGCACCAGGTACATAAATTTCGAGGACGAAATTTTTTTAACAGGGGGAGAATGTAATATTTGGGCTTGGGCTGAAGTCGGCAGGCCCAGCCGACTTCAACCCAAACCAGTAAAAAAAAAAAAAAGAAGCGAGTGAACGAATGGGAAGAAGGTCGCAGAACAGGGGAGGTTAATCCTCCCTTATCCAGTCAAGTTTCTCGCCGGATGCCATGAGGGAAGAGTCGTGAGGGGAGAGGGAATTGATCGGTTGAGTTCGGTTCAAATTGAATTCCGATTGGATGGAGTCCGTCTTCCGAACGGCGAGGAAACTCATTGTTGGTCTTTAAATCCCCATCCACCATCGTCAACTCGAACCATCGAGCTTCTCCCACGCATTCCCTTCCCTCCGACAAGCATCCAAGAGTTCGGCAAAGTCAGGTAAGGTTTTTTTTTTATAATCAAAATGGGTTGAATTCAATTTCATTATGGTTTCGGTTGATCTGTGTTGGGGGCTGTGGATCTGATGGTTGCGCCACCACCATCCGCTCTGGTTTGCCGAGCTCCTCTCGGCGAACTTCTTCCTCAGCCATCAGCAGTGGGGGAAGGCAGGCCCAATCAATCGAGATGAATAACAGGGGATGGTTCGGAAGAAAGAAAGAAAGAAAGAAGGAAAGGAAGAAAGAAGGAAAAAAAAAGGGAAGAGGAGAGAGAAAAAGAAGAGAGAGATTATCAAGGAGTTTTCTCGAGGTTCATGAAAAATTTGAGAATTTAGATTTTAATAAAATTATTTATTATTGTAGGGAGTCAGTCTTCTGAGTAGGAAGGCGTCGCGCAGATTTCGGGTACGGATTAGTTCAGGCGTGGATAGTTGGTTTTGAGAGGTAAGGACTTTTAGACTTGATCACCCATAATATAAATATATTTTACATGACCTGATTTGATCCAAACATATATATAAATATTTTCATGCATGGTTATTTTCGGATAGCATGATTTGATTTCCTGAGATACAGAATGAGTTTGTTGTTATTGTTGTTTGTGTTTTATTTAATATACCATGTTTATCAAGTGATCTTTGAATGTGTTAGATCATGATATCGATCGTTGAAAGGTGACATGTTCTGACTATATGAGATGAAATGATAAAGTGTTAAGTGAAACGATATTTGGACTAGCCATGCCACGGCGGTACCGTGGTTTCTTAATGTGCCGGTCACAGGCTGGAGTGTGACAAATTGTGTGCCAGTCACAGGCGTGATTGTGATAATTTTATGTACCAGTCACAGGCTGGAGTGTGACAATAGTGTACCAGTCACAGGCTGGAGTGTGATCGTGGCTAGTCCAGAATCCTAAAGATAAAAGATTAAATAATAGAAATTCTAAAAGAAAAATATAAAGTTTTCAACATTTTTGTCATATATGAAACTTGAATGGTTTGACTGTATGACATGATATACTGGTGTTTTGCTATTTTCATAAATACATATTATTATTGGTGTGATCACATGGAAACCTTACTGGGCTGTATAGCTCACTCCCTACTATTTATTTTATTTTTTTTCCAGAGACTCAGGATACATAGCAAGGATTGGGCTGGGCGTGAGACGGAGCTTCATAAATATTGAGTTAGTTAGTTTTAGTTTTGGTTACTGATGTTTGTGAATCAGTAGACTAATTAGTGATATCGACTTAATAAATGGATTGTTCAGTTATTACTTGATTGTTTATATAATATTAGTTTTAATTTGATGTGTTTGACTCTTGTGTACCTAGGCCTTGCATGATCTCTAGGATAAAACCTAGAGTTTGTGCGGCCGATCGCATAGTTGATTCTGGTGCTGGATTCGAGACATGACACTTTTTTTTTATTTTTTCAATATTTCCAATCTTATTTGTCTATATTTTTTTTATTTTGCTTTAAGAAGAAAAGAATTTGAGCTTTGATGAAGAGTCATAGTAGAATGAATAGATTCCTTGATTCTATTGTAATTCAAGATGGTAGCTTTAGTACTGAAGTAAAGTTGAGTTTCCAGGTGTTTGATTGATATTGGACACCCAATAACAGGTTTGGCAGCCTTATGATATAAGTGGAGAATGGTGTTTAGCTAGATATCATCCATCGTAGGGGAAGGTAGCACACCAATTATATTCATATAAGAGTGTGATGCAGCCTCCATATCAGCAAGTTGAATACGGTCATAATCAGAGCAGCAGTGCATAAGAGAGAGAGAGATGGTACCACCTAATGAGCAGAGTTGTTTGTAGCTTCCAAGATAGTAGTGAGACACCCAAAGCAAGAAGTTTGATTGGCAGTAATCAGAATATCAAGAAGATTTGCAGCATGAGTTAAATGTGGCAGCCAGCAATGCATGAATTGTATAGTACAGCTGTTGGGATTATGGAGTACACAGTCATTGTTGTAGCAGTGTCGAAAACTACAGTTGTAGTCTTCCTGAATTTGAATAGATGGTTCCTGTTGATGGTGGACATAATCATAGACAAAGGTCCTAAAATAATTTATAGCCCTGTTTGCAACCCTCATGTTATATTTCAAAAAGTGTATGTTCATCTTCATTATCATGATGGTCCAATTTTTGCATTGCAATCAGACCATAGAATATGGCTTAGTTCAACCAAGATTTCATCATCTTGTGATATGATGAAATCCCCTCTCCTAGCTTGAGCAGCCAAAAAACCCACTGCTTTGTTTGCTTGTCTCTTAATATGCTGAAAACACAAATTCGGGTAGATATTTTTCCAATATTATATGTCTTGTAGCATTGGATTAGTTGTTGGGGTAGAAGAACTTCTTCCGGTAATCCAATCAATTACCGTTTCAGAGTCTCCTTCAATAATTAAATTAATTATGTGAAACTGAAATAAAGAAGCCTTCAATCCATACCAAACTGTAATAAGTTCCACATTTGGCATTGCAGTCTTAGAAATGGATTTCCCTCAGCCCTAACCAACAAACCATTGTAGTCCCGAATAACATAGGCAATAGTAATTGTGTCTTCTATAACAGAGGCATCAGTATTCAGTTTAAGAGTCCCAATGGGGGGAGGAAGCCAACTTACAATTTTGGGGCCCCTTGTATTACTTGTTAGGGGGATAGGATCTTCCTAGTTCCATGTGGCACTCTGAAACTGCTGTGTATTTGTATTGATATTGCTAGTGCTATAAAAAACCTGTACAATTCGATGAACATGAGTGTATGTAATATTTATATTCTGAAATATTCTAGCATCCTAGATTTCTAGACATTCCAAGTCATGTAAGAAATAATAGCTTTGGTCATAAAGTCGAATATCGGGTTAGCCAGAATGGCCTCAATATCTGTGTAGAGCTAAAGACCTATTGGATTTTGTAAGAAGATTTTATGGAATTCCAGCAATCTTTAGCAAAGGGGCAAACCGTGAATATGTGGTCTAGGTCTTCAATTGTATTTTGACAAATATCACAGTAAATATTTTCATCAGATAAAATACCCTTATCATGGAGAAACTATTTTGATGGGAGTTTTCTCTTTGCTAACTTTTACCATAATGTTTGAACTCTGTGAGGGGTCTGTAATTTCCAAATCCAATTATAGTTAGGACCATTTATCTAGTGATGTACCATAACAAAAGGATACATGTCTTTCTGAGAAATCTTTGCTCGTGCTGTTGGTGCCCAAGTCATATTATCAATCCAGCTTCTCAATGGAATCTGGATAGTGGCTATATGCTGCACCAACTCATTAGAGAAAATGTCGTGTAATAAATCAAGATTCCAATTTCTATCAAGAGAGATGAGCTGGTTGAGATTCCAACCTTGAATGTCAAATTTCATATTTAAAAAAGTTGACCACATAACAAGAGAAATTTGATCCATCCAAGGGTCAGAATAAACATTGATATTGTTACCGGATCCAATAGAGTAAATAAACTGAGGGCCTATTAAGTTGGCAGCTTGAAGAATCATTTTCCATATATCTATGCATCTACGAGACTTCGGAGGATGATAATACAAATTAGAGACACATATTTAGCTTTAACAGTTTGGGCCCACGTAGAATTCGGATTCAGACCCATTTGCACAACCAGTTTGGCAAAGGCAGCCCATTGTTTATTATGTCATGGAATTATACCGAGCCCCCCTTCTTTTTTGGTAGTACATATTGTTTTCCATAAGATTAGATGCATACCTTTTCGATCTGTCGAATGCCTCAACATGAAAGCTCTTATAAGTTGTTCCAGCTTGTTTTGGATAATCTTGGGAATATATAACACAACCATCGTATAATTTACTAGCAGGGATAAAACTGAGCTGACAAGTGTCAATCTTCCTGCAAATGATAGAGCTTTCCATTTCCATGCTTCAATGTGCCTGTATGCTGCATTAATGAGATAGTTAAAGTCATTTGTAACCAATTTATTTGGTGATATTGGGACTCCCAAATATTTCCAGGTTCCTTTTTTTTCTGGTATTTGCAAAATGGAGCATGTAAGATTTTTCCTATTAGAAGGTATCGTGGGACTGAATGTGATATAGGATTTGGCAGCATTTATTGATTGACCTGACATCATTTAGTAGGTTTGATTAATTACTTTTAAACAAATGGCATCTTTTGTGGCTGCTCGTGTTACCAATAACATATCATCCGCAAATAGTAAATGTGTTATCTTACGACCATTGTTTGGCAGCCCATTTTTTCTTGATATAAAAGGAGTGAGAATGTGCTGGTTAACTGCATAATTCATCATCCTGGAGAAGATATCAGTACATAATATAAATAGAGAAGGGGATAAAGGGCAACCTTTTCTTAATCCTCTGGCAGGTTAGATCGAAGGGGTAGGCGTACCGTTGATTAATATTGCATATCGATAATTCGTAACACATTGAAGGGTCATATTAATCAATTACTGGTAAAAGCCATAGTGTTGCATGACTTTATGCAGAAATGACGACTTCATTTTATCATAAGCCTTTTCAATATCCAATTTCATAGCCATGATTCCCTTCTTCTTGGAGGCCAACTGTAAGGAATGCATAATTTCCTGTGTAAGAAGAATGTTGTCAGTGATAGTACGACCTGGAATGAAAGCACCTTGTTTCTTTGAAATAAGATAAGGGAGGATAGTCTACAAACGATTAGTCAAAATTTTTGTCACTATTTTATATA
Source organism: Areca catechu (assembly GCA_021397845.1). Taxonomy (NCBI): domain Eukaryota; kingdom Viridiplantae; phylum Streptophyta; class Magnoliopsida; order Arecales; family Arecaceae; genus Areca; species Areca catechu. Next base: position 12,441,382 of record CM038042.1, on the reverse strand, counting down.
TAGTATTACATAAACTAATAGGTCTATAGTCCATTACTGTAGTTGGAGTACTTTTATTGGGGACAAGGGTTATGTATGTCATTTTCCAATTTTGAGGCATAATACCCGTATTAAAGACATACATGACAGCTTGCAAAACCTCCTTGTGAATGATCGACCAGAAGTTTTGAAAAAATAAAGCTTGATACCCATCTAGACCTGGAGCTTTATCAAATGACAATTTCTGTACTACCTCCAGAATTTCCTTCATTGAAACAAGCTGTATTAGTTTTTCATTTTGATTTTGATTAACTATTGTAGTTGCTGAAAATAAAGGCTCATTGTCTTCATAGTCATCATCCTGCCATCTATTTGTAAAATGAGTATGAATATGAGTTTTGATCCCATCCTCATCTTGAATCAGGTTTCCTTGCTGGTCCTTTAGTTGTAAAATCTTATTTTGTTTCCATCTAATAATCGTGGATTGATGAAAGAATTTTGTATTCTTGTCTCCCTCCTTGAGCCAAGTTATTCTTGATTTTTGATGCCAAAGTATTTCTTGAGCTTTGAGATTAGCATTATATTAGCGAATTAAGTGTAGCAGGTAGTCATGGTCATATTCAGAAAATTCTTCAGAGTTAGTTTCTTGAAGCTATAATTGATAAATGCTTTCTTGTAATTTTTTTCTTTTTCAGAATATATTGCCTAAGCATTTTTTTCATTTAGATAAAACAATCTTAGTTTTATAGAGAAGTTTATATAGCCTTATTGGAGGGGAGCCCCTTACTTCAGACTTACAAGCTTTTGCAATCGTATGCCTAATTCCTTCGCTTTTCAACTACATCTTTTCGAACTGGAACGGAGCTCAATTTCTACAATGCTATGCCATAACAGATAACAATATGGAACAATGGTCCGAAGCAAATCGAGTTAAGCGCTGTAAAAAAGACTCGGGATATGACACCAGCCAACTATAAGAAGCAAATGCCCGATCCTGCCTCTCCCAAACTCTTGCATTCCCCTTTCGATTATTATACCATTTGAATCTGGGGCCCATAAATCGGATTTCAGTAATAGCTGTCGTGGTGCTAAATTGATTGAATTCTGTAATATCTTTGGTGGCTTGGAAAGGTTTTCCTCCTTTCTTATCTTCCCTGGTCATAATGCAATTGAAATCCCCCATTATAAGAAATGGAAGGTTAAGAGTATTAGCTTGTAGAAGTTGCTCCCATAGAGATCTCCGTTCAATTCCTTTTGTACTCGCATAAACAAAAGCAATCATCCATGTTTGACCCGTGTTTGGTGTTATAATACCAAAGGCCAACTGTCTATTAGTATTCATAAAATGAATCTGGCCTATCTGAAGCTTCCAGTATATGATGATACCCCCGGACAGGCCTTCAGAAGCAATGGAGTAAACCCCCCACTGAGGGTCCATAATTCTCTTGACACGGTCTGGCCTAGTTCGATAATCTGGTTTCCAAAAAATAGCAAATATCAAGACGGTAATTGCATAACATATTTTTTATGTAATTAACAAAGGGGGCTTTAGCTGCACCCCTACAATTCCATACTAGAATCTTCATTTTAGTATAGTGGAAAGGTTTGTCTCTTCAGGCATTTTTCTTTTTGACTTGATAATCATTGAAGATTCCAGTATTTGAACATTTATTAGCTGAGATTTAAATTCATTTGATAATGATTTTTGAGTGTCTCCTTTCGTCATAGGTATTTTTAGAATTTGTTTTAATTTATCAACTGTATCAGGATGCGTACCTTTGGTCTTCAATTGGTTTACCTGAGGATCTATCTGTTGAGCTTGTTTGGTTTGATCACATTCCATCATTATACTATCTTTGTTGGATGTAGCATTTGAGATTAGTCTCCATATTTCCTTGACCTGACTATTTTTCTACGCTTGCTTTGGATTATATAGCACAAGTTGTGATCCTTGATCCAGATTTGTATTACCTTCTTCCCTAATTATGACTTTGGATACGGGGAATGAATCCTATCTATGTGTGTTGTTTGTAGCATTTGTTTTAACAGGTGACCTCTTCCTTTTTTCTTTGCTATTTGGTTTTACTGTGGTGTCACCCTTATCTCCTATTAGCTGGATTCCCTCCATCTCTTGATTATCACTACTCTGTAAGTTCTGGCTCAGAGGTGAGAACCTAGAACCTTGAAGCAACTCTTCCTACAAAGGGAGATTTGATTTAGGAGGGGATGTTCTTTTTGATGGTTTACTTACTTGTGTCCATTGAGATGAAGTGTTCCCCTTCTTCGAATGATGATTCGTCCGTGTTTTTGTATTTGGAGAATTTGACTACATCGGTACCCTAGCTACCCGAATCCAAGGACCATAAATTGGTTTGGTCCTTAAGTATTCTGGTAGCTCCAGGCACTTACATTCAGCTTCAGGGTCCAATTGGATGTGCCCACAAGTGTAACAGATTGTTGGTAGCTCTTCATATATGAATTATTGCCACCAACATTCATCATTCACCATAATTTTTGTACCCGGACAAATTGCTTTAGAGGCGTCAATTAGGACACAAACTCTAGCATAGTCCATTCTTGTAGAGTTTGTTGTCCATCCATCTAGAAATAGAGGACACCCCACTGCAGCAGCCACTTTAAGGATCTTATCTTTACCCCACAATTCCACTAGAAGTCGAACCCAAACCCTAACCTGATTGATTCCATCATGGCTAGGTTTGAAGTTTGGCTTCCGGTCCTCCAGGGCCAATAGTTGACCTGCCAAAGACCAGGGACTGTTTGTGAGTACCCTATTCTTATCCTCCTCAGTGTGGAATCGAAACAAGATTACCCCCTCAGATAAGGCAGTAATGTTCATTTCCCCTTTGAGGTTCCAGCGGAGCTTAAGCTCCTTCTGGATAAATTCCAGAGGGAAGCCCCTACCCAAGAACCGGCCAAGCAAGGCAGATTTTAAAAGATTTTGAGCATGACTTACCTCCTCCTAGGAGAATGCTATAACCTTTGAGAATCTTTCCTCGAGCACTTCTATGTCAGCCATCGTGGCTCTTGAAGATTCCAACCGAAATCGCCGAGCTCCCTGCACTACTTGAGTCCAGCTCCCTATAGAATCCTGAGAGATACCCTCCTTCCCTTTTTGTTTGGCTGCTTCAGTTCCCCGGTGTAGTCCGCTGGAAGAGTTAGCATAGTCGAAGCTGTAATCCCCTCCACAGGATTTGCTCGAACTTCCGGGGTATTTTGACTCTGTTCGAACAATATTGGTCGAGGTGTTGTCGCGGACAAGCTCTCCTTTCCCCTCGATTCCTCCAGATTTGGATGCTTCTCCGAAGGATTCGAGCTTCCCAGTTGATTTGCTTCCCCTCCCGGTTTCTCTCTTCTCCTCGAGGGGAGAATCGAGGAAGCCCTAATCTGAGCCTTTCCTTTCTCGCTCATGCTTTTCTTTTATCCAGACTTTCGCACTCTTCACGGGACTTTGGCAAATCAAATGGCTAGAATGGGAATGACTAATTTCTATTCCCATTCTAGAGTCTAAGTCCAACCAAATATGCCCTTAAAGCATATTTGGTTTGCTACCGGAGTTGGGATCAATTTAATTTTCACTTTTATATTAAACTAAAGATTTTCAAAATTTAATTATTTTCATATATTTTTATTTTTTTTTATTTTATTGAATATTTTTTGGATTCACTCCATTTTATGAAAACTCAATTTCTAACGACCTTCCCACTTCCAAGCCATAAACCAAAAAAACCCATATTTTAATATTAATTTTGAAAATTTTAATATTTTTGTCTTATATTTCACTACTTATTTTTATTATTTTTATCTATTTTAGTTTTTTATCTTATTATTTTAATTTTTATCTTATATTTTTATAAATATTTTTATTTAATATTTTTATTAAAATTTTATATTTGTTTATAGCCTTATTAGAATTCTAAATCCCGATCCATTTCCTTCTCAACCCATACCAAGCCCCAAGCTGGGTCCTCTCCTCCCCCTGAGATATCAAAGTCCATAGGGGAGGTCGAGCAGACCTTTGATTACATCCCTTATCACAAACACCTTCGGCACCCAACTCTTTTGCCTTCAACTCCCTCCAGTGCCCAGCTCTTCCTCTTGCAACCCCTTCTGGCAACCACCTCTTCCACCTCTACCCCGTTGATGCCCACCTCTACACCCTCTAGCGACCCCCTCATTATTGCCGAGTATAGCGCCATTGGCCTAAGACCTCCAAGCCCACACCACCCCTCATCCTTCATAGCATATAGATGGCTTCTTTGCCAACCCCCTCACCGTCACCAAGGATGGAACCATTGTCGATCTATATGCACCGGCAACACACTCATCGACCCCAGGGACCCCGTCATTGGCTCCTTATTCCACCAGAGTCGGGGAAGAAAAGGACCCAACAAAAAAGAGAGACAAGGCAGGGGATCATGGCCATGATAGTTTTTTTCTTTCTTTCTTTCTTTCCAGAGCCCATCAAGCAAAATCATATTTAAATCCGAGGAAGAGAGGTTAGATTGGATTCGAAGGGAATTGGGCCATTTCCATTTCACCATGGATAACTCGAAGCTCAAGAAGTTCATAGAGAATGAGAAAATGGAGAAGTTGATATTGCAAATTATAACGAGGAACGCTCAAAGCGTTCATGATTTGATGACTGGGACCACAATTAGATTGTTTTCATTTTGTCTAGTAATATCTAATGTATAACTGTTTTATTACATTGTAGGCTGTGCTTGTTGTTCCTGAACATTGATCCCTTCTTAGATTTACATGTCATTTTTCTTGTTTACCAAAAAAAAAAAACAAACTTCCCTTTCTTGGGTAATGACGTGTACAGTAATGTAAGCTTCTCCCAGAGCCAACAATGATGAGCAAGGGCATGTTTCCGTGGTTAGTGAGAGAACTTTGTTCTCCATCTTCATATTTTTTTCTCAATTATATGCTACACAAGCATTCTACATATGTTTCCAATATTTAGGTATTAATTAAGTAGATGCTTTGGAGTTTCCGTACTGCATGTTTTTTAACCGGAGCCCAATAAAATTGCTCTGAAACTATATTTTTTTTCAAAAATAAATTATAGAAATGTATTGCTACAAGCATTAAGTCACATTGTTTTGTTATATTTGTTGTAAGCAAATGTATCATTTTTTTTTTTTTTCGAATTCAGTAACATCAAGTTGGATATGATTTAAATAGAAGTTATTATTATTTTTTTAAAATAAGTTGTGGAACATTTTTCATTTATCCTGCACTTGAGTTGGTTATTTTGGTTATTTTCTTATATTTGTTTTACTGGTTTCATTAATTTATGCATGATTAATCTAGCAAAATTATGAGTTATCTTATTTATTTTGAATGTTAATAGCATTTTTTTAAATTTTAAATGAATTATAAGGACATCCCCTAATTTTAGTTCAATTTTACTTAATTCTCCTATTATTTTAAAAAGTGTCAAACTAACTCTTCAAGTTTTTGAGATGTTTTAAATGATCCTATTGTTTATCATCATTAATGGAATAATATTATGTAACCATCATATGATATCATTATTTTATAAAATAATTAAATAATCCTTCTCTTCTTCCTCCCTCCTTCGATTACTCCTCTCTTCCTCCTCCCTCCTTCCTCCTCTCTAATTGTTCCCCTTCTCCTTCATTACCAATGTCCGTGCTCCTCCTCTTTCTCTTTATCCTCGCCCACTTCTCTTACTCATCTCCTTCTAAGCTCATCCATGAGCCCTTTTCCACTGTTGGGATCGGTATCAACTCGCTCTAATATTAGTTGTTAAGATCGGTATCAACTCGCTCTGATACCGGTTATTGCGGAAGCGAAACAAGATCGTCAATCAACCATGGACAACCTGGGCTCTGATACCAGTTGTTGGGATCAGTATCAACTTGCTCTGATACCGGTTATTGCGGAAGCGAAACAGGATCGTCGATTATCGATGTCGATACCACAAGAGAAAGAAAGAAACATAAAAAATAAAATTTTTTAGGGCATGCAAAAGGTTTCACTATAAAAAATAAACTTACAGATTGAACTCTCTCTCTCAACCCCGTACAAATATCTCTCAACAAGAAACCCAGAATCCTTCTCTCAAGCTCTCAATCAGTCCTCTACAAAAGACCTCTCACCACTTTTTCGTCCTCCTGGGTTTCCTTCTACTGGGCCCCACGTGTGTTTTTTTTAACCTTCATGGGTTGTGCGAGCGTTGAGGCGCCGCTGGTCCAACACCCACAACGGTGGCTTCCTCTACCTTCATCCATTCCTCACTAATAACCCATTATTCTTTCTCCTTTCCTTTTTTTCTCACACACTTCTCCTTATCCTCCTCCAAGCCCACCCATGAACCCTTCTTCACGGGAGGTCCCTCTACCTTTGCCATTCCTTGCCGATAACCCAATTTTTTTCTTCCCCTTCTTCCTCTTCCAAGCCTATCTGTGAGCTCTCCCCTTTCACAACATCTCTTTTCACCTCCACCTTTTCCTTACCAAGAACCCCTCCTTCCCGTTCCTCCCCTTTCTCCTCACCCCCTTATCCACTCTTCTAATCCTATCCATCAAGTCTTCAATGCCTCCCTCGCCCTCCATGCTGACCTCCGCAACCCTGTCCTCCCTCTCCACAACAGCTACCTCCACCTCAGCCATTTCCTCACCAGTGACCCCTCATTCCTCATCGTTCTTTTCTTCTCTTCGAAACCCATCCATGAGCCCTTCCTCTCTATAATAGCTCTCTCCATCTCTACCCCTTCCTCATTTGTGACCTCTCCTTTCCCCTCCTCTCCCTTCTCTTCCTTTAATCCCACCCATAAGACCATCGATGCCGCCTTCCCCCTCCATGCCAACCTCAATGACTTTGCCCTCCCTCTCCGCAACGGCTCCCTCCACTTTCACCACTTCCTTGCAAATAATCCCTCCTATATGAGTGCTTCATTAAAATAGTAAACTAATACCATTTGTTGAAAAGGGAATAACATCACCATTTTGAAACATCTTAAAAACTTTGAAGGATTAAGTTGATACTATTTAAAATTAAGAGGGCATAAATAAATTTGAATTAAAATTAAACAAGTGTTATATATATATATATATATGGGTAAGGTAGTCTATGAAGATAGATCTTAGTCATCCATGCATACCAGTAGTTTGTATCACAAGGACCAGCAACTAAAAAAGCTTACAGAAAATTGCAGTTTCTATATTGATATGATCGAGCCAATAATACTTTGGACAGATTGTGTTTGGATATCTGATTATAAATTACTTACTTTCATCAAGTCTAGGATGAATGTGTACCTTTGTTGATGGCTTGTAGCAACTTCATTATTTCACTCTCAGTTTTTCTGTAAAAGAAATCAACAGAACTGCAGAAGCAGGAATCTTTTTTGGATGTGAATATTAATGAAACTTGGTTGCTCGGTTGCAACCAATATTTTCGGTACCATCTCGAACCGCCTAATTCGGGGCATACCGAACCGTACCGGCGTACGATTCAACCATGAAAAATAGTCAGAAATGCCAGACCATTCAAAAAAGTGAAAAAAAATCCTATACTGGATCGGGACAGTACAATACCATACCAGTGCATACTGCCTAGTTCAGCCCGGTTCGGATCCGATTCAGATTAAACAATATAGCTATAAAAAAAAAAAAAAATTATAATTTCATGAAATCCGGTACTGGTTCAATACTCCTTGGTTGCAACTAAAAAAGGTGTCAATATTATACGTTAGGCTTCAAATCAGAAAAACTAGAAAGCTCCGTACCATCCAAAAACTAAATATATGAAATATTAAAGTATTTTACAGAAGTGTTGGTTTTTAGGTTTCAAATCAGCAAAAACCAGAACATTAAATTCCATCTCACCATAAGGGTTTCTGCATGCATGGCTATACTAATGAAGGGTCCAAGGATAATATAAATGTGCATGGAAGCATGGAAGAATTAATTGTAACAGTGTGTTATCTATGTAACATTTGGATTGTAGCAAATTCTGATACTCATATGTGAGATACCGCAACATTTAGAACCCCTAAATTTCAGGACCAATAGTCTCCCTGATCCACCCATCTTCCCCTCAACTCCTCTTATGGTGAATCAAACTAGATAAGCTCCAACCATGGATGGACCATCATACATGTACACTCCAACAGGTCCTCTATGGCAAGATGCACTTGCCTGGTTTTCCGCCCCCTGGTGTTAAGATGTTTACTTTCATTAAGAACTTAGAAATGCTAAAAAAGACAAAGCTACTATTGCGAGGATACTTCAACGATCAAGTTTCTTGACATGTCAAAAACACTTGTATACAAGATTAACCATCAACTCCATGCCAGCTGGTACAGGGTCGATATGCCCATGGTCGCTTTGGCATACCAAGAATCAAAACACCTCCCTTACCGAGTCTCGGTTTAGTACCAATAGGTGTGGTACACCTGCTAAGATGTGGTACATACCACTACACCAAACCATGCTTGGACAATGCATGGTTGTTTTAACACTTCCATTAAATCATGATGAAACTACCAAGCAATATCAACATTTAGGACTACTTTTCCAGTTGTCTTCCCTAAAAATTTTCCCACCAAAATGCTAGCTAACCTTTGTTCACAACAAGGCCACATGCATGGAAGAAAATTAAAGAACCCAGAGGAAATCTAAGCAAAGAGGCTCTGAATGTCCAATTAGCAAGCCAAGAAGATGGCAGGGAACAATATCAAGTTTCCTATTTCACTCACTTCTTACTCAAGGTATAATAGCCAATCAGCCATAGACACATAAACTTTATGTGTCAAAGTTGCCTTCCAAACCCTAGGATTACAAAACCTGCTGAAATGGGAAAAAAAGAAAAAGAGAAAAAACTAGAGCCTTGTAGAACCATCATCCTCTTTTTGTAACTTTTAATCACCTTAATTTAGATCTGACCACCCGCATATCATAGGACAGCAGTCATTCTGTGAAATATTAATAGGGATAAGAAGAAAATAAAATCTTAATAAGGATAAGACAAAACTATCAGATTCCTACTATCAAGAAGTACCATGAAGCAATGGATGTTCACTTTAAAGTTAAGGAGATTCAAAGTTTGTTTGGGGTTGCTATTGATTTTGTCCAACAAAATAATTTTAGGTAAAAGCTGTGTTTTAATATTAAAAGTTATTTCGAGACAAAGTAGTTTTTTGTTTGGCTATTAATTTTGAAATTATAAAAATATTTTATTATATGTTTAGTTGATAAATCCAAAAGGCAAAATTATTAAAAACTAAAAAGAACAAATATAGAAAATGAGAGAAGATTAATCTGATATCAAGATAAGAGGAGATTAATTCAAAGAAAAAAATTCTAATAAACAAGAAAATCAAGAAAAAGGAGACATAGATGATGAGATTAATTGGGAATGTGAATGGAAATGAAAGGAGATAGAAAGAATCGGGTGAAAAAAAAGGACACGAGGAAAATTGAGAGGGCATAGTATAATTTTTTTTTAAAAAAAATTATATTTCACTTGCGATACCGCATCCACAGGAAGAGAGAGCGGCCGGTTTTACATAAACCATGTTTTTAAAATTTTTAATACAATCCAAAATTAATTTTAAGTTGTAGCCAAATACTCAAAATTTTGCTTTTAGATCTCAAATAACTTTTGACCGATACAAATACACCCCCAAACATGCACTCAATGAATCATATGGAAGGCATGCTTGTAATAGCATTAGCTGCATTACAATCCTACAACATTTTTTTTTTTTGAGTGAAGTGCAATAAGAGTCCATGCACCATATGTCAGAAAAAATTAATTTAATATGTCAGAAAGTTAGAAAAAGGGGAAAAAAATACTACCAACTAATAAACATCCAAAAATTTAATGTCGCTCCACAAAATAAATTAAATTAAAAAAAAACATAATTACCAGAAAAAAAATAATTCTCACTAAATTTAGAGTTTTCTAAGAGTTGCATTTGGGACATGTGCTACATGTAGTTTCCCCTTGGAACTACAAAATGTGTTGGATGATAGGATCAAAGGGTAGATAAACAATTTAAATATACCCCCTTCTATTCTTGAAAATGCCCCTCTGGTCACATGACAGAAATCAAAGTCAGAGCATCTAAATATAAGGAGAATTTAATTTGCATTACACATGGACAAATAGCCATAAAAACTTTAGCTTATTTGACTCCACTAACAGAAACCAATTGAAAAAACGGCAGTCTAGCTTCTCAGTGGCTTCCCTATCATTCCGTAACAGCCTCTAATTTATTTTCCTTAAGACTCTAATTAGATTTATCATAACAATTCCCGTTTCCTGCCATAGGATCCTTTCAGATAAATTTCCCAAATTTCATCTACTACTTATTGCATTTGTTCCTCAGGCCCACAGTGGCAACGATGAATAAACTGCATCAAGAAGGTTGCATGGGGCACTGAAAATAACCAAGTACCCATTTTCCATTCACTTCAAGAATCAGGGATAGTTTTTAACTTTAGTGCATTAAATGTCATCGTTACCCAACATTTCTTTTCCTACCTTTCTGTTGTATTTGATCTACTAATCACAAATTCAGTCCCTTGCCTTGAAATCCATTGAAATAGAAGAGGCACTCAGGATATTTTGGTCATATAGGCAAACTTCTCCAATACACCCTGCCATATACATAAATATATCCATATACAAATATGCATGTGTGCATACAACGCTTTAAGAGAATGTAGGCAGTAGACTGGAAAACATTGAGGTTGGTGCCCACATGTCAAGACAGTCCAAAATCAATAGATTTAAAAAGTTAAATAAGGGGGAAAAAAGCAAATTATCATCCACAAAAAAAAAAATGAAACATGGAATACTAAATAAGATGTAATAAGTCAAAAAGAATTAAAAACTTGGAAGCATTCAATGTTAATTCATATATTAATCCCATTTTCCATATTTAAAATATGATTCAAAACATTAAGCTGGTATCTAGCAGCCAAGGTGGCCATTTTTCAAAATGTTGATGACAATCTGAGACTGAGTTACATAACTTTTTATCCAACAGAAAAATCAGGTTGCATTAAAAAAGAACGTAAACAATTCAGGTTGAAGTGCTAAGTGATATATGTCATTACACCTATCTTAATTTTTTTTTAAAAAAATAAAAACACCTTTTATTCAAAATACTTGACCCAAGCTTCAGCCTTCAACAATTAAGACAACCAAAAGAGCTCAACAGTACCATTTCTTACCTCAAAAAAAAATCTCTACCATTTCAGCTTAGAAAATGATTAAATATGTAATTAGCTGTACTAAATCACACCCTCACCCCAGTCTGGGCTGGGCTTCCTCCTGTCACACACAGAGAGAGTACCGGAAACAGTGTAAAATCTTATAATATCAGGGAAACAGATGATGAAAAGGATAATCGACTGATGTACTAAGTTTCTTGGGCAACCAATTTAGTGTTAAATTATGCCCATCACCCAAGGTAACCTAGGCTATTTGTTAAACATGATATATAGATAGAATTTACCTTGATCTAAATTATTGCAACCCTTTTTGGTGGTCTGGACATGTTGACTAGCCACCAAACTCATAAATAAAATTTATAAAACAAAACTTGCCCCAAAATGAATGTAGTTGATCTAGAAAAGTTTAAAACAACGTACAGCAACTTACTGGCCTAATTTAAAATATAATGAGACCAATATACTGCAAGATTGTAAACCACAAAAAAAAAAAAGAAGAATGGTTGGTATCAGATTATGTAAATAAATCTTGCAGTTTAACATGCTAGCTAGATGAATAGTCTCACAAAACTGACACACAGCATAAATCATATCAGAAAGATATTCAGATCAACAATAATAACAAATAAATGTTAAAAAGATAGAGTATCTCATTCCATGTCTAGGCCTTGTATCTGTCGCAAACACTGAAATGAAACTTCCGCACCTGCCCTCAATACTCTGTTCAGATCACATAACATGAAATAGATCTCAGCCCATCTCGGATTCCTCTTATCTGAAGAAATAAATTCATAAACAACCCCATCAATAATCACTTTGCTGTATCCTGCTATTTTTTTCACCCCTCTGGTATCCATAGCCTTTCTGATCTTGTCAGAATAGTTCCACTTCCCACAAGCAGCATATACATTGGATAACAAAATATAGCCACCTTCTTCCTCGGGCTCCAGCTCTAGCAACTTTCCAGAAACAGCCTCTGCAATTTCCATATTTTGATGGACCTTACTAGCACTTAAAATAGCTCCCCAAATAGACCGAGTAGGTCTCATTGGCATCCCCTTAATCACATTTATCGCCTCAGTCAGCTTCCCAGATCGTGCAAGAAGATCAACCAGACACCCATAGTGCTCTACTCCTGGCTCAATGTTGTAGCTTTGTTTCATACCCTCAAAAATTTTATAACCCTGGTCCACCAAACCAGCATGACTACAAGCAGTAAGAACAGCAACTAAGGTCATGGCATTTGGCATTACACCTTCTTCCAGCATTTTCCAGAACAACTCTAAAGATTTGATTCCATGACCATGAAGTGCAAGGCCTGTGATCATAGCTGTCCATATTGTAACATCTCTTTCATAGACCAATTCAAAAACAATATAAGATCTTTCAATATCTCCACATTTGCAATACATATCTATGAATGCTGACCCCAGGAAAGCATCCAGAATTCCATGTGCCTTTACTACCCAACCATGTACGCATCTCCCTTGATGCAGAACTCCCATCTCAGCAGCAGCAGAAACCAAAGCAATGGCAGTCATCTTATCAGGTATAATATTACAGGCAAGCATTTCCCCACATAGGTTTATCACTGTTCTGAAATCCCCCTGACGGGCATACCCAGCAAGAATAGAATTCCATGAAATCAGGTCCCTGAAAGGTGTTTCACTAAAAAGTCTGTAGGCAATATCCAATTCACCAGCATTAGCAAATCCTCCGATAATTATGTTCCATGAAGTGTCATCCCTCTCATCAATTCGATCAAACAGCTTCATAGCAGTCTTCATCTCGCTGCATTTTGCATACATATCTAAAAGAGCATTGTTCAAGATTAAGCCCCAGCCGCTGAAAGGCAACCTCCGTATGATCAACCCATGTACAGACTTCCCCAAATGTGCATCCCTCAGCTGGCCACAGGACATAAGAAGACCCACAATGGTATACTGATCAGGTTCAATACCTGAAACAGTCATGTCATGGAGCAATTTGAGTGCTTCCATGCTATATCCATTTCTGGCATACCCAGATATCATGATATTGTATGAAACAATATCTCGGTGAGGCATATACTGGAACACCAGTTGAGCAAGAGCCACTTTTCCAGACTCCAAATACATCTTCATAAGAGAATTTTGTAGATAAACATTTGAACTAAATCCATTTATGATGACATGACCATGAATCTGCTTTCCCTCTGAAGTGTATTTGGATGACTTAAGGAGGGAGAGAAGGGAGTGTTCATCAGGCAAAATACATGATGAAAGCATAAATGTATAGAGGTTGAGTGATTGGCTCAATGAGAAAGATAGAGCTGACATCATAATGTTGTAAATGTAGAGATTGGGATGGGGAGTGAAGTGCTTAAAGAGGAGAACAGCCTCATTCAGATGCTCAGGGTAAGAAACTGCAGAGAAGTATAGGAGCCTACTCATGGGAAAAGTCTGGGTAATAAGGTGGAGCCTCATCATTTGTGCCAATATTTGTTTGAAGTGATCACCACTTATGCATTTCTCAAGAAGAATAAGTGTTGGGTGCTCAAGGCGTAGGGAAACAGTTGGATCCCAGCTGCTTCTACTGATTTTGGCAACAGAAGAGCAAAGACGGAGGCCATAATGAGTATAATAAATCGAGGACAGAATTATTTCAATTCTCCTTAATGATATCATAGAAAAACAGCTAAGGAATACCAATAGCAATGGACAATCAGATGAAAAGCTTTTACACAGGGAGGAAAAAGGGGGAAAATGAAGGAGATGAGAAAGATGCAAAAGAGAATAAGCTATGGTAATGGAGGATTTTCAGAATGTTAAAAGAGAGAAGAAGAAAGACCACATATCAGTAAACAGAAAAATAATTTATACATTTCAGCCTTGCATATGAAAAAGGGGCTGCATGATTGGTTGTAGTCCTTCAGAACCACACTTCCTAGACACCTTTCTTGTATAGACAAGGAAAATGGTACTCTTAGCACCCAATAGAACATGATGATCCAGAAAAGAACCTACTGTTTCGTGAGGCCCATCTTAAAGTACAAATTCCATAATTTAGGTGTATCCAAATTAAGTGTAATTTTTCCTTTTGCCAAGGATGTTGAAACTCAAAGATACTGTTGGAAGAATGTGTTTTATTTACAATTGTCTGTAAATAGATGGACATGAAATGAATGTAAGGCAAGTTCTCATGAAATATTATCACCAAGAAGATTACACCCAAGAGTCTCACGAAGGTACAAGTCACCTCCAAGGATGTTATAACACTCACCAACAGGAACATGATGCCATATCGACAAAAAAATTTGGTGCATGGCATAGTAATCCAGCAATTAGCATCTAGTGTCATCTAGGTGGTGGCACTGTTTTCTCATCAGAAATAAAACAGCTAGAAAGGCTTCTGTTTCATTGCCCTAGAGAGGTCCAATCTAGCAGCTGATATTTCACTCAGATACTGCAGCAACTGGTTCCAATCTAAGTAGCTTCACTTATGTCCTCAACTTTCCCTGTAAAGTTGCAGAACATTGTCAAATCATCAACAGAACTTCATTGATATTCACAACGGAGGACAGCAGATATTCAAAAGTTATATATTGTGACAGACTGAACAAAGCAACTGACTTTATTTCCAGTCACTGGCATTGTTACTAACAGAAAATACAAAATTTCTACTCCATCATAGAGACAGTCTATATGAAACTATTCTTTATAACCAGAACTTTGTAGCATGCCATTTAAAGGAATTTTCAATTTCCCTACTCGACATGCCTTGACCTTGAACTCTGTCGAGCTTTTAGTCAGGACTAACATAAACAGGGACTGTCTTTACTCAGAAAATCTATTTGTGTAAAGCATAAGATTAAGCAGATGTAATGGACAACCGAAGAATTTGCATTTATGATTCCAAGTGAATAAATGTAATAAATAGCTTTATATATGTACATCAGATCATGTTTTCACATGCACCCGATCTAATTTTGTAGGCACAACATAGTGTCAGTGTATGAGGAAATGTGACCCATGGAAGAAGACTCCAAGACCAACTACTGCAACAAATTACCACATAGTGCATGTCTCTTTAACTGATTTCAACACTTAAGAAAAATATACAAAACAATTTTTCGTTATCATCCTGCAAATCCACTTTTAAATGAAGTAAGACTTTAAAGACCTCTTCAATCAAACTAGCACGATTTCTCTAATAAAAGAATGCCCTTCAAATAACCCGGTATAATGTCGGCTAGGGCATGATAGTTAAACGGTATCAGAACTAGTTTCCTTCTAGGCCTCTACTGGGACAATCACCCGCACATGACCAATGGACAACATGTTGTAATCCGGATCTAGTCTTTTTGGGGGCTAACTACGAGCACATTACGACAATGACCAGCACGACAAGCAGAGTGAGAGTGGATGATCGATCGTTGGTTATTTTGAAATTTTATTTTGATCAAATACATATTTTGAAATCTATGTTGATAGATGGGATATGTTTCAGATACTCACTGGCATGCTCTTATGAAAAAACCATGCAATCTGAAATTTAAATTTCATTTAAAAGAATTAGAGGTTCTACTAACTACTGAGCATGTAAATCTCAAACCTTTGTTTCTATTTTTTTTAGATGCAACTGAATAGATGGGACTTGAGATTGAGCAATGAGGAACTTAGGAACTAAAAGAACTTTTGATTAATTATTATGTGAAGAAATTGATTGGGCTTATTCATTATTATTTAGTGCAGGGTTTCCCGAACCGTGCTGTACTGGTTGGTTTAGGCTGTACCGAACCGGACCAGCGGCCAACCAGCACGGTTCAGTCCAAGGAACTCGGAACCGTCCCATATCGCCCGGTATGGGGCGTTCCGTACCGTACTGGCAAAGAGCCGGTACGGTTCAATCACATAAAACAGTCCGGCTCCGGGACCATTAAACAAATAAAAAAAATTATATTTCTGTACCAGTACGGTACGGTACCATACCGTACTGGTACGTACCACCCGGTGCACTCCGGTTCAGGCTCGTTTGGCTCGGTTCGGGTCCGATTCAGCTTTGATTCAGTGGTTTTTGCTTGAGAAGGGGGAGAGATTTTTTTCCCTCATTTTTTTATTACTGGTACAGTACAGTACGGAAAGATTTTTTTTTCCTCATTTTTTATTACCGGTACAGTATGGTACGGACCGTACCGTACCGTATCGTCTGCTGACTGGTACAGCCCCCCATACCGGTTCAGCGATCCTTGATTCAATCCAAAAAACAGGTTCTCCAATTTTGAAATTAAAAAAAATTGATGAACCAGCCAGAACTGATCGGTTTGGCTGGTTCAGGACCGGTACGGACCAGGTTTTTTCTGTTTTTGTTTTTATTTTTACCTTTTATTTTAAATGGTCTATTCAACCATCAAAAACAGTCGAGCTTTCCTTATTTAAAAATCTCTCCTCTCCTCACGCTAGCCTTCAGTTTACTAGCCATTGCAATCTTCGTTTCTCTCATCTCTCTATCGTCTCTCTCATCTCTCTTTATCATCTCTCTCAGTCTCACCTTTCATGGATCAGGTTCTTTGGTCAGTTTTTTTTTTCTGATGAGCGGTTCTAGAGCAAGCTCGGTGATAGGATGGATTCCATTTTGGAGGAACGAAATCCAAAACAACATATCAAGTTTTCCTCCTTTTCTGCGTGATCTCCCGAACCATCCCTTCTCTACTTCCCCATTTCCGGTCTCAGAAAATAAATTTCAATTTTTTGTTCTTTTTTGCTATAAATTTTCAGTGCAGGGATGGAATCTGAGCGAGGAAAGAGGCCCAAGGAGGACTTGTTGCTTCTGATTAGAGGATTGGACTCTAAACCCTGAATCCTAAACTCTAAACCCTAAACACTAAATCCTAAAAAAATCTAAATCCTAAAAAAAATGAACATGCTGGTTCAAACCAGCATGCCTACCATACCGACACACGGTATAATACGATACCGGTACCATACCGGCCCAGTGCTGGTACGGGTTCCAGTACCAGTATCGGGATTCTTGATTTAGTGGTTCTAGATTAATTATTATTGAGTTGGATTAATTATTTTAATTATTATTATTTGAGTTTGGAATGACTTGAAAATATATATGACTAAAAAGGCAAGCCTTGTATGTTTATAAGGTGAAACCCTATAGATGTGTGGCCTTATGTCATGTCCACCTCGGGCCTTGGCCAGGACGTGACATTACCATTTGGCTAAGCTCAAATAACTTTATGTTTTGTTTTGCATGGTTATCTTGATGTGCGTCTGATCGCACATCTCCTTTTTTATTTCAATATGAAATTTGTTGCCACAAAGTATAAGAAAACGTGCCTCCAACTGCCTAACCCTTGGTGGAGCTAACTCGTTGCAACGAGCAACCCTCAGAACAGCCCCAACCACCTAAAATTACATGAATTGCATCTCTTAGACACGCGCCTCGAACGACGTTTAAGGTTCACTTCCCGAATTTTAAGGTTGCAATGCCATAATTTAAAAGGATTTTCAAGCGTCCCCGATGCCAAGTTCATTTTTTTCTCTCCCTTTACGATAAGCCAAATCCAGTATGCAGAATTCAGAGCCAAGATAACATAAAGATTAGCAGAAAACAAGCCAAGAAAATGTTAAAATCCGTAAACGTCTAAAAGTAATACCTTTGGACGAAAGTTTTAGATTGTACAAACGCAAAGTCAGGAAGCTCTTCTCAATTCAAATTTAGGCAAAAGGTAGCATAACGTTAACAATCCAGGAGCTATACACCAAAACATAAACTTCAAGAAACCATTCGATAAAAAAGAATAAAAATCAATTTTTTGAGATCTAGCAATGGAAAACGAGCATCCCGATGGGAGAGGAAGGGGTTGTCACACTCACCGCTACTCGGGTCGCCGATGCCGACCTACCACCATCAAATCCCGATTAAATGTGAGGTTTGCTCCAGCGAGCAAAGAAAAGGTGAGGGTAAGGGCAGCAGGCCAGCAACAAAGCCTACCAATTCCCCGTCTGATCGGATTTTATCGACTTGTGGGTCGGTCGGGGCTGGTTCGCAAAACCCGACCAGAGCCGGGTCGCAGGTTCCCGCCCGAGCCCCATCAGTCGAATCTGATTTGTGGGGATAATTTTATAAACACCTACATATATAATCCAAATGCGGTATAAAAATAGCTTAATTTCTTTTTTTAAAAATTTCTGTAACAATCCCGTTTAAATATTAGCTTTTCTTATTTCTTAAACCTTCCTAACACTGTTAGTTATTTATTTATTTATTTATTTATTTTTTTTTTTATTTTTATTTTGACGGTTAGACTCACGGGAGTCTAACAAAGAACATTCATTGCAACCAAAGAAGGAACATTTTTTTAATTATGATTTTCATCATTTGCATGATTCTATAGATAATAAGAGTTCCATATCTAAAATCTAAATTTTTTAATGATTTATTGATTATAGAAATAGTAAAACTCAAACTTGTCTAGCTTAAGATTTTAATATAATAATACTTTAAATAATTCTATGGGAAAGACTCATGAGTATCGAATTCATGCATTCTTCTTAAATTTATTATACATGTAAAATCTTTAGTAGTAGCCGCATGCACTCACGCATTCATTCTAGCTAGTATATATAATGTACCCATGTTATACCCAATCAGTTTTTTTCGAACCAGACTGGAGCCGACAGCCCTTCGGTCGGGTCGGACCAAAGGTCCGGTTGACCCACCGAAGGTCCAACACTCACCAGGGGTCCGACCGACCCACCAGACCTTGGTCCGACCCGACCCACCGAAGGTCCAACACTCACCAGGGGTCCGACCGACCCATCAGAGGTCCGATCGACCCATTTCAGTCGGGCCTATATCGGCTCGAGGCAGGCCGCTCCAAGGATGGCCCCGAGGTTCCAGAGGCTCCTTCCAACTAATACCAAGATTCAATTACAACAGAATCCTGATATCTCGGCGCCATTACTCTGCGGATCCCACGATCTCAGCGTTGTTACTCTGCATGTCCCACAATCTGATGCCACTTGGCCACTACCAAGATTCCTCTAGGGGCAGATTGGCCATTCTCAGCCTGGCCCCTAACAGATTCTGGTGAAGTTCCGCGCCTATATAAGGTAATAGGGAAACTCCGAGCAGTAAGTGGCTCTTCCTTCCCCACGAGCTATCTCCTTTGCAATTCCTCCATTCTGTTACTCTAAGTCTTCCACTGACTTAGCCATCGGAGTGTCCCCCGTCGGAACATCACCGGCCCGTGGGACCTTTTTTGCAGGAACCGGGAGACGCGCACTCCAGCTAGCCCGGTCAAGGAAGCCCGGTCCGGGAGATTCAATGGCAACAGATTGGTGCTAGAAGGAGGGTCGCCCAAACCTCCGTCCTTGTGTTCCTTCTTCAAAAGGAGGGATCCACCACTAAACAAGGCGATGGTGAAAGGAAGAGCTCAGAATACCTTCAACAGGAGAGGTCGCTCCCAAGCAACTTTGGAAGAACCTCTCAGGAAGAACGATGCCACACAGCTTACCATCATCCTGGGACAGCAGCAATTCCAGACTCTTCTGAACCGCATCAACACTCTCGCCATCGTGGTTCAGAACCTTCAAGACGCGGCCAATGACAGACAACAGCCGCCCATGGCATCCAAAACCAGTTATCCACCTGCTGCCGAAGGGAGTCGATAGCAAGGAGTCCCTTGACACCGCTCCCACGCGACCCTAGAGCCGCAAAGGTCATAGAGGACTCGCACCGACGGGAAAAGAATGAGGTCCGCCTCACACTCTTCCATGGATTCGATCTCTGACAATGACCAACGACGCAATGAAGACCCGAGGGACTACACCAGCAAGCTCCAGCGCATGGAGAAGCAAATTGCCAAACTCATCGATCGGCAAAAAGGAGAAGTGCTGGCATATGACTCCCGCCCGCCATTCTCCACCTGAATTATAGGGGAAACTATCTCCCATCACTTCAAGATCCCCCAGGTAGATGCTTACGATGGCACCACCTACACTCTGGACCATCTGGACACTTATAAGGCCCACATGATGGTACAGGGCACTCTGACGCCCTCCACTGCATCGCCTTCCCTGCAACACTCAAGAAGGCAGCTCGGATGTGGTTCTCAGCCATCCAACCAGGTACGGTCCACTCCTTCTTCCAGCTAGAAAAATTCTTTTTGTTCCATTTCAGGACCTGCAGTCGGACGCCGAGGAACACAGATTGCCTCTTCCTCGTGCAGCAGAAGGAATGAGAAACCCTCCGGGAGTACATGGCCCAATTTAATTCGATGATCATGGAGATCCCGGATCTCAACGAGCATGTAGCTATGTGGGCCTTCAAGAAGGGGCTACGGTCGTCCAGGCTTACTTTCTCATTGGATAAGAAGTTCCCGACAAGCTACTCCGAACTACTGGCACGGGCTCAAAAATACATCCTGGCAGAAGAACAAACAGCAAGCCGATGCCAGGCTGAAGGGAGGTCAGCTCCCAAGAGGATGAGTGATAGGGCTCCCAAAGTTTGACCTCCCAGTGATGGCACCAACTTGGCCCGACGCCGCAGCCCTAAGTCGAAGGACCTCCCCAGGAGGTTCGAGACTTACACACCTCTCTCCCTCCCGAGGAAGAAAATCCTTATGGAGATAGAGAAGGAGACCTTTCTACAAAGGCCTCGCCCGATGAGGAGTCCCTCCACGTCGAGGAGTAGGGACAAGTACAACCGGTTCCACCATGATCATGGGCATAGCATAGAAGATTGCCTCTAATTGAAGGATGAGATCGAAGATTTGATCAGGCGGGGGTACCTACACAAGTACGTTCGACCCCAGAGGGGCTAGGCCAAAACTTTCACTGCCAAAAATCCCCCGGAGGAAACAGAGCTACCCAACCAATGCCCCACCGATGAAAATGTTGGCATGCTCCACCGCCGGTCCGACTGGGGGGACGAGGAAGGTCGGGACATCTCAAAGAGGCCTCGGGGTTCTAATGTAATTAGTTTCTCCGATGAAGACCTCCTAGAGAATCAGGTCTCTAGGAATGATCCCGTTGTTGTGTCGGCAGTAATTGCTAATTACGATGTAAGGAGGATCCTTATTGATAATGGAAGCTCCACTGAAGTTTTACTATATGATGCCTTTGTTAAAATGAACCTGTCTAGAACTAGGCTGCAAGAACCCCCAACACCGTTGACTGGGTTCGGAGGGAACTCCATTGGTGTAGAGAGAGAAATAACTCTGCCCGTAACCATCGGGTCAGAGCCTTATCAAAAAACCCTCTCAATCAATTTTGTGGTCGTCCACACGACATCAGCCTACAATGCCATTTTGGGGCGACCGGTCCTGAACATGTTCCGAGCCATCGTGTCCACTTACCACTTGTTGGTGAAGTTTCTGACCCGAAATAGGGTCGGAGTGATGAGAGGGGATCGTCGGATGGCCAAACAATGTTTGACCATTCAGGACAGGCAATCGGAAGACCTTTCATCTTGGAACAGCTTGATCCCGGGTTTGAAGCCGACTACTGCGGAGAACCGGTCAAGAAGATCCTATTCATACCTCTTAGGGAGGACGATCCTACTAGGGTCCTGCAGATCAGGAGAACGCTCGATGAGGAGGCCAAATTAGAGCTGGTCAGCTTCCTACGGAACAATGCCAACATTTTTGCCTAGTCGGCATCTGACATGCCAGGCATCTCATCGAAAGTCATAACCCATCGGCTTAAGGTGGACCCAACCTACAAGCCTGTCCGATAGAAGAAGAGGAACTTCGCCCTCAAGAGATAGAGGGCGATTGATGAGGAGGTTAAGAAGCTCCTCGAAGCTGGCTTCATTAGAGAAGCCCACTACCCTGATTGGTTGGTGAATGTCGTGATGGTGAGGAAGGCCAACGGGAAGTGGAAGATATGTGTGGACTACACTAACCTCAATAAGGCCTGCCCGAAGGACAGCTTCCCCTTACCAAAGATCGACCAGCTGGTGGACGCCACTGCTGGTCATCAACTTCTGAGCTTCATGGATGCCTTTTTCGGGTACAACCAGATCAGCATGGACCCGGAAGACGAGGTGAAGACAGCCTTCATCATTGACAAAGGGCTGTACTGCTATAGGATGATGCCCTTCGGCCTAAAGAACGCCGGAGCCACTTTCCAGAGGCTGATCAACAGGATCTTTGAGGGGCAACTTGGAAGAAACATTGAGGCATATGTTGACGACATGATAGTCAAGAGCCTCCGGAGAGCCGACCATATCAAGGATCTAAAAGAATCTTTCAATGCCCTGAGGAGCCATCGGATGAAGTTGAACCCAGCCAAATGCACCTTTGGGGTGACCTCCAGAAAATTTCTTGGCTTTCTGGTCACACAGCGAGGAATTGAGGTCAACCCTAACAAAATCAAGGCCATCATCGACATGGGGCATCCAACCAGCAAGAAACAAGTGCAAGAACTCATAGGTCAGATAGCCTTTCTCAATTGCTTTATTTCTAGATCGACCGAAAAATGTCTCCCTTTCTTTAAAACTTTGCGACGATCGGACTGCTTCCAGTGGACCGACGAATGAAGATCGATTTTCGAAGCACTAAAGGCGTATCTGGAGATGCCTCCCTTACTCGCTAAGCCTGTGGAGGGAGAGCCCCTGTATCTGTATCTGTCGGCATCGAATGAGATAATGAGCTCTGTCCTCGTCCGGAAAGGAGAGAACAACCAGCAAAAGCCGGTTTACAACATCAGCAAGGTACTCCACGATGCCGAAACAAGGTATTCCAAGATGCAAAAGCTTGTCTACTCCCTGGTTATGCAGCCAAGCGACTACGGCCCTATTTTCAGGCACATCTAATCATCGTCCTGATTGATCAACCTCTCAATGTGATCCTCAGAAATCCCGATACCTTGGGGCGACTTGCCAAGTGGGCCGTCAAGCTTGGCGAATTCGACATCTCCTTCCAGCCTTGGTCGGCCATGAAGGCTCAGGTGATAGCCAACTTCATTGCAGAGTGTACCTGGAGACAGGGGACACTTCTGCAAGTGGCCGACACATCTGGGGATGATATTGCTGGAGAGTCAGACCCTGCCTGGACACTCCAAGTGGACGAGGCGTCTAATCTTGCTGGTTGCGGAGCAGGCTTGATCCTGGCCGACCCCAGAGGACAGAGCCTGGAATATGCCCCGCGCTTCGCATTACAGGTGTCAAATAGCCAGGTGGAGTATGAAGCCCTCCTCGTGGGACTGAGGATGGCTGATGAGCTAGGCATCGATCGGATCAGAGCCTTCTCTGATTCCTAACTGGTGGTAAACCAGGTGAGGGACAAATTCGAGGCGAGAGATCCGACCCTAGCCAAGTACTTGAATAAGGTACAGAGCCTCGTGACTCGACTCAAATCTTTTGAGATACTCCATATACCTCAAGTGCAAAATTCTCAGGCGAATGCCTTGTCATGGCTGGCCATTGCCATCACTAACCCCTCCGACCAGACCTTCGTGCAACACCTACAAAGTTCAAGCATTGCTGAAGAGATATCAGGAATCCATCAAGTGGAGTGAGAAGCCTCTTGGATGGACCCCATCATTGCATTCCTCAACGAAGGAACCCTACTAGAAGATAAGACCGAAGCCAAGCATGTGCATTGGACTGCCTTGAAGTACGTCATCCTTAGCAGAATTCGCTACAAATGGTCGTTCACGCAACCACTACTGAAGTGCCTAGGGCTGTCAGACATCGATTACGCACTCAGAGAAGTACATGAAGGCATATGTGGCGACCACCTGGGAGGTGGATCTTTAGCCTACAAGATCATCTGACAAGGCTTTTACTAGCCAACCATTCAGAAGGACGCTTCGAACTTTGTTAAAAAATGTGACGCATGCCAGAGGTATTCCAATATTAAAAGATGACCAGCTAGTCAGCTAAACCAGCTGACCACTCCCTGGCCATTCATACAATGGGGAATGGACATCCTCGGGCCGTTCCCCCTAGCGTCCAGACAACAGAAGTTCCCGATTGTAGCCATCGACTACTTCACCAAATGGGTGGAAGCTGAGCCGCTGTCGCAGATCACCGAGGCCAAGGTGGAGAACTTCATCCAAAATTGCATCATCTTTCGGTTCGGCATACCGCTGGCAATCATCACTGACAATGGAAGCTAATTCAACAACCCAAAATTTCAGGATTTATGCCAGCAATATCATATCTCCCACCAGTTAACTTCAGTCGGGCACCCCCAATCCAACGGGGAGGCCAAAGTCACCAAGTGGACGATCCTACATGGATTGAAGACCTGACTGAACAACATCAAGGGACTATGGGCGGAAGAACTTCATTTGATGCTCTAGGCCTATCGGACTACCTCCCGAACAGCGATTGGAGAGACTCCATTCAATC
Organism: Areca catechu; assembly: GCA_021397845.1. Taxonomy (NCBI): domain Eukaryota; kingdom Viridiplantae; phylum Streptophyta; class Magnoliopsida; order Arecales; family Arecaceae; genus Areca; species Areca catechu. The sequence continues at coordinate 12,416,813 of CM038042.1, read as the reverse complement.
TCACCTACGGGAGTGAGGCGGTCTACCGATGGAAGTCTTCTTGCAGTCCTTTCGAATTGATCATTTCGCTGAACCAGCCAATTCTGAACAAAGAAGGGCTGATCTCGACTTGGTCGAAGAAACTTGACTCCAAGCGGACCTGAAGATGGTGACCTATCGTTAAAGAATGGTCAGATATTACAATTCTCGAGTCAAGGCTCGAAGCTTCCGAGTCGGAGACTTGGTTCTGCGAAGATCAGAGATATCCAGGTCAACTGAATAAGGAAATCTCTCCCCTAACTAGGAAGGCCCCTATCGGGTAGTCAAAGTGATTCAGACCAAAACTTACCGACTCGAGCATCTAGATGGATGGTAGGTGGCTTGTCCTTGGAATATAGATAACCTCCGTAAATATTATCAATAAAAACAACAATTTACACTATAAAGAAGTTTGATTTTGATCGGTAAAGGCTCTAGTGTAGCCCACTCAAAGTCTGATTCTTATCGGCAAAGGCTCTAGGGCAGCCCACTCAAAGTTCGATCCCTATCGGCAAGGCTCTAGGGTAGCCCACTCAAAGTCCGATCCCTATCAGCAAGGCTCTAGCGCAACCCACTCAAAGTCCGATCCCTATCGACAAGGCTCTAGGGTAGCCCACTCAAAGTCCAGTTCTGATTGGCAAAGGCTTTAGGGTAGCCCACTCAAGTTTAATTTTGATCGGCAAAGGCTCTAGTGTAGCCTACTCAAGTCCGATTTTGATCGGCAAAGGCTCTAGGGCAGCCTACTCAAGTCCGATTCCGATCGGCAAAGGCTCTAGTGTAGCCCACTCAAGTCCAATTCTGATCGATAAAGGCTCTAGGGTAGCCCACTCATGTCCGATTCCAATCGGCAAAGGCTCTAGTGTAGCCCACTCAAGTCCGATTCCGATCGGCAAAGGCTCTAATGTAGCCCACTCAAGTTCGATCCCGATCAGCAAAGGCTCTAGTGTAGCCCACTCAAGTCCGATTCTGATTGGCAAAGGCTCTAGGGCAGCCCACTCAAATCTGACCTTTGTTGGAAAGCACTTTGTGGGATCCTTAAATGCCTAAGGTATTTCCCTACGGATAGCTAGTTCGAAGATCCCTTAGGAATGTTCTTAAAGGAGATGGGTTCGGACTAAGCCAACCTCTCGACACTTAGAAATATTTCTTGTGAATGGTTAAGTTAAAAGTCGATGGGTGCTCAGCAACCCAATAAGGGGCCGTTGATCGGCCACCTTCTTCAGCCAGGAATAGTCCATTCAAAAAAGAAAACACGGTAACAAGAGTAAGACAAAATAGAAAATGGACATGAAAATGTTATTTTATTGATAAAAAATTTTGGTACAAGATGTAGGTAGACTTTTACAGATGGTTCTAAGTCTCACCTAAAATTTATAAAGGAGGAAGACCTTTCCCGTTCGCCAAGGGAGCTTCGGCTTCGGCCTCCTACACCGCATTCGGAGCCCCAACAAAGGCCTCTGCCGGTCTTGCATCGGCAATGGTCTGGGCATTCGCCCAGGTGTCGGCTGGGCCCTCTCTTTCTTCCAGCGGGTGCGTCAGCTATATCGAGGACATGTCAAGCTCCGGGAATTCTTCGGCCACCTTCTTCAGGCAATCGTCGAAGCCGTAGTCATCGCTCACCGCTCCAGCCTCCTCCATTTCATCGTTGAAGTCGGCTGAGGTCTTGTATTCGGCTACGGCATCATGGACCTGCTCTACTGCCAGCTCCTTCGCTTCCCTCAGGTTGGTCAGATACTTCCCCGCCAGTGCCTTGTATGACCGCGTGCTCGTCTCTGCATCGACAAATTGCTCCTCCTCTTCGAACAGCCGACGGGTCAAGGACTTGACCCTTATCTTTTTCTTCTTCAGCTGGGTCTCCTGCACGGTCAGCTGGGTTTGCAGGTCCTCTCCTGCTTCTTCAATGACTCGACTTCAGCCAAACTGGCCGAAAGTACCTCCTTAGTGGCCTTCTGCGATGCCAGCACCACCGCTCTTGCCGCCTTCAGTGCTTCGTGTTGACTCTGGTCTTGATTTTGATGATTGACAAAATGTTTAAGTATATATGAGTACTAATTATGTTTTAAGTATATTTCTCAGATCTTAGTACTCAACCATGTTGAATGAAGAAATGCTTGTATTTCAGTTGAAAAAGTCCTTAAATTAATAGAAAATCAAATATATGGACTTTGGAATTAATATGAAAGGACTTGAAGAGGTTAAAGTTTCAATTTGAAGAAAAGTTCAGCAAGGCCGGCACGGCAAAATTTCAGTGGCACGCTCCAGAGGTCGACCACCAGAGGTCAACACATGTCCAGAGGTCGACTCATAGCCTGAGAATTCAAACTAGGCAGAACTATGGTTTTCTGGATTTTTGCCTAAGATAAACTGGAGGTCGATTCATGAGGTCGACACTTGATCCAGAGGTCGACTCATGAGGTCGACTCATGGCATAACGACTAGTTTTTCTGAACTTTTGATTTGATTTCTAATGGCCATAACGACCATATTTTTGATTCTAACGGTCTTGTGGAGTTGTTTCAGCTTGAATGAGGTATTTAACCTCCACCAAACTTCAAAAAAGACATGGAGACAAAGTGAAAAGGATTAGAGTGAAAGTAAAAAGCCTTCAATCAATTCCAAGCCAAAAAGAGTGAGAAATCCAAGAGATTCCTTAGCCAAAAGCCTTCCATCTTTGAGGAATCCAACTTTCAAGAGTTTGGCATTTAGTGAGGTCAAAGATTCCAAGAGAAAGGCTTGAAGAGTCTCTATCAAGAGCTACATCGAATTACTTTTTGCTTAAAAGGAGTTTGTCTTGTTTTATTCATTGTATTCATATTTATTTGTCTTAGGCTAGTTTCAAGGGAATTTGAAACTAGTGTGAGGTTTGTTGGTGAGCCAATTGATAAAACCAACTAGGGTTGCTTGTAAGCCCGAAGCCAAAACAAGTGTGTAAGGTTTTGACTTGTGAGCCTGGTAAAACAAGTCGGCTGTAATCTAAAGATTATAGTGGAAATTCCCAAGTGGAGCTTGGGGAGTGGATGTAGGTGCTAGGTGCACCGAACCACTATACTTCTTGTGTGTTTGCATTGCTTTACTCTTTATCTTCTTTTGCTCTTTAATTGTTGTTTTATTTCATTGCTTCCGTTGCACAATTACTTGAGCACTATCACTCTTCACCTTTGAACTTGATAGCACATATATTGCTTTAATTTTTAAAATATCCAATTCACCCCCCTCTTGGGCACTATATCTGGGCAACAAGTGGTATCAGAGCTCGGTGCTCTGATTGAAAATCTAACGATTTGAGCTAAAGTTCATGGTAACCCTTGTAGGTATTAGTGTTAGACCACCATTTTTCAATGGCATAAATTACATATTTTGGAAAACTCGCATGCGCATCCATATTCAATCTATTAGTTATCATCTTTGGAAAACCATTATTAGTGGTCCTCATATTCCTTCCATTTTGGTTAATGGCATTTCCATTCCAAAGCTCGAAGAGGATTGGAATGAATATGACATTAAACAAATTGAACTCAATGCTAAAGCAATGAACTTGCTTTATTGTGCATTGGACTTAAATGAGTTTAATAGAGTTTCTACATACACATCAGCGAAGCAAATATGGGACACACTTGAAGTTACTCATGAGGGTACTCTTCAAGTGAAGAATACTAAAATTAATTTGCTTATACATTCTTTTGAAACTTTTGAAATGATGCATTATGAATCTATATCTGATATGTTTTCAAGATTTATGACTATTATTAATGAATTAAAAAGTCTTGGCAAAATCTATACTAATGCTGATTTGGTGAACAAAATTCTTAGATCCTTGCCAAAATCATAGGATCCAAAGGTGACGGTGATCCAAGAAGCTAAAGATGTAGAAACCTTACCTTTGGAGGAGCTTATCGGTTCACTCATGACCTATGAGTTGAACTTATGGCAAAGGATAGTGGAAGCTGATACAAAAAAGAAAATAATAGCTCTCAAGGCCAAAAGGAAATTCAAGGCAATGATGGCAACTTGGAGCGATAGCGAAGATTCAAGTACGGATGATGAAGTTGCCCATCTTTGTTTCATGGCAAATGAGAAAAAGGTATGTGCTAAAAATAATTATGATTTTACCTTTAAAGAATCACATGATGCATCTAATGATCTTGTGCATGAATACAGATTGCTAAAAATTGAGCACAAGAAATTAAATAGGCATGTAGATTCATTTTCTCTTGACAACACCAATCTTGCAAATAAAAATGATGATTTAAATGCCAAGATTGATATTTTGAAAAATGAAAAGAATAATTTTTCTAAAGAAAAAGAATTTTTAGAAAAAGAAAATGTTATTCCAAAAGATTTATGTGAAAAAGTTTTTAATGAGAAAAATATTTTGATTGAGGAAAAGAAGCAAAAACTCTTGAAGAACTTCAATATTCCTGCTTCTTTCAATTCTTCTTATAAATGTGGTTTCAATGCTTATCCTTCTAGATTAAGAAAAGTTTGGGTTCCAAAAGGAACCATAATTACTAATCAAAAAGGACCCAAGAAAGTTTGGGTACCAAAAATGTCCACTTAATTTGTTTTGCAGGAATGTCTTGCAACCCAACATGAAGAAAGGAAGTTCTTGAAAAGAGGTTGTACAAGATAATTTAAAGAAGTGGACAAGCTATATTTTGGACTAAATGGTAAAAGGAAGGATTATGTATATTGGTAAATTCTAAACATCTCCTTCCATAATTAAAATTGTAGATTAATTTTTATTGCATCAATTACTTTGAAAAATTGTTTTAAATAGTTAATTAGAATCAAGTTTGGACTTATCATCATTGGCTATGATCATGAACTTTTTGGTGTTGATGAATTTCATGCTATCATGATTAAATTTATGATTGTAAGACCTTCACTTGATTTTGATTAATATATTTCATGAAAAATACTTTTAAAGATGCATATTGATTTGAAAAATATTTTAATTGATTGATTAGAATCAAGCTTAGACTAATAATCATTTGTTGTGATCATGACCATTTTGATGTTGATGGATTTCAAGCTCTCATGGTCAAACTTGTGATTATTAGATCTTCACTTGATTTTGATTAATATAGTTTCTAAATTATTTCAAGTGAAATGCTATGATTTATATGTTTTTATTTTTGGCATCTATGCATAATCTAGAAATGATTTGGATCAAGTATAGAACTAGTAGTTAAGGGTTACTTTTAAGAAGAAGGTATGCTTATTGACAAACCCTTGCTCTAATAGCTAGACTTGATATCATATTACTTCTAGTATTTGTATGGATATCAAATCATCTTAAAATGAATTTGAAATAATGCTAAACATTTTTATGCGATATAAATGCTTTGTATTTTGAAAATCATGAATATCTTGAAAAATTTCAAATCTTGATGCATAAGCTTTCATGTTTTATTCCTGAAATAAATGCATATTTTTAAAGGAGGAATAACATTCAGGGGGAGCATCCAAAGATTTGTTATCATATTTGATGCTTTGAATATCTTGTTGATATCATGCTTTGCTTATATTGCTCCGGTACTCCTTCTTGTTTTCAAATCTAATTCTTTGGAAGAGTTACATTCAAATGGTATCATATTCTATTGGCATCAAATTTTTTTATAAGAATTCCTAGTAACCGCTTCGGATTGGGTTAGTCACCATGGCCGTCCGGTCATAGGAGATAAGTAGGGCTTAAAGACCCTCTCTTTCCATTCAACGGGCTCTCTTATGACGTGTAGCGGTGCCGCTGTGACCTTATCCCATGAACAAGTAAGGCGAATGGATAATATACATCAAATCATTTCTTGCATGTGCTTACATTCTTTGGTATCTTGTTCAATTTATATCATATTCAATTGATATCATAAATATTTGATTTCATGCATTGATTTTGATGACCTATTTGCTATTCTTTCCAACTTCATTCCCACTTTGTATTGCCTTTCACCATTTTTCATGATATCAAAAAGGGGAAGAAAATTGTTAAGTATGGAAAGGGGAAGATTGGATAAACATGAAAAATCTTTTGAGAAATGAAAGAAAGTGCAAAAGGAGGAGAAGAATGTAAAATGTTTTTATCTAAAGGAAAGAATTAGTAAGAAGAAGAAATTTTGAGAATTTTAATTTTTTTTTTTGCATATTTTAAAAAAATATTTTTGAAGATTTTTTGGATCATATTTTGAGGGGGAGCTTGGTGCTTATTATTTTGAGCTTACATGTTTATCTTATTGTTAATCTTTTTAAGCTTACCCTATTCATATACTTAAAGGTTTTGTCATCATCAAAAAGGGGGAGATTGTTGACTCTGGTCTTGATTTTGATGATTGACAAAATGTTTAAGTATATATGAGTACTAATTGTGTTTTAAGTGTATTTCTCAGATCTTAGTACTCAACCATGTTGAATGAAGAAATGCTTGTATTTTAGTTGAAAAAGTCCTTAAATTAATAGAAAATCAAATATATGGACTTTGGAATTAATATGAAAGGACTTGAAGAGGTTAAAGTTTCAATTTGAAGAAAAGTTCAGCAAGGCCGGCATGGCAAAATTTCAGTGGCACGCTCCAGAGGTCGACACCAGAGGTCAACACCTGTCCAGAGGTCGACACCAGAGGTTGACTCATAGCCTGAGAATTCAAACTGGGCAGAACTATGATTTTCTGGATTTTTGCCTAAGATAAACTGGAGGTCGACTCATGAGGTCGACACTTGATCCAGAGGTCGACTCATGAGGTCGACTCATGGCATAACGGCTAGTTTTTCTGAACTTTTGATTTGATTTCTAACGGCCATAAATGGCCATATTTTTGATTCTAACGGTCTTGTGGAGTTGTTTCAGCTTGAATGAGGTATTTAACCTCCACCAAACTTCAAAAAAGACATGGAGACAAAGTGAAAAGGATTAGAGTGAAAGTAAAAAGCCTTCAATCAATTCCAAGCCAAAAAGGGTGAGAAATCCAAGAGATTCCTTAGCCAAAAGCCTTCCATCTTTGAGGAATCCAACTTTCAAGAGTTTGGCATTTAGTGAGGTCAAAGATTCCAAGAGAAAGGCTTGAAGAGTCTCTATCAAGAGCTACATCGAATTACTTTTTGCTTAAAAGGAGTTTGTCTTGTTTTATTCATTGTATTCATATTTATTTGTCTTAGGCTAGTTTCAAGGGAATTTGAAACTAGTGTGAGGTTTGTTGGTGAGCCAATTGATAAAACCAACTAGGGTTGCTTGTAAGCCCGAAGCCAAAACAAGTGTGTAAGGTTTTGACTTGTGAGCCTGGTAAAACAAGTCGGCTGTAATCTAAAGATTATAGTGGAAATTCCCAAGTGGAGCTTGGGGAGTGGATGTAGGTGCTAGGTGCACCGAACCACTATACTTCTTGTGTGTTTGCATTGCTTTACTCTTTATCTTCTTTTGCTCTTTAATTGTTGTTTTATTTCATTGCTTCCGTTGCACAATTACTTGAGCACTATCACTCTTCACCTTTGAACTTGATAGCACATATATTGCTTTAATTTTTAAAATACCCAATTCACCCCCCCTCTTGGGCACCATACACTTCGGCCTCCCCAGCTGAGACCTATGCCGCACGGACCATCCCGTCGAGGCCCTCATCCATCATCGAGATCTCATGAAGGAGCTGCAGGCAACAGACCATGTCAATCATGTACAAGAGATAAAAAAAAGAAGGGAGAAAACAAAGGGATAACAGACGTACCTTAAGCAGACTGAGGTAGGTGCCTCTCGCCATCTCGTTCATCTTACGCTTACTTGTCTCCTCCCAGTCGGCATCGATGATGGCCCCCTTTAGTAGGTCCCTTGCATGTTGGGGGTTGTGAAGAGCATGCCAGCGCTGATAGGTGTCGTGGCTGACCTCTTCAGCCTCCACCCCTTCGGCTACCCCTCTCTCTTCGCCTACAGGGCGGACTACCTCCATCCGCTATGCTGATGGCAAGACTGGGGCCATCACCTCTTCGGTCGGCTCTGATGTGATCGGCTCCGATCGGACAGCCAACACCTCGACAGTGGGCGGAGGTCTCGATGCCTTCGCCGCCAACCGCTCCGACAAGGGTATATTGTCCTCATCGGATTCCGATGCCACTATAATCACGGGCTGTTCCTGCGCCCGTTGCTTCTTTGGCTTGTCCGCGGTCAGCTTTGTAGACCGGGCGGCCCTCTTCTTTGCCGCCCGCTCTGCTACCCTCGCTCTATCGGGCTTCATCTTCTCTTCTGTTGCAAGGGCAAAACCGAAGTAAGTAAAGAAGAAAATAAAGCCTATAGAATGAAAAAGGGACCGATGGCAATGGCTTCTACCCTACCTAGGCATCTGTGGTGGCTGACTCCAGCCAAGTGGAGGCTATCCTCCTGAAGCAACTCCGTCACCATTGTGATGCCAATCGCCTCCATCTCATTGAAGTCAACTTGGTCGCCATCAACACCGCCCTCTCTTCATTAGTCTTCAGCCTTGGTTCCCCCCATGACAGGTCAAAGCCCCAAGGTCGAAGACTGTGCACGAAGAAGAACTTGGATTTCCATCCATGGATGGCCGACGGAAGACTTCCAAGTATATTCCGCCCGGGACAGGGGCTAAGCACCCACCACTCTTTGCTCTTAAAGTCTTTCTTCAAAACAAACAAGGTAGTAAAGAGGGAGGTCCTAGGCTCTGCTCTGGCTCTCCGGCATAGAACCATGAAGCAGCTGATGGCTCGAATGCTATTCGGGGTCAGCTGTGCAGGGGTAATTCTATAAAGGTTGAAGACCTCGATAAAAAAGTCACATAAGGAGAACCTAAGGCCAGCCTTCAGGTGATCCTCGTATACCGGGAGGGCTCCAGGGCTCAGTGGCCCGGTCACCCTCCCTTTTTGGTCCGGAACAATGAGATGCAGGGTGGAGGAAATGTTGTACCTAATCCTAAGGACCTCTACCCGATCCCGCGTCAATTCAGACTGGACCTGATTAAGACCTAGCTCCTTCTCCCTATGGTTGGAGCTCCAGCTACCAGAGGCCATTACTATGAGGCTTGAAGGGAAGGAGGACTAACCTGAGGACTAGTTTCAAAAGAGAAAGGAGACGGTGGAATGTGGTGCTCTCTTTCCTAGTGCAGATGCAGCAAGAAACTCCACCTAGAGTCTCGACGCCTCCTTTTTATAGCCCCTGGGAGAACCGGTTCTCACCATCCCTCGAGTGCCGCGACCCAGGCATCAGACGGTATGACTCCCCATGTAGCATAAGCCGATGTGATGGAAAGAAGCACATTCGAGCCGCGATCCACGTGATCGCCAAATCAGCGGCGGAGGGGTCGCCCCCAGCGCGGCACCAACCGCCCAGATGTCGCCATGTCACTCAAGTCACCTCCGAAGCAAGACGGTCGAGCGGGCCAGGTTGGCCACTCATTATTGCATCCCTTCTACATTAACTATCGCTCCCTCCACCTCTAATACAGTGTTGACACTTATCCCAAGCACGAGTTTCCGGAGTGGAAAATGACTAGACACAACACGCCCAATCAGACCTACAATCACCTCAAGGATAAATGCATTCAATGCGAGAATGATGCTCTCACCCTTCGAAGCTACAAGCCCTCCCGAAGGCCAAGAGTAAGGGGGCAACTGTTATACCCAATCGGCTTTCCTCCGAACCAGACCGGAGCCGACGACCCTTCGGCCAGGTCGAACCAAAGGTCCAGCTGACCCACCGAAGGTCCGACCGACTCACCAGGGGTCCGACCGACCCACTTCAGTCGGGCCCATATCGGCCCGAGGCGGGCCACTCCAAGGACGGCTCGGAGGCTCCAGAGGCTCCTTCCAGCTTGTACCAGGATTCCGTTATAATAGAATCCTGACATCTCGGTGCTATTACTCTGCGGATCCCACGATCTCGGCACCGTTACTCTGCAAGTCCCGCGATCTGGTGCCACCTGGCCACTACCAAGATTCCTCTAGGGGTAGATTGGCCATTCCCAGCCTGGCCCCTGATTGATTTTGGTGAAGTTCCGTGCCTATATAAGGTAAAAGGGGAACTCCGAGTGGTAAAAGGCTCTTCCTTCCCCACGAGCTATCTCCTTTGTGATTCCTCCATTCTGTTACTCCAAGTCTCCTATTGACTTAGCCATCAAAGTGTCCCCCGCCGGAACACCACCCGCCCATAAGATCTTTTTTGTAGGAATTGGGAGAGCGCACCGCAGCCAGCCCGGTCCGGGAGATTTAGCGGCAACAACCCATATATATTGGCAAACATATATATAATGAAACTAGCTTAAAATTCTAATATATGCAATATAAAATGAGAATCAAGATTAGTTTCGGGGATTAGGGTATTTTCATTTTTTTTTCGAGTCACACTAGAAATAAAACTCCTTCCAACCAAACCAATGAAATGGAAGTTGCTCATTCCCGGTCCCATTTCAATACCCAACTCCTCCCAACTAAGTATGTCCTAGAAGTCATAATTTTCTTGATCTCCTTGCATGCCTAATCCATCATGGATTATGTGCCAAGGCTGCATGCCTAATCCATTATGGATTGTGTGCCAAGATCTAGTTAAGCTTGAGGGAAAGACATGTAAATCTCACCATAATATTTAAGACCTACAAACCAGTTTATTTATTGGCTATAAGTAAATAGTTCAACTAAGGATCAACCATAGGTCACTCCATTAACCCAAGACATCAAAAATAGAAAAAAACATATCAACAAATAGAAAATTCTTTAAAATTCTAGAAAAAGATAGGAAAAATGAAAATTTTACTGTAATAAGTTTTAAAGAAAAAAGTTGCCAAAGATTTTATATAATTTAAGTAAATATATGAAACTCATAAATATACGATTTATAAATATCCAAATAATAATGAATATATTTTTTATCTTGTAGCAAAGAGAAAGTACAGTATTTTTTTAATGAAAGAATAGATTATCAAAATTGTTTCATCTAATGACAAACATTTTATAAGTATAATAAAACCTAACAATAAAATAGATAGTATCGTATATTATGCTAATGATTAAGAGCCTATTAATCTTGCAAGAGATCATAAGTTTGAGCCTCAACTCTGCTATATCATTTTTCGAGTCCTTAGGTGACTCAATCTAACAGCACTCATGGCATGTGGTCAAGTGAGTTGACCAAATGATCCATTCAGTTCAGTCACCAAATATTATCTATCAATACATTTTGAAATCAATCATAACTGACATAACAAATTAATCAGTGAGAACTCATCATGAAGCCTTCAGCTAACCAATAAAAGCCTATCATGTGGCTGACCTCAAAAGAATGCGAAGAGTCGTTCAAATTTCAAACTCTCCTTCCAACCAGTGACAACACAGCTGCGATCGTAAAAAATTTCTATAACCACATGATGAATAAGCAAGATACGTAGAATAAGATGTGCAGGTGAAATGCCTAGTGATCTTCGAGACACATAATTTGTTATAAAAAATAACCAATTTGTATACCTGATTTTTTTCAACGATAGGCACCAACCCTGATCTATATAAATCATTTAAACCAACAAGTAAGAATTCATCGCGAAGCCTCCAACTAATTGACCAATAAAAAGCCTGTTATGTGGCCGACCCCGAAAGTATGTGCATGGTCATTCAAATTTCAAGATCTCCCTCCAACTAGTGACAACGCAGCTATGATCGTAAAAAAATTTCTATAACCACGTGGCAAAGAAGCAAGATTACACGGGATGAGATGTGCCAGTGAAGTGCCTAGACGTGATCTTTGAGATACATGATTTGTTATAAAAAATAGCCAATTAGTATGCTTTATTTTTTCAATGATAGACACCAATCCTGGTCTATATAAATCACTCCCGAGATAACTCGCAGCTAGATACTCTTGAGCTCTTGAAGTGCTCTCATATCTTTTTTTTTTTTTTTTTTTACCTTTACGGCACCATGGTATTGCTCTCACAATACCCTCCATTCTTCCTTCTTGGATAGCCCTCGTCAAGAGAAAGGAAAGGAAAGAAAAAAAAAAAAAAGAAAAAGGAAGGGGAAACATCACCATTGTTCGGATAGTTCTTGTTAAGGAAAAGGAAGGGAGAAAGGGAGCAAACATTTTAAAATTTCAAGAAAATCATATTCCTCCTTTCCTTTCTCTTCCAATTTCTTTAAATTGAGAAAATTTAAAAAACTAGTTTAATGGAGAGAAAGAGATATCCTTTCCTTTTCTACTATTCCAAAAAAATTAATATTCAAATAAAGGAAAGAGAATCCCTTCCTTTTCTTTTTTTCGTTGATTCCCTCGATCCAAATAGACAGTAAGAGTTGAGTCTTGGGCATCATATGGTCTCTCGTGCCGAACACTCTCCGGTAAAAAGACATTCTTTATTGGTGGATTTTTTTTAAAAATAATGTAAAATAAAAAATGTTTATTAATTTAGATGTTTGGTAATATAATTACCAAACTAGGTGTCCCTTGCTCATGTGGCCAAATAGCTGCGACAGCTTGATGACGCGTGGCGACATGTGGATAGGCTGAAATTGTCTTTGGCAAAGATGATTTCACTGAGAATTCGTCTTTGCCAAAGATGATTTCTCGCCCGTAAAGCTCCCGTTGCCTCAGTTTTTTCCTATTTGCCTTGTCCGGCTCCTGTTCCCTACCCCACTCCGACCGGTCGCCCCCACTCCAGTTCCCCGGCCTCATTCCAGCTCCTGACCCCACTCCGGCTCCCAGCCCCACTCCGGCTTCCAGGTCTTTCCACTTTACCTTCTTCCCTGTCCCACAGCATCTTATTTTTGTCCGGGTCCTAATGTGGTTTGTTGTATGTCTCTATATCCGGTCTAAGTGGAATGAAATCAGGTTCAAGTTGATTTTTGGTTCCCTTGCGAAGATCTGGTCTTAGTGCAACCAAGGTCTTCCGGTTCAAAAAAAAAAAAAAGTTATTTGGCATTACAGGTAATTTTCTTACTTGATTATGTTGTTTTAATTATGTAAATATTATTATTAGTAATTTAATTTTCTTACTTGATTAGATTGTTCCAATTGTTTATATATTATGTTGATATAAATATATTTATATTTAGTAATTTAATTTTTGAAATTGAATATTGTAATGTTATACTGTTGTTATTTTTTATGTCGTTGTAATTGTAATCAGTTTTTTTTATGTTTGCTTAATATATTTTTTTTTGCTTGAATGTTAATTATGTAATTTGAAAATTGATTAAAATATAATTCATTAATATGACAAGAATAAAAATTATATTAAATTACATGGATATATAGTAATATATATTTGTTTATAGTTTGATGGTGTAATTAAGAAAATTATAAATTATTAAGAAGTTTTGATTAATTATTTGGTTAATATGTATAATATTTATTATATAAAAATTACAGAAAATAATATATATTGTTAATGTTAAAATAAATAATAATTAAATATAAAATATAAAGATGTAAATATAAAGATAAAAAAATTCACTAAAGAAATATGAATATATATTTACATGTTTTGAATTAATGATTAAATTTATTTCATTATCTTAAAATGTTTTATACATAATTAATTAAGAATTAGTATATAATGATATAAAAAATGAAAGATAAATTGATCTATAATCAATAATTTTTGATATTTGAATAATAAATTTGATTTTGTATAAATAAATTTTGATGTTATTACTAGAAATAAATAATATATATAATTATTTATAGGATGTGATTAATTAATTAAGTATAAATGCATTTATCATGGTATATAAGTAGTGTATGTAATTTTATAAAGAAAATTAATGAAAAAATAATAATAAAATAATAAAAAAGTTATAAAAAAATATATATTAGAAATATGATAGAATTTAGTTGATATAAATAAATTATGGTATGAATTTACTAGGTATTTATAACATATTAAAATATTTAGGTTGTAAATAATTTTATTATTAAATATGAATATCTTATGGTATAAAATAATAGATTAACTTGTAAATAATGTTAATAATACATATGCTACGTTAAACTAATTTGTAAATTCATGTATTACTGACAAATAATTTATGTTTTACTGACAAATATTAATTGCTAGGTTATTAATCTAATATTCTGTATATAATTCAATAAAATTTGTATTGCATTGAACCGTAGACCCGTCAGTTGATTAATATACATAATTTATAGTATCCATACATTATTTGTTAATTTTGTATAAATTTTAGAACTATGCACATTAATCAATTGATTATCCAAAATGGACGGTTTGGAAATTGTAATTAATTTTACATATCACTTTATAGTAGACAAATAATGTGCAGTGGAGATGGAATGAAATTTCGTGCAGCATTTTTCTTTTGTTTTCCTCATACATAAATATTTGTGTGCGGAGAACTAAGGAAAAATGCTGCCAAAATTTTATTCGGTCTTCATTGCACATCGTTTGCTTATTGTAAAGTGATATGTAAAATTAATACAATTCATGAATGGGATAGGACCTATCTTTATCTATTAATTGGTGATATGATGCATTTTTCACTATACTATTTAGAAACATCGTACATAGATATTAATTTAAAAATATATTATAATCTATAGAAAGGAATAATTGCTTTCATAATCTTAATGGTGGATTATATTTAGTTTAATTTTTTTGTTAGTAATGTCATTAGAAATTTCATAAAAATAATGTCTAAATATATTTTGTTTATTAAACATGTAGGGTATAATAGGAGAAACAATCATGGCATTATGTTATATTAATGGTTCTATGATTAATGAAACAAATGGGATTGAGTACAATCAGGGACCGAAAAAGGTAATTAGAATTAATTCTGGTATGACATTCCAAAAGTTGGAGAACAAAATATGTAGAAGTTTCCATATTGATAGAATTGGAAAAAAAAATTGATCATCTATAGATATCCACAAGTTGTCCGGCCGACATTTGTAAAGTATGAACCTGTTCCACTAACAGATGATGAAGACATATAGATAATGTTTTCAACTATCAGTTCATATCAATATATTTCGGGTACAGAGTTATACATAGATATCCAAACCGTTGAAGCTTCTGAACCTGTCCGCGAACAGGATGATTATGAAGAAGCTGTTCGAAATATAACAACTCGTGTAACTGAACATGTTATATCATACAGTATTCCGAACATCATAGTTAATGATGTAAAAATATTAGTTCAGTTTTTACTATAGACCCATTACGTACGGTGGACAGTACTATACCAGAAAGTAATATTGGAGAAGCATCAGTATATACAGCTGCTGATGATACAATGCATGTAGATAATCAACTTTTTAATGAGAATGATGATGAAAGTAAACATGATTTGGCTGACAAAACTAATCAAGCCGATACTTCACACCCAGTATGAAGTCTAGAGGATACCACTGTTCCAAACTATTCTACATTTGAAGCTCCATCTAGAACATTTATTCAGGTTAATTGGAATACTATGAATGTGTCAATGTATTATTCATTTCAAGAACAAAATGTTATATGACAAAGGGAGGAGGAATTGCATAAAGGACTTCGCTTTATGGATAAGGTAGAATTACAAACTGCAATAAAGTAGTATTCTGTTAAAAGACATCACGAATTCAAAATTATTGAGTCGAATCCAAATCTATGTCTTGTAAAATGTAAGAACGGATATTCAGGATGTCAGTGGATGGTGAGAGCTATTAAAATTCATGATTATTTTGAGATCTCACGATATACTGGTTCTCATACATGTCTATCTGCAATGATATTTCAGGATCATTCTGGGCTAGACTCCATATTAATTGCAAATGAAATTCGGGACCTGGTGAAAGAAATTCCTACAATTGCTATTGCTGGACTTGGTGCAGTGATAAAGAATAAATACAACTATACACCAAGTTATAGAAAATTATGGGAAGCCAAGCAGAAGGCGATATCCATGTTGTTCTAGGATTGAGATATGTCATATCAATTACTGCCAAAATGGTTACATGTTGTAAAAGAATTTAATAAATTTAATTCATTTATTTTGCAGATGGAGAGACATTTTTTCTTTGACACAGTTGTCTACGCATGTGGTCTCTTCATATCGGTACTTAATAGATCACCTGGGAGTAAATCAAGTGATGATTATTGCTTTTTTTTTTTAAACGATTGATTAGTCTTATATGTTCTTGTTTAACAAATTATGCTTTAAATTATTTATAAACAGAATATATGGCAGCCATATATTGCCGATATACTTGTTCAATTACAAGATTACTGTCTACACGGTCAAGACATCTGGTCTGCTCGAGTGCCACTTGTTTGTTTTCATATAGTAGAGTGATACTTACCTGATAGAGTGATGCGCTAGTTTGGGATTTGACAGGTCCTGCTAGATCAGTTTGATACGAATTTGGCACTGCACCGTATCGATCTAAGGGGACGATTCGAGCATGACTAGTCCGTCACTCATCAATATTATATTCAGTTATGGATGAGTCGATATGATTATATTGTAGATGGTGCTCCAGTTGATGGTATCATGGATTATCACGATCCCTATATGCAGTGGTACTGTAGCATCACTCATCGATTCATCAATCGTCACGATGCGGTATATGATTACATGGTAAGAAATTTAAATTTTGCTATTTCATAATGTTAATTTCTTAATTTCTTGAAACTCGTTATTTATTTTTAACTTACAGAGCAGTGGTATCATGACGATACTTGAGCCTGCTTAGCTAGGTTCCATAGCGACCGTCTTTCAGACTAGATAGGATGTATGCCATTCCGTCCTTCATACTATCGGCGAGCATGCACGTGTCCCGTTATGTGAGTTTTATCAAGGAGTCGACAGAGAGGACGAGACTGAAGACCTTTCCACTATGCATCTTCATCGGGAGCACCTCCGCTATTTTAGCACAGATGAGGTACTCGATGATATAGTACCTCTCCATATCCGATGCCCGAGTTCACATCTACTGATGATGTGGCTGTACATTTTGATTATACCGATGCATCGGACTACATAATGCAGCACGATTATTCCGAACATCGAGAATGATCATATGGCAAAGGATCGTCACATCACATATCTGCACAGCAAGCATCATATGATGTGGAGCATATGACAAAGCATCAGGGACCAGGTGAAGTTGTGCAAATGCCTCGTCGTGTGCAGCCTACACGTAGGAAGAGACGGCCACCTTATGGGACCTAGGATCTTTTTTTTATTTATTTATGTATTGTATTAGTAAAACTATATTCTAAATTTTTATTTATTTATGTGTTTGTGAAAGATAATTAATTGTTCCGGTCATGTTAGTAGTTTAGAGAATCATTTATTTGCTTAGAAAATTCAAGAAAATGCTAAAAAAATTAAAATGAAAAATATGAAAAATAAAAAAAATATTGTTGCATTTTAGGTAGAGATGGAAAATTATAATAAAAAAATGATATAAAAATTAACCACTATTCAGAACATCAAAGAGTGATAATAATTTTCAATACTACAAGCCTTTGAAAGATTACATCCATTAATAGGGTACAGCTCTAACTGGAGTCAGCTTCTCTAAATGCATTATATACAGATAGCCACAAAAAATTGAATGGCTAAGACATGATCAGGCATATGTCTCAGTCAAGATACATGCTGATATGGTGGGATCGCTGATGTGGAACCCATGTCAGACTCCATCGTGCGCTACGTCGGATGAAGCTGCCACGTAGGATGCCTATTCCTGGACTCCTTTGCCAGGCTGGCTCCCTCCGGGTCGAGAAGCCGTGGCCAAAGTCGAGCTCCACCTCTCCTTTGCCAGGCTGGCTCCCTCCGGGTTGAGATGCCGTGGCCGAAGTCAAGCTCTGCCTCTCCTTCGCCAGGCTGGCTCCCTGTGGGTCGAGAAGCCGTGGCCGAAGTCGAGCTCCGCCTCTCCTTCGCCAAGCTGGCTCCCTCCGGGTCTAGATGCCATGGCCGAAGTCAAGCTCTGCCTCTCCGAACCGGCTTCACCTCGGACGAAGAGACCCGCAGTTGAAGGACGTCACCGCTTCTTTGGACGGCGGCGAGCCACCCAAGGACCACAGGGGAGCGCCTGCCAAGCCACAATAATGGTCCCAGCTACTACTTACGCCAAAAAGGAAAGAGTCCCCCGATCGAGGTATTGCACTCTCTACCAACCGTCTCCACCCTTCAAAAGAGAAAGTCAACCAGTAGATTCAGATCTAGGGGGCGGCCGCCCGCCGATCGAAGCTCTGCCATGCTTTCCAAAGTGGAGCAACCAGAAGAAATGTCAGAGTGCATGGTACTACTCCCTATCATGGATGAGGATAGGCACCTCGCGCGCGGCACCGGACATCGCCTCATGCGCCTACAAGTGAGGGGAAGATCCCGAGGTAAGTGGCGTGCAACAACCCTAGCTAAAAGGAGTTCTCCAAGGTTCAAACAAGTCAAGTCAGGTCACAAACGAGTAAGAGGGGGCAGCATACAAGAAGACCACCGCTCTAGGCTATCGGAGACCCACAAGAAGGGCCTTGACGGACACAGCCACCCAACTCGGGCTCTCCTCTACTACCACCCCCACGCTCTGCTCTCGACCCACTCACA
The DNA here is from genome assembly GCA_021397845.1 of Areca catechu. Lineage (NCBI taxonomy): Eukaryota > Viridiplantae > Streptophyta > Magnoliopsida > Arecales > Arecaceae > Areca > Areca catechu. The sequence goes on along the minus strand of CM038042.1, from coordinate 12,398,271 downwards.
CTCTCTCATTTTACAAGTTTCTCCTCCTAGCATGGAGTCCACCTATGGGGCTCGACCGGGAGGATATGTTCTCCTGGATTGCCACTGACTTGAGCATTGGAGTGCCCCCGCTGGGATCACCGGCCCGGGTCTCCTCTGTTTTGCAGGTTTGAGCGTCTGAGCAGGATCCTAAGCGACAGGGGCACGGTCCGAGGTCGTCTCCAGCTACAGGCCACGACGATCGGGCGGCAACACATGCGCTTCCATCAAAAGTATTTTCTAGTGAGTCATCAATGAGTGATTTCTCATGCAAGACCAATCCACGGTTCTGAGTCAACTTTCTTATCTGTGTTGTAGCTGTAGTGGACTGAGAATCATCATGGACTAAGGTGCCTGGTATACTCATGCCTCTCCTATATGGCATCAACTCCTCATCAATGGTAACAACATCCATCATCAATTATAAAGCACAATACAAGAATTATGACAAATAACATATATACAATGAAATGATAGAGCATATATATCTACTTTCGTTCATAATAATTTGAGCTCTACCATCTTTCACCAGAATTGATAGAGCAAATATGTTCTGTACAGTCTGTGCAAAAGATGTTCTATTCATCACCAGATTTTCAAGTCTTACACTTTTCTTTAACTGGACTACCAATATGCTCCCTAACTGTATTCATGGGACCAACCCTGGCATAATGAATGACAAGATAAACGTAGATAGAATTGCACATGTATAAAGGAATAAATCTACCTATACACTATTTCAAAATCTAAGCCACCAGACTAAATCCACCAAAAGAGACAAAGAAAAAAATATTCACCATACATAATATTGAATCAAAAGGGTTGGAAAGATTTTTTACATAGTACGGCATCCAGGCAATTCCATGAAAATGTCAGAGACAGCACCACCAACATCCATCCAAGAAAGCATGTTGGGAACACTATCAAAATTTGCTCCTCCACCTTGTTACCCAAATTTTATTAGCATTGCAATTACAAAATCATAAGGGGTTACTCCACCAACTGACGTGCGGTCATGGGGCAAGGCATGGTCTATCGAAGGGTGCTGGTCGTGCGAATGGATACGGGATAGGATGACCGGTCGCTTATCGTGCCACAACATCATGCAGGGCTCGTGAGAGCGCGGTGGCATATCACAGGTGATGCAAATGGTATGTGGAGATCGGGAGGCGCCCAGACTGGAGGCATACCACAAGGTCGATGCATCCCGTCGCCAGTCCTGTACCAGTTCGGTCAACAACCTGGTGTTAGTCCGATTTCCTGTCCGGCACCAGTTTGGTCGTTAGTTCGAGTCAGACTGACACCAACCTGGTGATCGAACTGCAACCGACCGGCCTAGCAACCAGACTGGCATTGGCCTAGCAACCAAACTGCCAATCGAACCGATAAACGGACTGTCTATCGGATCAATGGCCACACTAGCAATCAGATTGGTGGCTGGACTAGTGAGCGGATTGACGATGGTCTGACATCCAGTCTAGCCCCGCACCCTTACGAGGCCCGCGCCATGCAGTGGCACAATAAGCGACCGATAAGCGATCGTACATGCTATGGTCCGTGCCAACGCGCGACCGATCACCTTCGGTAGATCGTACCTTGCCCAGTGCCTGCACGCCCAACACGGAGCATTTGAAAATATTATGTTTCGTGCCACTCGTGGCCCGTGCCTGATAGGCTAGTCCCTGTGGGGCTCGACCACAGCCCGACCGAAGGTTTAGCGTTTACGCGCAGTTTACAATTTAGGATTTAGGATTTACAGTTTAGGATTTAGTGTTTAGGATTTAGGATTGGTTTAAGGTTTAGGATTTAGTATTTAGTATTTAGGGTTTATTGTCTAGGGTTGGTCTAAAGGGATTTAGGGTTTAGGGTTTAAGATTTATGACACCGGTCGTGCATTGGCAGGGGAGACGACCGATCACTTATCGGTACGTCGAGATGCAGGGCGAGCCCGGACTCGAAACAATTAATTATTTAATATAATTAGTTTCATTTTAATGTAATTAACAATATATTAATGTAATTATATAACCCTAATTTCAAATTATTAATCTTTGAAAAAAAAAATTATGCATTGAAATCGTCTTTGGTAAAGACGATTTCCGCTCCATGCTGGCTGCCACGTTCCCGAAAACACCTAGTTTGATAGTTATATTACCAAACACCTAAATTAATAAATATTTTTTTATTTTACATTATTTTTTAAAAAAAATTCTTTGCTGGCGATGCTTTGCTTTCGGTCAAACCGCAGCACTAAAAAGCGACCATCCGAGCATGCTCCTTTTCTTGGGGACAAGTAGCGATCTTCAAGCTAACTTCTCTGGACAGTAGATCTGCCAACCTCTCCCAACAACCTTGTCAGATTGATACCTAGATCGGGCCCCCAACACATGCAACTTACCGACTCACCTTTGTCCACCTTAATGGTAAGAATGAGCACTCTATTTCCATTGCTCCCTATCAAATCAGGGAAAAAATAAAAATATCTAACCCTTGTCTCCATGCAGCAAGAACAACCCACTCTATTTCCATTGCTCCATCAATTTAAGGAATGAAGAAAAAATCTCGTAACCTCCAATGCAGACCCAATCCGAGAGGGTGGCTGATACAAGTGGAGCGCTACTCTCCATCTTGCCTCTTTCATTTTCTCTGGGTCACACTCATATCTTTCTCGATCACAGGGTCTTGGCAACCATCTAATCAAATTTTTGCAATAAGGTTGTGTCATACCCTATACCTGAAAACACGAGTCAGCTCATGGCAGTAACTAAAACTCAATGCAAAGATGCAATGAAATGCTATGACACTGACATATAAAAAAGTCAAAGTTTTCTAACAAGAAAAAAAAGAAGAAATATTTTGTAAGCAAACCAAAACATATAACTTACAGAAATGGTAGCAATATTTCACGTAGTATTTCATGTTTTCAGGAGGGTCCACTTAGACATTCAAAGCCTGTAATATATCATTATACTATTTATAGGCAGGGGCAAGGTAGGTTGGTTTTTGTTTTTTTTTTTTTTTTCTTATCTTTTCTTCTTCTTCCCCCCCCCCCCGCGGACCGGTGATATGACAAGATTTATTGGATGATTTTAGCCCGTCAAGGCGGTGAGATTTTTTCTTATCTTTTCTTTTTCTTTCCCCCCGACAGGTTATATGAGAAGATTTGTTGGATGATTTTAGCCCATCAACGAGGTGAGTCAGATGGGAAAATATCCATTGGGCACTGGAAGCAATACTTATTTACATGAAAATATTACTTAAACATATGTTAAAAATTTAAATTCCTTTAAAATATAGTTTTTTTTTTAAAAAAAATTAGTACAAATTGCAAATTATTGGTATTGTGTCAAAATTTCAACTTCAAATGCTAAAGAACTTGAATCTTAAGATCTTATATATTATATTATTACACAATCATTGCTGAACCCAAAAAGTCAGGTAAAAGTCTCATACCTCATGTCCAAAATATACTACTCATCACAGTATTACTAAGCACAAATCATGTTGACACAAGGGTTCATGTTTCACATTACATGAATACATACACATATACGTATCATACAAGTTTACAACATAACAGAATTAAGAGTATATAAAACACCATCTGTCACCCGGAGCATAAAAAAAGCAACGATCTGACGAAAGGCACAAACTTCATTCTGAAGCATTATTTTTTTGCAACAAATAGAAACTTCCAGGTTGGATATACAACAAAACTTCATAGTTTAAAAGAGTTTGCACTATCATTGATGAGGATTATACTGTAAACACGTGCACGGTCAATTACAGATTCAGGAATGTTTGAACCAGCTCATCAGATCAGAGTATAACAATACAAAATTCTGAAGTATATTGTACATATTATCTTCGAGAAATTTATGATTTGGCCTGATGGACACAGCAGATATTCTCCACCTGCTGTTAACCAGCCGCTTGTACAATTGCAAGAGCATGCCCTTTATTTTAAATGAATCAGGAATGCTTTAGATAATGACTGGCTGTTCACCTTCAAGCTCAGATATGACAATAAGTGAATCTGTCATTTCAAGAAAGAGTGGCTCTGACTTGTTGCTTGGATTTATAATCTACCAGATATGAAAGAGGTTATGGTGAGAACTCAATCTTATTAATAATAGAATTAAATGGTAACATGTGAGATATAATCAGGTACCTGCTTATTTCCCTTTACATAACCAATGGCAACTTCCCGACGCAAAATTGCTCTTTCAGAGAGCTCAGAAAATGATGGTCTCTCACCTTCCTTCATGTAGAGACCAATTTCCTGCAGTTAAATCACCACAATGCATGTGAGACAAATGTGATCATTAAAAAATAAAATTCCAACTCATTTTCATCTGTAGCAAGCCTTCATTGTCAAAAGATTCAAATTAAATACCTATCATGGAATATAAATTGAGCATTCTTGAGCTTGAACTTATACACATATTGGATATACAAAATGCTTGATCCAAGGATAAAACAATGCCATTGAATACATTATGATGTTCTTGGTAGCAAAATTGAGACACAACAGTCATACCTTCACATATATCTCATCCCCCTCGGAATCAAGAATGTCTTTCCACACTTCATTCAATTCAACACTTTCTGCCACTGCCATCCAACAGAGTATAGTGTCTAAACTAGTTCTTCTATACAGGATATAATATCCAGAAAAAATACTGAAACATATAATTAAGATGAAAAACCTTGAGCTGTTACAAGGCTCATTACTTCCTCTGCACCAATAAAAGAAAGAGATGGCCTTATTCTTGAAATCTGTGGATGAAGTAAAAGGGTTATTGTACCTATGATTCCATAAGTTTCAAAGTAGTTAATAAAGGCAGAAAAATAATTACCTGTTTTCCCAGTCTTGTTTCAACAATTTCAGCAACTAAGTTTTCAACCTGCAAAACATACATGTATTTAGATGCCCTTCTCAGTAAGTGTATCATGCACATTAATTAGGATACCTAAAAATATAATTTTGTCCTAAAAATCTAATCAAACAATCAAGATTCACTGTCTCAGTACTGGACCTTGTACTGGTACCATCCAATTATAGTGTCAGTACATAACACAATATAAGATGGTGAGGCATACTGAGTATTAGCGCGGCACAAGACTACATATCCATTTGGTACCAGTACAGTATGGTACCAACCGGTATACCAAACAATGCAAACAATATTCCTTCCCACATCATGAGACCAAAAATTTCTCTAAAGAGCTAATGATCATCTTGGAGTTTTGTGGGTTGGAACACCATGTTTAATTGACTAATGAACAAAATCAAAAGAACAAATCAAAGAAAATCCTCACAAATTAAATAGCAAATAGAACAATTTATTAGGGCAACTTAAGCATGAACAAATATCAGATAACACTTTTTTATAAGCTCTTAAATGGCTCGACTCACATAAAAAACAAATATAAAACGTGAGAAATAAAATAAAGAACATGCTGTCAAAAATAAGTCCCCACTGCCCCTTGTTTTGTAAATACATCAAACAGAAAGTATTACAAATAGACCTCTGCATATAACAGAAAACCAATGAAAGGTCTCTGAAACAGCATATAATATCAAATTAGTCCAGTCTGATTTAATCCTGAACCACATTACTCTGGTTCACTCGAACTGCCCTCTAGAAAAAGGAGATCTAGCACAACCCTCATCAAGAAGTCATGAACATAATTTACCATCATTTCCAATCAGAAAAGAAACAACTTTAGGCCTGTTGAACCAGATTAATTAAGAAAAAATAGGATCGGCTCAACCTGACCAACAATAAACTGGTAAATTCAATCAGTCTGATTTGACACAGAAAACAATTAATAGTGTTATAGAAGTAACAGATGTAAATAGCTGTATTTCCTATATTAGTTAGCTTAATTATAGGAGATCTAATAGTTGTATTTCCTATATTAGTTAGCTTGATTATAGGAGAGCTAATTGTAGAGTTTTTCCTTTATTAGATATATTTATAGAATAGATAGATTAGAGTGCATATAAATGTGTAACACTTTTTCAATCAAGAAGCATGAATAATAACTTCTCTTCTCCATTAGTTCACATAATATCGGAGCATTAGAGGCGTCTGGAATCATTTTCCCTCTTCTTTCCTCTATTTTTCCCTTCTCTCTTTTCTTCTCTGCTCCTTGGTGTGCAGCACTTGAAACCTTTGGGTCACCCTGTTTGATTGATCATCTTTTGTCACCTCCAGCTCCAAGAGGAGCGCCTGCTGCTGACAGACTTGTTGCCAAAGTTTGGCAGCCTGGATCTCTACGCGTGGACCACAAGCACTGCCTGAAGAATTTGCTGCAATGGACGGTGCTTCGGCTTTTCATGGTTGCCCGCCTCTGGTTTGTCTCCCTGTCAACTTTATTTTGGCACCAAGACAGTCTTCTTGAGTGCTCTCTCTTTTGACAGTTGCTGCAATTATTATTATTTTTTCGTGTGTTAATCATGGCTGTTGAACAAAAACATGTTGTGACAAGTTTGGTATCATCTGTGGCTAAAATTACCGATGAAAAGTTAAATGGCATTAATTATTTTTATTGGAATAAGACTGTTAGACTGTACTTGAGAAGTATTTCTCAAGACAGTCATCTCATAGATAATTCCCTAGATGAGATTGATCCGAATTATTCTGAGTGGATGAGAATTGATGCTCAACTTCTGATACAAATACATAATTCTATTGAACCTGACCAGTCTGGCCATATTACTCATTGTGATTGTGTTAAAGATGCGATGCAGGAATTGGCATTTGTGTTCTCTAGGAAAAAAAATTTCTCGAATTTTTAATGTATGCAAGGAGTTCTATCGACCTGAACAACAGGATCAATCACTTAACACTTATCACATGCACTTTAAACGTGTTTATGAAGAGTTGAATGCACTGTTGCCTTTTAGTACAGATGTTAGGATTCAGCAGGCTCAAAGAGAACAAATGGCTATTATGAGTTTTCTGGCTGGCCTTTAACTCTTAGATGAAGGTGTCAAATCATAGATTCTATATGACCCTGGATTTACCACTCTGAGGGAAGCTTATACTAGAGTGCTGCATACTATGCCGAGTTCTCAGGCTTCATCCGTACAGCAACCTAGTGTTCTTGTTAGCCAGAAAAGTACAGATGTCAGTAGACCTCAGTCTCAAGGCAATGGTATTGGGGGTGGCACTCAGAATTCTTTAAATCACGGCTCTGGGATAGTCTGCTACTATTGCCATGAACCTGGTCACACAAAGAGAACTTGTCAGAAGTTGCTCAAAAAGAATCAGAAGGGTTCTAGATCAGTCAGCTCACATGGTCACTACTAATGAGGCCTCTCATGATCAGACTTACTCGATTTCTGCAGATGAATATGCTAAATTCATCCAATTTCAGGAGGCATCCAAGAAATCTCCCTCTATCATTGCCCTTACTGAGTCAGGTAACAACAATACTTATCTTCTTTCCTCTTCCACACAATGGGTCATTGATTCTGGTGCTATAGATCACATGACAGGTGTTGGCGTAGACCTTCCTTGGCCGGACGGAGTTGCTGGATCGCCGGTTCGCTCCCCTCGCTCACCTGCAAAACAGGTCGCTGACCGGATTTTCTCCGGTGGGGGACACTCCGATGCCTAAGTCAGGGGCAGGTTCCAACAACAGAACGGAGAGCAGTTCTGAAGAGAAAAAATGGTGGCTAGGGAAGAAAGAGTTGTTCTTTTTCCAGGATTTTTCCTCCTTACCTCAAGTGTCCCCTCTTACTAGTATTTATCGTGGTTGGGCCAGTCTGTCATTCGATATTTTCGCCCTATGATTAAGATGGAGACTAATCAATTTTGTCCCGTCCGTAACCGTAGGCGGTTACCAAAATATATTGGCTAGGCTGGAGGCGTTAGAGTTGGAGCTAGCGGCCGCGTGGCCATTCCGAAGCAGTTATGATTTGGAGGTAGTGGTCAGGTGACCACTATATCCGCTTCCGTTATTATGGAGTTGTTGTCCTTGAGCCGTTTTGTGACATCGTCTTCGGCTCTTCTCCAGTTGGTTGGCCGATGTAGCATTCCCACGTTGCCGCTGGTGGGTCTTTGGTTCGGTAGCTCAGCTCCTTCAGGAGCCCTTTGAGGGGCCATGGCCTCAGGCCTAGGTACTGGGCGATTGACGTATCGCCCCAAGTAGCCCCTCTTGATAAGATCTTCGATGGCATCCATAAGTTGGATGCACTCCTCGGTGTTATGGCCGTGGTCCCGATGAAATCTGCAATATTTGCTTCGATTCCTCATGGAAGAGGATGCCTTCATGGGATACGGCTGTTGGAGATAATTCTCTTTTTCTATCTCCATCAGAATTCTCTTCCTGGGGAGATTGAGAGGGGTATAGAAGTCGAATCTCCCGCCCAATGCCCTGGGCTTGGGACTTCATCGCCGATTGGAGCTACCAAGTTGTACCTTTCTTTGTCATTACATTATTAGTATCCTCTTCCATTGGGGACAATGGAAATTAAGTTGGGGGGATAATTAAATTAATCTAATCCTTGAATAAAATTTTAATCAGTTTTTATGTACAAGCTATCTCGAATTGAAAATAATCAAGCTCGCTAAATGAGGAGTGATTAACGGTTTAGACAATTTTTAAGATACTGAGGGATGATTTATCAAGGAAACCCTATAAATGGTAGAGTGTAGACCAGAAAATTTTTTCGAGTAATTCCAGATCCTTCTGCCTATTGATCTCGATAAAGAATCCTACTTATAATAGTATAGGCATCATAAAGAGTCCCAAGTTTTAATAATAAAGGTTTTTAGCATTTCTCACTGAGTAACCGGGCCCCTTCACCTAAGCATTGTTGTTCGCGCCAAAAGGTGAGGATGTAAAGAAATCTTTTGTAGAGTCAGTCTTGACTGGAAGCCTTTTTGACTCGAGTCAATAAGCTCGAGGGGTGTTTTACATCTAATGCCCTAAAGCCAACTGGTTTGGGAGTCATTGGCTTAAAGCTCGCTACAAGGATTAACTAGAAAGCAAGATGTCAGGACATTGTACTAACTTTATGTTTTAAAAAAATAAGAAAAAAAAGAAAAAAAGTGGGGACTAAATAAATATTACACCAAAACCAAAGTAAGTTAGAAGATTTAGAGAGTGAAATAGAAAGTTGGGAAAAGAAAAACTCTTAAAACTTCTATGGACTTCATTCTACCACTAAATGGATGGAATTGATAATCCAATGAAGTATATTTTTAATGGTCTAACTGGGTATTCTTTGATTTTAGAGTTAGTAAGATGATTTTCACTTCATGGACCAGGTTAGTACACAACACTAATTCATTTTCTTTACTCGAGGACGAGCAAAGTTCAAGTTAAGAATGTGATAATTATTAAAATACTGACAATTAACCCAACTTTATTTGATTAAAATTAATAGTTTTATGTAGTATTTTGCAGAAATTGACTTCATAAATGTGTAGAGCTTGAATTATGGAATCCAATGGTACAAACCGGACCTAAATCAGAGTTCATATGAGCCTGAAATCAATTTTAAAAGAATTTAGCATGATTTTCAAAGCAACACATTTTTTGGAGTAGAACTTAAAAGCTTATAGCTGGCTCATGGTGGACCGGCTGAATGGTCCACCGCTGCCATTACCAGTGGTCCACGGAGCAGTACCGTGGACCACGGTGCTCCGAATGCACCCAAACTCGCCGAAGGGACGGCACCGATGCCGCCCAACCCGTCGGGGACCTCACCGCCAGCCGGAGAAGCTCCGATTGGGCAGAAAATTGTCGGAGAAGGGGCTGCTGCCCTCCAACTTCACTATGGTTCCATACCGTCCCACGCCGCCCTCGCCGCTGGAACCACCACCCTCGCCACCGGAGTAGCCTCCCCACACCGTCTCGCCACCGCCAGCTACCAGGAAGCCACCTTCCGCCACCCGAGACACCGCCTGCTCCTCCCACGGTCCTCCTCCCTGCAACTCCTGCCAAACCCACCGCTAGGAAGCCGCCCATCACCGCCAGTCGCCGCCTTCGCCGCCGGCCTTCACCAAATCGCCGTGTCGGCCACCTCTACCATCAATCAAAGCCGTCAGTCGAAGTCATCTTCACTGTCCAGCTTGTCGGAGCTTTTGCCACCCCACCGTTGGCCGGAGAAGATGCCGGCGCCAGATCTCACGCTGCCAAGAGCCTTCGACGACCGGAAATCCTTGGTGCTGTTGAAGTCACTGGAAGTCACCGGTCCAAGAAGTGCCAACGGCCATTCTCCCATCACCGGCCATCTCTTCTTTACCGTGAAAATATTGTCGGGATGTCCAAATGGGAAAGGGAGATCCGAAGTGCGACGGGATAACTGGATTTTGAGTTTGATTTTTGAAATGAAGATATGATCGTGGAAGGAGAAACGAATGCGGGGTTGGTTCACGGATGCGGAGGAAGTTTGCTAGGATCGCGTGAATGGGTGCGAGGATAAGGAGATATCACCGAGATTTTTGGGCAGATTGAGATAAGAAATCACCGTGGTTTCCACACGGGCGCGACACGATGTTTCCCATCTATAAAACCTTCGGTCATTCTCCGCTCCGAAGAAGGATTCGGTAGACTTCCATTCTGCGCCCCATTCCACTTCCAATTTCCATATTTCTTTTCTGCGAAGCTGATGTCCAGGATAGAAGGCTAGATCATCTTCTCGGGATTCCACCGTAGTGCTTGGCACTGGGGGTTTAGTTTATTTTCTAATTTTTGTACTTAGTTTCTATGAAATAAAAGGAATTTCTTGTCAATGTTTCTATGCATCATTCATTCTTATTATGCATAGTTTATATTCTTGGGACAAGCTGTGTTCAATAGGAACAGTTTGTGCTCTTGGAATAAACTATATCTAAGAAGGAATTTTTATAATTTGTGTGTATCCAATTTTTGACTAATCTATATTTCAGGGGAACGAGCCGTGATCAAACAGGTACGGGTCGTGATCGCCAAGAATAGGTTATATCTGGATCGGAACATACAGATCTCACAGAAGTGGAGTGCCAGCCCACCTAACAAGTAACCAGTTAGAGTTTCAAGATTCTTATCTTTTTCATTTACATTTTTTTTCTGTCTTAGTTGATTTATATTTTTCTGTTATTATTAAAGTATTAAAGTATTAGTGTTGAAAAGATTTTTTTCGGAATAACCCAAAGTCCCTGTGGGTTCGACCCTTACTCCCACTATTCTACCTTTAAGAGTAGTAGATTTAAGGTTTCAAATCAGTGCGTAGCGACGTGCACCACCAGCCCCTTACTGTTCTTCGGAATAGGTTTTCCTTCAGTTAGTCGTCGATTTGCTGCCTGCTCCTCAGCATCGGCATATTTCTGAGTCCTTGATAGGAGCTCAGCATAGCTTGTGAAAAACTTCTTATCAGGGAGAAAGTAAGCCTGGATGATCGGAGCCCCTTCTTCAATGCGGATATGGCTACGTGTTCGTTGAGACTAGGGATCTCGAGGGTAGCCGAATTGAACCTGGAGATATAGTCTTGCAGGCTTTCTCCTTCATTCTGGTGGAGGAACAGTGTCCGTATTTCTGGGTATTTTGTGACAGGTCCTAAAATGCAAGACAAACAATTTTTCGAGATCAGAAAAAGAGTCGATAGTACCTGGATGTATGCTCGATTACCACATTCGAGCCGCTTTCTTCAGAGTGGCAGGAAAGGCAAGGCAGTATAGTGCGTCCGAGCTCCCTTTAATCATCATATGGGCTTTAAAACTACCCAGATAATCGAGTGGATCAATAGTGCCGTCGTAAGATTCCATCTGAGGAACCCTGAAGTGCCGAGGGATGATTTCGGCCATGATGCAAGGGGTAAATGGAGGGCGCGACTCGTAAGCCACGAGGCTACAGTCCTTCCTCTAGTCCTGAAGTTTTGCAACCTCCGATTCGGGGGCTTTAAGCTTTTCCTCGTAATCGGGACGGGTTTCCTTCGATAGATCTCCTTCTAGAGTAGTTACTTCAGAGGAAACAGAGGGAGATTGCCTAGATCTCTTTCCCCTCCATAGGGGAACAGTGGACTTCGGATTCCGAGAGTTGTGGCCCTTGGGAGGGGCGGTCTCGGAGGGAGAGAGGGGCAGACCCAGGTCAATGATCTTCTCTCCTCCGGGATTGATGACTATGTCTGGATATGGCCGGCGGATGCCCCACCTGGAGGGCTCTGTCCTGGAAATTCTGAACCATGGCCATAAGGGCATTGACTTGGTTCAGAAGGGTCTCAAATTATCGCTGTCCCACGATGAGTGCGGGAGGCGGGACATCATTCTTTGCCAGCGGGCGTTCCTGTGAGAGGGAGGACGACCCCTGCTTGTCGAAGCATTTTGTGCTCTCCTCTTTGCCATCGGGATCTCCTTTTACTCTCCTTTTTGAAGGAAAAGGGGGAAAGTTAGCAGCGGATGCCTAGATGCTGCTTTTCCCCTACCCGGCGCACCAATCTATTGGCGTAGAACCTTCCTTGATTGGACGGAGCTGCTGGATCGCCGGTTCGCTCCCCCCGCTCACCTGCAAAACAGGTCCCCCACCGAAGACAATCTGGTCAGGGACCTGTTTTGCAGGTGAGCGGGGAGAGCGAACCGGCGATCTAGCAGCTCCGTCCGGTCAAGGAAGGTTCTACGCCAACAACAGGTAATCCAAAACTCTTTTCCACCTTTCATAAACATCTTTCTTCAGTCACCTTAGCAGATGGATCTACCTCTAATGTTCTTGGTTCTGGCACCATTAATATTACACCTACATTACCTTTAACTTCTATCCTTAGTTTACCTCAATTTTCTTTTAATCTTGTTTCTGTTAGCAAAATTACACGTGCTCTTAATTATTGTATCTTATTCTTACCTGACGATTGTCTTTTTCAGGATCTTATGACGAAGAGGATTATTGGTAAAGGACGAGAGTCGGGGGGCTATACATTTTGGATAACCAAATACCTCGATCCATAGCTTGTTCCAGAACCTTATCTCCATTTGAAGTCCATTGTCGATTAGTTTATCCATCATTACCGCTGCTAAAAAAGTTATACCCTCAGTTTCAGCAACTATCATTTTTAGATTGTGAGTCGTGTCAATTTGCTAAATACCATCGTTTGTCTTCTATTCCTAGAATTAATAAAATAGTCATAGTTTTGAGTTGATTCATTCTCATGTTTGGGGACCTTGTTCTGTTTCATCTAATGGATTTCAATATTTTGTCACCTTTATGGATGATTTCTCTCGTATGACCTGGCTTTACATTATGAAATCTCGTACGAGTTACTATCACATTTTCAATCCTTTTGTACTGAAATTAAAACTCAATTCAATGTTTGTGTTAAGATTTTGAGAAGTGACAATGCCAACGAATATTTTTCTGCACCTTCTCAGACATACATGACCCAAAATGGGATGCTTCACCAGTCATCTCGTGTTGATACTCCATCCCAAAATGGAGTAGCTGAAAGGAAAAATAGACATCTTGAGATAGCTAGAACTCTTTTGTTTCAAACTAATGTGCCTAAACAGTTCTAGGTTGATGCAGTTTCTACTGCATGTTTTTTGATCAATCGTATGCCTTCCACTATTTTACAGAACCAGATACCCTACCAAGTTTTATTTCCACCCAACCCTCTCTTTCCTATTGAACCACGTATATTTGGGTGTACTTGTTTTGTTCGTGATAATCATCCACAGGTTTCTAAACTGGACCCTAAGTCTCTGAGGTGTGTTTTTCTGGGATACTCTCATTTGCAAAAAGGGTATAAATGTTTTTCCCCTCTTAAACAGGTACATGGTTTTCGCTGATGTCACCTTTCATGAACAGACCCCATTCTTTGGTGACTCATCTTTGCATAAATCCTCACAAGATTTTGATGAGTTGTTAGTGTATCATGTCATTAGTTCAGATTCTGCTCCAGTTCCACCACCACCATTGCCTCAGCCTAGACTACCTATCACTAATGTTTACTCTAGAAGGCCTCGTTCCCCTGATCCTAGTCCGGCACCAATATCGTCTTCTTCGTTGGATCCTCCTAGTGACCTTGATTTACCTATTGCTCTTCGGAAAGGTAAACGTCAATGCGCTATCCCATTTCCTCTTGTGTTACCTATAACCAGTTATCTTCTGCTTTTTGCTCTTTTATTGCTTCTCTTGATTCAGTTGAGGTCCCGAGATCTGTTCAGCAAGCCCTATCCCATTCTAGGTGGGGGGCAGCAATGCTTGATTAAATGAATGCCTTAACTGAAAATGGAACTTGGGAACTAGTTGAACTACCCTTTGACAAGAAGGCTATTGGCTGTAAATGGGTCTTTGCAGTTAAGTTTCATTCTGATGGATCTGTAGCTCGTCTCAAAGCTCGGTTGGTTGCTAAGGGCTATGCTCAAACTTATGGGATTGACTACTTGGACACGTTCTCTCCAGTAGCCAAGTTGACTTCGGTTCGTCTAATTCTTTCCTTGGCTGCAATGAATAATTGGCCTTTGCACCAGCTTGATGTGAAGAATGCCTTTTTGCATGGTGATCTTTTAGAAGAGGTATACATGGAGTAACCTCTTGGGTTTGTTGCTCAGGGGGAGTCTGGGAAAGTATGTCGTCTTCGAAAGTCATTATATGGATTGAAGCAAAGTCCTCGAGCTTGGTTTGGAAAGTTTAGCCAAGCAGTAGAAGAGTTTGGGATGCAGAAAAGTAAGCATGATCACAATGTATTCTACAAGCAATCTGCTTCTGGGATCATTCTATTGGTGGTTTATGTTAACGATATTATTATTACTAAAAGCGATGTGCAAGGAATCTTAGCATTGAAATCATTTCTTCAAAACCGGTTCAACACCAAAGATCTGGGTTCCTTAAAATACTTCTTGGGGATTGAGGTATCAAGGAGCAAGAAAGGTATCTTTCTATCTCAATGGAAGTATGTTTTGGATTTGTTAGCAGGAACTGGAAAATTAGGGTCCAAACCATGCAGTACTCCAATGCTTCCTAATCAGCAACTTACCAAGGATGGAGTTTTTTAATGATCTTGAAAAATATAGGAAGTCAGTTGGAAAACTAAACTATCTCACAGTGACACGCCCTGACATTGCTTATTCAGTTAGCATTGTATGTTAGTTTATGTCTTCCCCCACAATCCATCATTGGCCAGCTTTGGAACATATACTATGTTACCTCAAAGGAGCTCCTGGACAAGGTATTCTATATCAGAATCATGGGCATAGAAATGTCGAATGTTTCTCTGATGCAGATTGGGCAAGTTCCAAGATTGCTCGAAGATCCACTACTGGATATTGTGTTTTTGTTGGTGGTAATTTGGTCTCATGGAAGAGTAAGAAATAGAGTGTGGTGTCATGATCTAGTGCAGAATCTGAGTATCGAGCAATGGCACAAGCTTCGAGTGAATTGATGTGGGTCTCCTAATTTTTGACTGAAATGGATTTTAAATGACAGTTCCAGCAAAGCTGTGGTGTGATAACCAAGCTGCAATTCATATTGCTTCAAACCGTCTTTCATGAACGAACTAAGTACATTGAGATAGATTGTCATTTTGTTCGTGAAAAGATTCAACAAAACTTGATTGCTACAGCTTATGTAAAGACTGGGGAACAACTAGGGGACATCTTCACAAAGGCTCTTAATGGAGCTCGGGTCACTTACATTTGTAACAAGCTGGGCATGATAAATATCTATGCTCCAGCTTGAGGGGGAGTGTTATAGAAGTAATAGATGTAAATAGCTGTATTTCCTATATTAGTTAGCTTAATTATAGGAGATCTAATAGTTGTATTTCCTATATTAGTTAGCTTGATTATAGGAGAGCTAATTGTAGAGTTTTTCCTTTATTAGATATATTCCTAGAATAGACAGATTAGAGTGCATATAAATATGTAACACTTTTTAAATCAAGAAGCATGAATAATAACTTCTCTTCTCCATTTGTTCACAAATAGGTTACAGGATTAAGATCTAACATGAAAATGGGTCTTATAACTTAAGATAAAAAAGGGTCAGATCAAAAATTTATGATCTTGAACCCATTAAGAAACTTATCTGCCCCAGCCCCATGTATGCTCCTCCCCTTCCCTTTCTTCTTCGTTGTCCGACAGGGCTGCAGCCACCATGTCCGTGCCCCCTCCACCTATAAGCTAGCAGCTGGCCAATCATTGCTACTGCCAGCCACCATCGCTGCATACTGTTGGCCAGTCACTTGCAAGTATGTGAGCAGTGTCCTCACTGGCAACCCAATCAGCAGGAATCCAGTAGTGGGATGTTCTTTTCCTTTTCACATGATTGTAAGTCCTATGAGCAGGACAAGGAAAATGGGCAGATGCAAGGAGAAGAATGTTCTCATACTACCTAAAAATCGCTTCCTCACCTTACTAGCCAGTACCCACATTGTTGGAATTCTTTTTTTTTTGGTACAAGCAGGTGTTCACACCAATCTCGTGTAAGTGCAACCCAAACAGTTTGAGTACAAAATGTCCTACAAGGCCAGAGGGAAGATATCATCCTACCACTAGGTCTATCACCAGAACGGTCAGCAACAAAGGATGCATTCCAATCTGCCACGAAGTTCACCTCCCGAAAAACATGCCAAGCAGACACCATGATAGGAAGACAAAGCAAGCTTCAGATGTCTTGGAGAATCAGATGGACTTCGAGATGCTTTGCCCCATCTCTGATCCAGCCGATGACTGAAAAAAAGTCACCTTCAACACAAATACTCTCCGCTTGCAGCTCCTGCCTAACACAAATAATGCCTACCCAAGTAGCATGAAGCTCCACTCTCGAGACACATGGCTTAAGAAGATGAGAGCCCCTAGCAGCCAGCAGCTTGGTGTTCGGATCATAGATAACAAAGCCTGTACCCCCTTGCCATCCCTAACACTGCCATTAAAATAAACCTTGACAAACCCCAATGGTGGGGGCTCCTAAGAGATGAAAAGAACTCTTCGGGTCATTGCATGCACAGCATGGGAGTCTCGGGGAGCTGGGGCATTAACGACCGGGCAAGCAATGCTGAAATGGCAATACTCCATAGCAAAGGACAATACTCTATCCAGAACCCGATGAGCAGGTATAACCTCAACTTTGAATACCAAACTATTCCTGGATAATCAAATCTGATAGGCTATATATGCCATCTTGCCCTCCTAAGTGCCAGTCGATCCCTTCGCAAAGCTCTTACGACTTGTCTAGAAATAGATTTAGCCACGAGCTAGTACTAGCCTTCCAAGGCCGGCCACCCACCATCCTCTAGATCAACCTTACCCTAGGACAACGGAGAAAAGCATGCTCAGTGGACTCCTCAACCCACAAACGGGGCAAACTGCTAGAATATCTATGCCCCTGTTCTCGAGAAGCACCTATGTTGAAAGCCGATCCTAAGCAACCTTCCAAAGAAATAGCTTGATTCTCATATGGGCTATCACTCTCCAAATCCAAGCAGCCTGAATTCTATCTTGCTCAACTAGATGAGATCCCTTACAAGGATCTTAAGACAACATAATCGGCCCCAAACCCTCAAATCCTGGATCCGATGAACATGAATCGGGATAGCAAGAATCCTATCAATAAGCTAATTACCGAAGAGACGAGAAATACCATATACCGTCCAACTTCTGCCATCATCCGTCATCAAATCATAGACTTGCAAATGGTCATCCACCTCTATGATAACATAGGTCGGCCAATACAACGGAGGCAAACTAGAGATCCAAGCCTCCTGGCTCATGCTAATGGAAGTCTCGTCCCCGACCAACCATCTGACCCTTGCAACCAAGGAATACAGAACCGATACTGGGCCCCATACCTGTCACCGACCGGGATGGTATGGTACCGTACCATACCATACCGTACCGGATCCCGTATCGGGCCCATAAAATTAAAAAAAATCCTCTCCTTTCTTTATGACTATATTATTTGACCTGAATCAGATCCAAACCGGAACCAAACCGAGCCCAAACCGGACTGAACCAGTTAAAATGCGCCGATACAGTACCATACCAGTTCGGTATAGGATTTTTTGAAAGGTCCGAGATTTTGGACCATTTTTCATGGCTAAACCGTACTGGCTCTTAGCCGGTATGATATGGTATGGTATGCCCCAAATCGGGTAGTTCAAGACGATATCAACAACCTTGCTGACAGCTACTGTAGGGGCATGGATGTAAATCTCCTTCCATACGAAAGAGCACCCATGCACACTCTGAATCTCTGACCCCTGACACCAAGTCCCATACTAAGCCATCATTATCCTGCATCATAAGCAATCAAGCTAGGTAAGGAAACGATTAGCATGCTTGGCAATCATGGCCTCCCGCGTAAGCAATAAGAACCGGATCCCCAGGCCTCTATCGTGCACAAGCTAACAAACCATATCCTAGGATAACATATGAACTCCATGACTGCCATGCCCAGAACGCCATAGCAAGTTCCAGAGCTACTGCTCCAGATATCTAAGACGAGAAATCGTCACAACTGTATTCGCCAAGAGGTAGACCACGATGGAACACAGGACCAATCTCACCAGGATCGTCTTGCCCATCATGGAGAGTATTAGCTTGTCAACCATCGAGGCAGTGCTGAATATACTGCTCCATAGGCCTACAGTCAAATTCCGGCATCTTCGCCCTGTGATAGGAGCTCTCATATAGGTTAGGGACCCGGTCTTCTCCGGATCCCCGACCTCTCCCGAATTGCTTGCTTCACCTGCATCTTTGTCTTGGCCCTTGGGACTGAAAATGATAGAAGACTTCTATAGGTTCACCAACTGGCTAGATGCTTGGCAATAAGCCTTGACAATGGAAGCAAAGCATCCTACGTTCCAAACAGAGGCTCAACTAATAAGTAGGTAATCATCTGCAAAAAAGGATGCGAGAGGCATAGCCCCAGTGATGGGCTAGTAGGGTTCCAGCACTGCCCCCTGAGCTACCACCCGCAGAGCACAAGATAGAGCATCAACATACTAAATAAACAGGTAGGGTGAAACAGGGCACCCTTGGCAAAGACCACTAGTCAAATGGAAGAACTCTGTTGGGGCACCATTAATCAAAACAGCAAAACTCGAGGCCTCCATAGAGTCCATGGCCCAGTCAATCCACATGTCTTGGAACCCGAAGTTGTGGAGTGTCCAGCAAAAAAGGACCAACTCATCCAATCATAAGCTCACTTTATATCCAGCTTGATTAACATCAAGCTCTACCGAACAGGGGCATGGCATATATCATGCATGAACTCTTGGACAAGTAGGACATCAGGGATGCCATGGCCACCGATAAAAGCACCCTACTTTGGACAAATCAAGCAAGGGATAATCGACTTTAGATGCCCAACCAGAACCCTAGCACACTTTGTAAAGGGTGGTGCACAGGTTGATTGGTTTGAAGTGCCCGGGAGTCGATACATCAAGCCTCTTCAAGATAAGGATGATCAGCATCTTCTTCCACACTAGGAGGCTTCTAGACTCAAAGACAACCTGCACCACCTCCACCATCTCTCCCCCAACAAATGATCCAGTATTGGTGGAAGAAAAGAGGGGAAAATGCATCTGGCCCTAGAGCCATATCCTCTTTGAGAGCCTAAAGGACTTCCTGCACCTCCATGCAGAGATGGGACGAGTCATGGTCTCATTCTCCTCATCAAAAATATAGCAATCACGTTGGGATCGTTGGAGTGGACCATCCTCACCTAAATATGTAGTCTAACGAGATCTAAAGAACTAGAAGATCTGCTCCTTATCTCAGCACTATCCTCCATCACTCTGCCATCGCTCCTGTAGCTATCTGATGCAGTTGTCAACCTCCTAATCATCACCAATTGGTGGAAAAATCGGGTGTTTCGATCACCCTCTTTGATCCACTGCACTCTGGACTTCTGCCTCCATAGCATCTCCTGTTGTCTTAGCAAGGAATGGCACATAAAGAGCTTGTGATGAAGCAACCTCAGGTCTAGATCCTAAAGGCCCCCCTCCTAGATCCTCTCTATGCTAGAGCTCTGTAATATCAGCCTCCATGCCCTTAATGCACCTAAAGATATATCCAACTTTATGATGACTCCAACAAAGGAGCCTGTGCCTCGCTAGCTCAAGTCTCCAAGTCATCTGATATCTCGCATCTCTATGGACCTACATCCTCCAAACCTCCCTAACCAGATCCCACGAACATGGATAGAAGGTCCAAAACTTTTCGAATATGAACGGTGCCCTAAGCAAGCATGGACCATCGATGGTGATGAGAAGTGGGCAGTGGTCAAAAGCAATCCTCGAAAGGTGTTGTATGTTGTATCCCAGGAAACACTAGAACCAATCAGCAGTAGCAAGTGCCCGATCAATCCTCTCCTAAACCCTAGTTGCCCCAAGCCGATCATTGCACCTGGTGAATCTCGGTCTAGTGTAACCAAGATCAATCAAGCCCAAATCATTGATGAACCTCTTGAACTCTATAGAGTCAATGCTATCAGCATAATACCCACCTCACACTTCTCATGAGACCCCATAATGCAATTAAAGTCCTTAGTGACAAAAGAAGACAGGCCCAACATCATCATCCTAAAGATCTTGGACCAAAGCACTCTTCGCTCTTTGTAATCGGTGCTTGCATAAACACTAGACAACCAAGGGCCTCCGATCTGCTCCAAAACCACTAAAGCCACATGTTGCTTATAGTTATGGACCGCGTCCGCCTTGGCCGAGTCCTATGGCCACATCACGATGATCCTGCTCGATAGACCTCTGGACTCCACTACATAGGAACACCAAACTCGTGTGGCTCGCCATCTAACCCAATCTAGGCTCGTCCCTAAAAGGCGGGTCTCAAGCAAAATATAAATGTCAGGGCAATGCTACTGAATAATTCTAGCAAAGATCATTTGGAACGAGGGCTTTTCCACCCCCCGAGTGTTCCAAATCAATATTCTCTTTAAGGCATTTGGTGGGAGGGGAACTTACACCAGTATCCCCCCTTAACTTGAATCTCCACCCTTATCTCCACCGTCATCGAGTCCATAGCCATCATACTCCCCTCCCCTTGGATGGCCTCCCTCAATTGGACCGCTGCCTCATCATGATCCATGACTTGGCTGCCTTTCATAAAATCCAAGCCCACCGGGTCTTGTCCCATAAGAGGCGATTGGTCACCCTCTGTCAGCAACTCCACCCCATGCTTGAACCAGTCCATCTATAGGACATCAATAACAAACCCCTGTTCCTTCATCTCAAACATGACCCTCTCCCCCTCATCTATGGTCCTGGCTGAGAGAATGAGAAGACCTTAAGCCCTCCAAAAAAAGTTGGCATCTCCATCCAGGCCTCCAAATGGACTAGGGACTTACCCTTGGCCCTATCGGATATTTTAGGGCCCTTTTTGGAAGCAAAAGGCCCTTTCCCCTGGCCTTTGGGCTTCAAAACCTCTCAGCCCAGCTCAAATTCAGTGGGTTGGGCCAATTTGCATTGGCCTGAACTAGATCCCACCATGCCTACCTCGCTGGCTAGCAGCCAATGGTCCGAATCTATTGCCGGCTTGAGCTCCATCCACCGCAAGAATCTCTGCATGCTCCGCCTCTGACCCAAACTAGCCAATGGTCCGAATCTATTGCCGGCTTGAGCTCCATCCACCGCAAGAATCTCTGCATGCTCCGCCTCTGATCCGAGTTTGGGTCAGATGGGCGATTATCACTGTACGATCTTCACTGGCTTAATCCAATCATCAGATTTAGCCAGCAGGTTGGCTCGGCTCAAGTCACCCCAAATTGAATTGTTTGTGGGTCGGCTCAACATAGTTCAACCTTAATGGTTCGAGTGGACTCGACCGTCTTCTTCTCCAAGTCGGCTGGCAACCATTGACTGACAACCACCAACCACGGTCTCATCCACGGCCCTCCTCAGGCTGCTCCAACCTCCCTCCTTCCAATTTGGGTCCCCAGCTCTAAGCACTGGCCAGTTGTCGGGCTCCCTCACCCCCTTCAGTCAGAGCATGAAGCCATCCACACCAGAGATAGATATCATCCATGTTCTCATACATGAAGCATTGTTAGATGGGCCCGTCCAACCCCTTGATCAGAACGTCCAGTCTTAATGGCCAGGAAAGGTCGATCCTCAAGGAGGCCCAAGCAAACCTAGCCTTTGCCGCTTTGTCGTGCATTCATCCACCATCGACAAATTGCCGGCCCAATTGAGAACCTTCTGGATTGTCACCTCCCCCCAGAATTCTACCAGCAGCCTCGGTAGACGAATCCACATATCGAAAAGAAACTAGGTCACCATGGCTCCACCACCAGCACCTATCCGGCAACCACCCATGATCCACGAAGGATCAAATCCCTCTCCCAGGCCACCTTGAAATGGAATAGGAGGTTGCCCGACTTTAAGCTAAAACCGACCACCTCCCCTGTAAGCCCCGTTCTGAGGCAGAGCTCCCTCACCACCCTCGACGGACACCTTCCAGCCAAGGCTTCAAACCAAAATTACCAAGACCGCTTACCCTCTAATTCCACCCTCACATCCTCCGGGAGCTCCACAACCTCCAAGAACCACCTTACGAGCTCCTCCGATGATGATGGTTTCGGCGAGATCCACATAGTTCAGCCTTGGACCGCCCTCTTCTAGTTAAAATCCAGCTAATCCCCCCTGGTGAGGTCACCGGACAATGCCCAGAAGTGTTCGCCATCCCTACTGGAGCCGCAGTTTGCAACAAATGGGCCAGTCACTAGCGATCAGGGAAGAAAAGTCGTATCACGAATCACAAAGCATCCAATGGAAAACTTACAATGGTCACAGGAGCCATGAGCCTCTCATTATTTGGAATTCTTGAACATTGCCAGATAACCATTAAGAAGATGCAACTAGAGACCTCCCCAACCAAGGTTTTCAATACCGCTACCAGGACCCATACCAATGAATGGCCGGTATGGTACGGCACCGCTATCGTACCATACCATGTATCGGTACGGTGAGATATGCTGGTCCGAACTGGCATGCCAATTTTTTTATTTATTTTTTTTGTTTTGATCTTTTTAAGATTTATTAAATATTTTTAGGTCTAAATAGATATTTATTGATGCTAATTACTCTTTGTATCACTTCAAAATACTACAAAATGCTATCTAACCTCCAACCATGATACATTATTTTTTAAAAAAATTCCTATGCAGTAAGAGTAGCAACAATTAATTAAAGTAAAAAATAAAATATAAACATAATTACATATTGATATTTAGAATTGGATCGAGTATCGATGTCTATAAATATCGGGATCATTAATATACTCAGTAAGAAAATCAGTAAATCCCTTTAACCAGGCAGCATCAAGGTTCCCGGTACCGGTACCGGGTGCCGTACCGGCAGGAGGCTGGTACGGTACCGTACCGTACCGACGGGTGTATCGACCCATTTTTTTAATATTAAAAACATTCTCCCCCCTCCCAAAAATACATTTAAAACAAAAAAAGACCTGAACCGGGCTGAACCGACCGGTTCGTACCAGTACGGTACCGTACCGTACCGGTACAGAAATCAATTTTTTTTTACCGGTCCGAATGTCGAACCGTTTAAATGGGCTGAACCGTACCAGCTAGTTGCCGGTACGGTACGCCCCGTACCGGGTGGGTACCGGATGGTACCGTGATCCTTGGGCAACATGATAATCTTATAATCTCATCCTAGGAGGTATATGTGATGGATCGTAACTCATCGCAAATCCCTCGCTGAGGTCCCAACTTTGAAAAATATCCAGAAACTGATGATATGGCTGTGTAGGGGCCACCAAATATACCAACAGTAAAATCAGATACGTAAGATGTTTCGGGCTATATGAAATAATTACTAAAAGATATATCGGATGTACCATATCCATATTCATATAGATCACAAGCTATCAGTACTTGCGGATAAGATCCAGAATACGAGGATGACCCTAATACATCCATAGATCCTACTTCATATGCAAGATCTGCAGTTGCACCTCGCAGAGCCTGTCGCCTGTATCGAATTATATCGCTGCGGGCTTTACCAGTTGCTGCCCCATGGTCCGTATCCTATGTCGCATGAATAAATTGCAACTCATCAATGAATCGAAGACCAATAGTCGGCTGTCTCCTGTCCTCCGGTCACTCTTTGATCATTAGATCCCTGACTATCAGAAGCACTAGCACTACTCTCCCTAATGTCTAAATCTGAATGAACTGAGTGCTTCAGTGAAGATGCAATTGTTTTTCTTTTTGTCTCTGGGCCAAATAGATGGCGGGGAGGGATGATGTGATGTATCTGCTAGAACCCTGTAAAGAATATTGCTTCTTATCCATTATTCAGCATCCACCCCAATCTCGCAAGATACAAAACTTGCTAGTTGAGGAGGCGATCCTAGCTCATCAAGCTTTAACTCCTGCTGCTGACTCATGACCTATCCAATCATCATATACATTCTTATCAATATAATTACTGTTAATCGGATCGGAGTATTTCAGTTCAACTTTCTTCTCAATGCATTTTAGCCTTAACCTTAAATTATAGTATACATATACAAGATCATTGAGGCATTTCTGTTTTAGACGGTTTCTCTGCTTGGAGTGGATAATACCGAAGGTAAACCAATTGTGCTCACTTTACTAGATGATACCATCTGGAAGAGGATCCTAATAGCAAGATTTTTTAAATATTTTGCTGATCCACCAAAATGCACCCACCATTCAACTGTAAAAAATATTAAATCATTTAGAATGTCAGATTCAGCAAAATCCAAAAATTATTTTGAATCTAATATTAGACTTATTAGTATCTACCAAGATTTATCCTTGATTTACTTTTATGGCTATATTGGATCCAAAAGAATCTATGCCCTTCCTAAAAAATTTTACCTAAAAAAATTATCATGTGTGACTTATTGAAATTACTGCTAATAAAAAATCACTCAACAATTTCAACCTAACTTGTTCTAGGTACATAGCTACGATATCTAGATCAGGCTCCATCTTATGTATAACATTGTGTAGTGCAGACATAAGCTGTTCATCCATGGCAATATTCGATATAGAATACTGGAATCTCGGATTCAAATAGCAAGCTGCATATATTTTCAGAATTAGTTAAATATACTTGTAAAAATATAATTGAATTTAAAATTTTAGAATGTTCATGACAAGGATCGCTGAACAGATACTGGAACCCATACCGGTCAGCAACCAGTACGATATGGTACCATACCATATCGTACATGTACCGGCCTTGGTAAATTGAGAAAAAACTATCTTTCTCTCCCTTTTTAAGAAAGAATCACTGAACCGAATCCGAACCAAGCCGAACCAAGCCCGAACCGGATTGCATCGAGCCATACCAGTCCGAACTGACCTGTACCATACCGAACCAACCTGTCCGATCCAGTTTAAGACAATTTTTTTGGTTCAAGTCCCGAACCATTTTTTAGAGCTGAATCATACCGGTTCTTGACCGGTACGGTACAGTACACCACGAATCGGGAAGTTCAGGATGGTACCGTAAATCCTGGTTCATGATTGACTACCTACCTGCTAGATGCAAATCCGAACTTATTTGATAACTCCATCCACAAGTGATCTAAATATACTCATTAGCATCTACTGGATATGCCTCTTAGATCTTTTCGTTTGCCATTTCCATCATATAATAAAAAAAGCCCATCTGAGTACATCGTTCAAAGTCCACGATCCGAAGTACCTCATATAGAGATTTGATAGCCTCCACTATCCTCTCGACCCGTTGCCAAAATATCTATCTCATCACTAAATTCTCCACAGTATTCCCTTTAGTATTTGCCCTGGCATATCTGCTCTGCCGTTATTTTTGACTGACAAACATCTGACACAACTCTACATTCTTACCAAGAAGACTATCAAATACTATATAATTTATAGCAAACCATGTGACCCCTGGTCTTAATATTTCCCTTCCAGTAAAGCTCCTCATCAATGATAAGATCAATGTATGATTATAAGTGAATCTGGTAATAATTTGTGTTAATTCAACTATCTTCTACACCTACAAATCTTTCTAATATCCCTCAACATGAGATCAATATAATGTACAGAACAAGAAATCTAGAAAATATGCGATCGTCGCTGCATCAAAAGCTGCCTAATGGACCTATACTGTGGTCCAAGATTTCCGGTACCGGTACCGGTACCGGGAACCGTACTAGTGGCCGGCCGATACCGATACCGGGATCCATACCGGTTGCCGGCCGGTACCGGTACAGTATCGTACCATGCCGACACATGGTACGATGTGGCGTACCGGTTCAAACTGATACGTCCATTTTTTTTTTGATTTTTTTTATGATTTTAAGATTTTTATTTTATTTGTTAAGGGTTTAGGGTTTAGGATTTAAGAAGAATTTAGTGTTTAAAAATTCTAAACGCTTGAAATTTAAAATTTAAGATATGACCGATTTCAAGATTTAGGACTAAATACTAATATTTAAGACTATTTTCAATTAAAATAAAATAAAAAATAATAATTAAACTAAGATTATCAATAATTAATGAAAGTGAAATGTAGCATAAACATATAATTACATACCAATGTCTAGAATCGGGTAGAGTGATGATGTCCATAAATATAGGGATCATGTATATACTCTATAGGAAAATCGGTATATCCCTCCTGCCAGGCAGCATGATACTCTAAACTCATCACAGGAGGTATACGTGATGGATCATAACTAATTGCAGATCCCTCTCTGATATCCCGACTCTGAGAGCTGTCCAGATACTAATGATATGGCAGTGCATGGGCCCATCCAAATATACCAGCAGCAAAATCAGATCCATAAGATGCACCAGGCTGCATGGGATAATGATCACTGGATGATGACGTCTCATATGCACCATATGAATCATATGGACCAGAAGCTACCGGTAGCTGCGGATAAGAGGATCCTGAATATGAGAATGATCCAGATACATCCATGGATCCTACTCCACGTGCAAGAGCAGTAGTTGTATCGTGTCCCGAACAACCACGCGGAGCCCGTCGCCTATATGGAATCGTATCACCACGGGATCTATCAGATGGTGATCCATGATCTGTATCCTGCGTGGCATGGCTAAAGTATGACTCCCCAATGAATCGAATATGAATAGGTGGCTGCGACTCCTGTTCTCCTACCACTCTCTGATCACTAGATCCTCCACTATTTGAAGCACTATCATCACTCTCTCTGGTATCTGAATCTGAGTGGACTGAGTGCTCCGATGGAGGTGCAACTGCCTTTCCTTTTCCTCTATCTCCGGGTCTACTAGATGGTGGGGAGGGACGATGTGCTGTATCTGCTGGAGCCCTGTATGGAATATGACTTGTTGCTCATTGTCCAGCATCCACCCCAGCCTCACTAGCTACAAAACTGACTGGTTGAGGAGACGATCCTGACTCATTAAGCTTTGACTGCTGCTGCTGACTCATGACCCACCCAAGCATTGGATCTCCATCCTCATCAACATATGAACTTGCAGTGGGATCGGGATATTTCAATTATACTTCATGAACAAATTTTAGCCTCAACCTTAAATTATAGTGTACATACACAAGATCGTTGAGACGTTTCTGTTTCAGACGGTTCCTCTGCTTGGAATGGATAAGGCCAAACGTAGACCAGTTGTACTCAGATCCACTGGATGACACCGCCTGGGAGAGGATCTTCACTGCAAGAACCTTCAGATTTTTAGCAGATCCACCAAAATGCACCCACCATTCAACTGCAAAAGACATTACATCATTTACAATTTTAGATTTTGCAAAATAAAAAATTTAATCCTGATATAATATTATACTTACTCCTTAGTAGTATCTACCAGGATTCATCTTTGATTTAATTCTGATCGCTATAGTGGATTCAAATGAATATGTGTCCTCCCTAAAAAATTTCGCCTGCCAGAAAAAAAATTTGTTAGCTTGTTGAAATTAATGCTCTTAAAAATCATTCAATAATTTCAACATAACTTACTTCTTCAAGGCAAATAACAGCGATATCTGGATCGGGCTCCATCTTATATATAATATTGCATAGGACAGATATAAGATCCTCATCCATGGCAATGTCCGGTATGGAGTACTGAAATCTCGAATTTAGATAGTAAGCTGCACATATATTTTAAGAATTAGTCAAGTGTACTTGTTGAACCTAATTGAAACTTAATTTTTAGGGACTTCATAAATTACTACGTACCTACTAGATACAAATCCGAACTCATTTGATAACTCCACCGTCCATCAATGATTCGGATATACTCAGATGCATGCGATGGATCTGCCTCCTGGATCTTTTCCTTTGCCCTTTGCATCATGAAATATAAGAAGCCCATCTGAGCATATCTCTCGGAGTCCACGGCACGAAGTACTTTATATAGAGGCTTGATAGCCTCCACTATCCTCTCAGCCCGCTGCTAGAATGCCTGTCTCGTCACTAAATTTTTCACATTGCTTTCCTCAGTATTTTTCCTGGCATATCTGCTCTGCTGCTACTCCTGATTGACAAACATCTGACGCAGCTCTGCTTTCTTACCAAGAAGACTATCAAGTGCAATGTAATTAGTAGCAAATCGTGTGACCCCCGGTCTCAATATTTCCCTCCTGTAAAGCTCCTCATCAATGATAAGACCCATATATGGTTATATATAAATCTGGTGATAGACTATGCTAGCTCAACAATCTTCTGCACCCTGCGAATTTTTCTAATATCCAACATGAGATCTATACAATGTACAACACAAGGGATCCAGAAAATATACGGTCGCTGCTCCATCAAGATCTGTCTTGCAGCCCTGTACTATGGTCCATTATCAGTGATGACCTGCACGACATTATGCTCTCCCACCTGATCAATCACCTCCATCAATCTGAGAATATAACTGGCATCATGCACCTGATCTGAAGTATCAATAGACTTCTAAAAAAAGTCTTCCCACACAATAGTCAAGAAATTGATGATGCTCCATCTAGTAGGACCAGTCCAACCATCACACATCACCGTCAATCCATACACGGGCCACTTGCTCTGATATGAGGATATCCATCCTTCTAGCTTCTCCTTATTGCTGTCCAGAAGCTGACCATAAATATCCCTCGATGCTGGAGGATCTATACCTGCACCAGCAGCCGGTATAGATGAAATAGCAGAGTGATAATATGGATTATCTGCTGCATGGGCTAGGATATGACTGAAATGAAACCAGGAGGAGATGGCCCGCCACGTATCCTTCTTATCCTTTTTCAGCATTGTGTCAATCTTCTGTTGCTTTGAATCTCTACTAGAAAATGCATGTCGATCGACATCATGGATAGTGGCTCCCTCTGGAATGTCCCTGGAAGACTTCCTTCTATTACCAAATGCTCCCAACATGGATGCAATACGGCCAGTGCCTCCTGATGGGCTCTCTGACTGAGGTCCTCTTAAACTGTCTCAAACTCTCCTGCAGCACTAGTAGAAGCGAACCCGATCCAAACTCAAAAGTTAATGGCCCGAATCGCTGTCTATACCTGGCTGCCTCCTCCTGCTGCCTTGCTCATACAAGCTCGCTTGAATAGCAACCAACATTTATGCCTCATCAGAAAAATAAATGCTCCCTTTGACTCCCTGGAATAATAAGGTAGTTCTGCGGCTCTGCGATCCACCTCTGCCTTCTTTGCTGCTTTCCTTTCCAGTTTTAAAATTAGCAAAGTGTTTCTTCATCAACTGACGGACCTCCTGTGGATACTGTCGGCATGCAGATAAATCAAGATAGCCGCTAGCCAAGTGCTGCTTCAACCTTGTTATCCCCCACCTTTGAATTTAGTATTGCACCATTTACACCTCCAGTGATGCCGATCCGAGAGCATCTCTCCATTTAACCAACCAATGTCTCGCTCCGGATCCTTCTTCCTCCTTGATGGATCCATACCTGAATATTTAAATTACATATAAGGTTAATAATAATGTTTATTAATTAACACTTTATTAACCTAATTTTTAAAATTTAATTTATTTAATTTATTTTTTATTTAAAAAATTCAAAAAATAAAAAAATAAAAAATTTAAATTTTACATTAATGTAGGATTCTATCATACATGCTACATATATTTTTTAAAATCCTAGAAATGCATTAAAAGTTGATTTTTTTTTTTAATTTAAGACCTACGGTACTATTCATGAGATGCATCAAAATTTGAAAAAATCGACATGAAATTTATAGTGAGAATAGTTTACGAGCCCTAGATTAATAATTTATAATCATAATTTTTTTCTAATTATTTTTTAAAATTAATTTATTAATCCGAAATTAATTTTTAATTTAAAAAATTACATACTTAACAAAAAATCAAGATTTTAATATCATTTTGTAGATCTATCCTACATCTACCACATACTCTAAAATCATAACCAATAAATAAATTTTGATAGCATTTCTTCTTAATTTTCTATTTTGCACAGATTTTAATTAAAAAAAGATACGAAAGAGGGAAATACAGGAAAAGAAAGGTATACGTACCTTGATTCTATCTTCCTCTTCGACTTCTGCAGGTTTGATTGGGTTGAAAAAGATTAAGGCAATTTTTTTTCCTTCATTTTTGTTTCCACAGCTTTGCAACAGAGAGCTCTTACGAGCTCTCTACCTTTTCATTTCTTAAAACCCAAGGTAGCCCCCTCCCAAAGCAAGCCACATGGCTACAGTAGCCATGTGACAAAAACAAAAAAAACAACCCCCACCTGCCCCCTCCCGCCCGTACCAAACCGAACCGAGCCGAACCGGCCGATTAGGTCACGTTTCGACTGGTTCAGCACTGGTTCGGGTCTAATTTGGCGCAGTAAAGAATTTTTTTTTAATTTTTATGGAGCCGTTTCAATTTATATGGTCGAATTGTGCCGGCCGGCCATCAGTCCGGTTCGGTACGCCCCGAACCAGCCGGTTTGGCACGGTTCAGAAAATCCTGCTGTGGTCCATTATCTGTGATACCTACACAACATTCTGCTCTACCACCTGATCAATCACCTACTTCATTAATTTAAGGATATGGCTGCTATCGTACACCTGATTTAAAGTATCAATAGATTTATGAAAAAAGTTTTTCCATCATAATAGTTAAGTTGGTGCTTCGTCTAGTAGAACTAATCCAACTATCACACATCACTATCAATCTATACACGGACCATTTACTCTGATAGGAAGCAATCCAATTTTCTAACTCCTTATTGCTGTCCAGAAGCTGACCATAAATATCCCTCAATCCTAGAGGATCTACACCTATACCAATAGCCTATATAAATGCAATAGTTGAGCGATAATAATAGTTGCCTGTTTGTGCATTGGGTTATAACTAAAATGAAATCAGGATCTGATAGCAGCCCGCCACATATCCTTCTTATCCTTTTTCAGCATACTATCAATTCTTTGTTGCTTAGAATCTCTGCTAGGAAAGGCATATGGATCGACGTCGTGGATAGTAGCTCCTACTGAAATATTACTGAAAGACTTCTTTCTACTACCAAATGCACTCAATATTGATAAAATACAGCTGTTGCCTCTCTTAACGGGCTCTCTAACTGAGGTCCTCCTAAATTATCTCAAACTCTCTTGCAACACTCTGAGAACCTGACTCCGATCTCGACTCAAAAACTGATGGTCCAAATCACTCTATGCCTGGCTATCTTCTCTAGCTACCTCTACTCATTCAAGCTCGCGTGAATAAGTCTCAATATGTACCTCCTTATTGGAAGGAATAGATGCTCCCTCTGACTTGTTGGAGTGATAATGTGGTTTTGTGGCTCTACGATCTACCTTTGCCTTCTTTAATATTTTTTTTTCCTACTTTGAAATCAGCAAAATGCTTCCTCATTAACTGATGGGCCTTTTGTAGACACCGTCGGCATGCAGATATATTAGAATAGCCGCCAGCCAAGTACTATTTTAACCTCGTTATCCCATCACCTTTGAATTCTACATTGTATAATTTACACCTCCAATGATGCCGACCCGAGAGTATTTCTCCATGTGCCTAACCAATGTCACGCTCTGAATCCTCCTCAATGGATCCATTCTTGAATATTTAAAAAATACATAAACTCAATAATTATATAAATTAATTAATATTTTATTTACTTAATATTTTATTTTTTTAATTGATTATATATATTTTTAAATTTTTTATATTTAAAAAATATAAAATTATAATATTATAAAAAAATTAATTTGATATTAGATTCATGTAGGATCCTATCATAGATGCTATATACATTTTTTAAACTAGTGGGAATGTATAAAAGGCTACTTTTTCTTTAATATTAGACCTAGAGCACTATTAATAAGATGCATCAAAATTTGGATAAATCGATACAAAATTTATAGTAAAAATAGCTTACAAGCCCAAAAAAAATCTATTATTATAATTTTTTAATTAATTATTTTATTTTTTTAGTAATTTTTGAATCTAAAAATATTTTTTAATTTTAAAAATTATATACTTAACCAAAAAATCATGATCTTAGTATCATTGTGTAGATCTTTCATACATCTACAACATACTCAAAAATCTTGCCAAAATAAAAAAATTTGAAAACTTTTCCCTTATTTTTTTATTTTTCATGAACTTAAAAAAAGAGAGAAGAGGAAGAAAGAGAGAAGGGAAGGTTTTGTATGCCTTGAATTCACCTTTTCCGTTGCTATTTCGATGTTTGATTGGCTTAAAATGCTGAAAAAATAAGTTTGGAAGCCCTCTTTCCCTCGTTTTATCCAAAGTGAGCCTGAAAGGCTCCCAGTTCCTTAATAACAAACCTCCCATCCATGTTATTGTAGCAATAAAAAAATTAAACTAGACCAAATCGGACAGAATCGATTCGGGCCCGGTTAATTTTTTTTTTTTTTAATTTTGGATGGGGAGAACCGATTTTAATAGCCGAACCATGCTGATTGGGTGTCGGTTTGGTTCAGTTCGGCACGGTTCGGCAAACTCTGTCCTCAACTTTTCCATGCCTTAAAACCTAATTCTCAGGATGGGAGCCTGAGAGAGATAAATTGAGATAGAGAAAATAATGGATGGATTTCAAGTGGTGCTCCTTACCTCTTTTTATAATGTGGAGTTCTCCGACAAGAACCCAAACATGTCCAAATATGATCTCTATTCCCTGAGGATTGGCTTTATCTTATCTTCCGGAAAGGTTTGACATGGATGTCCTTATTAGGATCAAGTTCGACTTTGACCCAAAGACTAACACTTTGAGTACTGGTTGTATTGATTGGAGCAAGTAGCACTATGCTACTGCAATGAAGGAAAATAGCGTTTCAAGATAACTAACAAAAACGTTTCAGCACATAATTCATCCATGCAGGCAGATTACCTTGATGTTATAGTTCATGATACTTAGTCATGGAACACGATACGGCATTGTATGGGACATACCATACTATACCAATCTCGTACCGGTATGCCGTTTCAGAGTATACTAACACTATCGTGCTATACCGAACCATGAACCAATACTGTAATAGGATGGTACTAATATGGAGTCCGGTACCGAGATGGCGAACTTTATACTAACCAATTAATACTTACTAACCTAATTGACAACATTATCGCAAAAGTTTCCACAGAAAGGAAATAAGCTAAGCAAATTGGCAGATAAAGCTGAAATATCTAATCAAGCACTATTGTCACTAACCTTAATAGCATGCTTTTTGCAAATACTTTCAGCAAGGAGAAGGCAATAAGCTGAATGTTTGTCTGCCTGGGATGGTTCTGTGGAAGATGGATGTAAATTAGGGACTATAAAAAGATAATGGACTTCTTGTTGGAAATTACCTCCAATGAGCCACTCTCTATCAGATATCACAACAATTGATAGTGGTATATCTTTTGCATCCTTGAAGGAATTCCTAATGTTTAATATTGCTTCCTTCAACGTTTCATAATTCACAGGACTGCCAACCTGCATTACAATATTTATCATAGTGCACAATGACCATTAGAGAGAGAGAGAGAGAGAGAGAGAGAGAGAGAGATACCCTGTGTGAAACCTTAATATGTTTCAAATGGCTCTGAAGCACAGGGTGGACTATGCTGTTTCTTTCATCGATAGAAGCTTCTGATAGGATTTCCTGCAATGCTCATTGAAAGAAAAATGACAGCATAAGATATGATTACCTGCACAATCAAAGGTACTAGGTAGTAGGTACAAACTTGAATCCTTGGGTATGGAAACTAGCTCTCTATACAAATTCATTAAATGCCATTCCTATCATGTATGTTAATATTTCTAAAAATTCAGTAGTAATAACCACACTATTTCAGTTAAAATTTCACAAAAACAATTAAAAGCTTAAAGGAAATGCAATGAAAAATAAGTACCTTACAACCTGAAAACTAAATAATCCCTATGGTGTAACCATTTTACAGCAAATGCTAAAATATGAAATCCATCTTACAACCTGAAAACTAAACAATTAATGCCATCTTACAAAACATGAAATGAATTTGATTAACCAACATTAACTAGCATTATTGCCTCATGGACTATAAAAGGTGACATGGTATCCTCCATACTTAAGATCTGCTAACTAATGAAAATTACAAATGATTTGTAGTTTTGTACTGGTACCAGATGTAGCTCTTAGAAAGGAAAACCCCACCTTGCTGCAAGTTAAGCACCTAAGTTTTTATTATTATTTTAGGAATGATGTGCATCCTAGGGCATCTATTGTCTTTTTCATTCCTACTAGACAAAAATCTATACTTGTCAGCAAAGTTCTTTCCATCACTAAGTGACTCCACTTTGCTTATGAATTCCTTTCCTATCCTCTCCAAGCACCAAAATTCCATTTTTCTATTTATTTTTTCTTATCAGGTCGTTGCCCATTATATATGTTTCCTTCTTGGCATGATACTTCAAAAAGTACAACTCTCGGCGCAGGCCCCAGCATTCAATGGACTCACATGCATCACATGTCTGGCTCTAGGCATAAAATAAGTCCTGCCTTGCACAAAGCCTTAAAATAGGGTCTCAGCATGCTTAACATCAGTCCAGAAAACAGACTCTGATTCTGAACTACATACAGATGGGTCCACAAGGATCCTTAGGCCAAGATGATTTAATGAGCCAGATTAAACAATGATTAGACCATAAGAATTTTAGAGAAACTTGCTATTGAAGCATCATTTATAATCCAACAGTTAGGATGCTTGCCTTCCAAGCAATAGATTCACTTTTAAGTCCCCAAAAAATGCAAAAGTTTTTGTTTCAATAATAGATTTGGTGCTAAAAGAACTTTTTTTTTTTTTGACTGCTTAAGAGTCCAAATTGGATGTACTCTATAGTATAGCATTTCTTGCATATTTTGATTTCATTCTTTGGTGCGCACCTTTATTTTATAATAAAAAGGTTAAATTAACGCTGCTGTAGTCATGTTTTGATGGATAATTCATTTTTAAGAACTCAATAGACTTATTTGTTTTTTATTAATTTTTATAAAAATATGAAGAAAAGAGTAATAATATTACCACTTGAGCAGTAAGATTTAGGGCTGCCATCATTTAAGAAAATACAGAAACAAAATTGGGGCACTGCCCTTATTTTGTTTTGAAACAGGGGCAACCCATGAGGACAACGAAAAAGATGAGGACTTTCGAGCCCCCACCCTCTCTCTCCCTCTTCCTCTCTCTCCTTCTCCCTCTCCCCCTCCCTTGCCAGATTTTTTGAATCAAAGGGCGGGAATCATGCCAGTTCACCCTTGCCCTCTCTCTCCATCTTCCTCTCTCTCCTTCTCCCTCTCCCCCTCCTTTGCCAGATTTTTTGAATCAAATGGCGAACCTTGCTACTAGCTAAGCTGTATACCTCATTCACAAACTTATTAATTATTACATCTTAAAGTGAGAGACCTGTTGGCTTAAGCAACTAAAAGGTTGGAACTTGGAAGCGCTTTTAGGTGTATATGGTAGTGCTGCTACTTCAAAAGAGGGACTAACAGCCATTTTATACATCATAAGGCAATGTTTATAGCTGTAGATAGTCATATTAGGATTAGAGAGATTGTTGGAATGTAAATATACTGAAATAAAAATCAGTGGTATAATGAGCTATCTTGTGTATTATAAGATAAAATCATGTAAGTGAACCCTGTTTAATTCAACAGTGTAAGCTGTAAAAGTTCTTTTTGGAGGAGAGTTAAGCTTGTGTTATACAATCACATGGCCACTTATTTTATGATAATAGAATTTGAAGAATACTTTGTGAGATATATGCTCCAGTAAAAATTAATCAATTAAATTCAAGCTACTGATTAATCATAATTGAGTTCATGCACAAAATTTGTTGGAGCGATGTTCTGGGTCATGACATGGTTAGCGCTCTTCTTTGAAGTATCTTAGTTTCTCTCCCAATCTATAGAAGGATCCAGTATCCATCTCTGAACATGCTTCTCAGACTTGAGAAGTCAATGATGCATGTACTGTACCAAGGAAAGATATAACTTTCACAAATGCCCAGAAAAGGATAATGAGATAATCCTTTTGGTACTAAAAAATTTTGAAACAAGAAGTGCCAACACTTACACTGGTGCATTATTAAAATTTTTATATATTATATAATGTTTTAGAACTTCAAAGTAAGCATTGATACTTCAAGCTGACATCCCATAACACTTGAATCTCTTAACCATCAACCTATTTTAATTTGTGGGACCAGATCAAAAATAATTAGTGCACTGGATTTTCTTTTTTGTGTATGAAAAGGGTACATTGGTTTCAAATTGCAAGCAACTGCACCATGTTGTACTAGATCTCATTATATTACAAGTATTTAAATCTATAAAAATATAATACAAGGACTAAAATGCTGCATCTTGAACCCATGCTGCTTATGAGCTATCAGGATGCATGTGGCACCATGTCAAACCATGCTTGCCATATGCCCAGTCATGTCACATGGCTTATGGCACACAAAATGCAGGCTGATACAGATACTTAACATATGATGGAGCAGCAACGTGATCCATGGCATCATCATTTATTTCTTACTTTTTCTTCAGCTATTTCATGCTTTGTTATGGTTTTAACATTGACATTTTATACAGAAAAGGATACTTCAATAGCTTCTTATGCACTACTACTAGTGCATTTGCCTCACTTTTGTCTTCAGAATATGATTACAAATATCAGTATAGCATTAATGATCAGAAAGGGGGTGTCAATAAGTTAATCAAGATAAAAGTAAAGAATGCCAAAACACATGATATTCATTTACCTTATGATCCATATTTGCACACTTGCAATTTTTACATCTTCTTGGTATAACAAAGTTTCGCAGAAACTACATAAATGTTTTATTTTAGTATGCTAGTAACAAAAATTAGATTGGTTGATGCAGTTCATATGACAAAATCCAATGTCCATTTCAATAACAACATAGACTTGATGTGCAGACTTAATGTTACCAACCAACCATTCAAATTGCAGGGATCCACAAACAACTAAAGGGCTTCATAAGTCATTAATTCATATAATTCATGATGCTAACTTGTTAATACTAGGAAGCTTCTGAGATTTCAACAATTTACATAATCAAAATTCCCACATGTATCCATCAAATAATTTTCAGATATGCAAAATGCAATGTACTGTTCTATGTTCAAAACTGTGATAAACAACCCATCCATATTATGAATGTTTGCATAACACTTCGAACATGATAAACCATCAAAAAAGATTCTAACACCCTATCTATAACTGCAAGTAGATTTCTTCTTTTTACTCAATTCTTAGTTTCTAAAAATATTGTTCATAACAGGGTTCTCCGAACCGTGCCGAACCGGCCGGTTCGGGGCATACAGAACTGGACCGGCGGCCGGCCGGCACGGTTCGGCTTTAAAAAACGGCACAACCACTTTAAAAAAAAAAAAAAAACCTTACCGCACTGAACCGGGCCCGAACTGGTGCGAACCGGGACCCGAATCGGTCGAAACGAGCCCGAACCGGCCAATTCGGCTCGGTACGGCTTGGGAAGAGGGGGGGCAAATTTTTTTTTTGGTGTCACATGGCTACTGTAGCCATATGACGTTTTGTCGGGGGGGGGGATGCCTTTCCTTTTAATTAAGGAAAGGCACAGAGAGCTCTTACGAGCTCTCAGTGTTCTCTGCTGCAGCGCATGGTAGAAGGAAAAGCAGAAAAAAAAATTCGTAGATCAATTTCAACCCAATTCAACCTGCAAAAATCGAAGGGGTAGGTAGAATCAAGGCTCGTATACCTTTCTTTTTTCATATTTTCGTCTTTCGTAGCGTTAAATTTTATTAAAATCCGTGCAAATTAAAAAATTAAGAAGAAATGCTGTCAAAATTTATTTGTTGGCAATGATTTTAGAGTATGTGGTGGATCTAGGATAGATCTACACAATGATACTAAAATCTTAATTTTTTGTTAAGTATATAATTTTTTAAATTAAAAATTAATTTTGGATTAATAAATTAATTTTAAAAAAATAATTAAAAAAAAATGTAATTATAAATTATTAATCTAGGGCTTATAAGCTACTCTCACTATAAATTTCATGTCGATTTATTCAAGTTTTGTGCATCTCATGAATAGTACCCGTAGGTCTTAAATTGAAAATAATTGATTTTTAATGCATTTCTAGGATCTTAAAAAGTATTTGTAGCATGTATGATAGAATCCTACATGAATCTAAAATTTAATTTTTTTTATTTTTTTTATTTTTTGAATTTTTTAAATAAAAAAATTAAAAAAAATAATTAAATTTTAAAAATTAGGTTAATAAAGTGTTAATTAATAAAGATTATTATTGACCTTATATGTAATTTAAATATTCAGGTATGGATCCATCAAGGAGGAAGAAGGATCCGGAGCGGGACATTGGCTGGTTATATAGAGAGATGCTCTCGGGTCGACATCACTGGAGGTGTAAATGGTGCAATACCGAATTCAAAGGTGGGGGATAACAAGGTTGAAGCAGCACTTGGCTGGCGGCTATCCTGATGTATCTGCATGCCGACAGTGTCCACAGGAGGTCCGTCAGTTGATGAAGAAATACTTTGCTGATTTTAAAGCTGGAAAGGAAAGAGCAGCAAAGAAGAAGGCAGAGGTGGACCGCAGAGCCGCAGAACCACCTTCTTATCACTCCAGGAAGTCAGAGGAAGCATCTATTCCTTCTGATGAGGAGGCACAGATGGAGGCTGCTATTCAGGCGAGCTTGTATGAGCAGAGATAGCAGGAGGAGGCAGCCAGGCATAGACAGCGATTCGGGCCATCAGCTTTTGACTCAGGATCGAGAGCCGCTTCTGCTAGTGCTCCAGGAGAGTCAGACAGTTTAGGAAGACCTCCTCAGTCAGAGAGCCCGTCAGGAGAGGCACCAGCCGTATTGCATCCATGTTGGGAGCATTTGGCAGTAGGAGGAAGTCTTCCAGGCCCAGGGACATTCCAGAGGGAGCCACTATCCATGATATCGATCCACATGCATTTTCCAGTAGAGATTCCAAGCAACAGAGGATTGACACAATGCTGAAAAAGGATAAGAAGAAGGATATGTGGCGGGCCATCTCCTCCTGGTTTCATTTCAATCATATCGCAGCCCATGTAGCAGACAATCCTTATTATCGCTTTACTATTTCATCTATACAGGTTGCTGGTGCAGGTGTAGATCCTCTAGCATCGAGGGATATCTATGGTCATCTTCTGGACAGCAATAAGGAGCTAGAAGGATGGATATCCTCATATCAGAGCAAGTGGCCTGTGTATGGATTGACGATGATGTGTGATGGTTGGACTGGTCCTACTAGACGGAGCATCATCAATTTTTTGACTTATTATGATGGGAAGACTTTTTTTCAGAAGTCTATTGATGCTTCAGATCAGGTGCACGACGCTAGTTATATCCTCAGATTGATGGAGGTGATTGATCAGGTGGGAGAGCATAATGTCGTGCAGGTAATCACTAATAATGGACCACAGTACAAGGCCGTAGGGCAAATCTTGGAGCGGCGGCCGCATATTTTCTAGACCCCTTGTGCTGCATATTGTATAGACCTCATGTTGATGGATATTGGAAAAATTCGCAGGGTGCAGAAGATTATCGAGCTAGCACAGTCTATCACCAGATTTATATATAACCATACATGGGTCTTATCATTGATGAGGAGCTTTACAGAGGGAAATATTGAGACCGGGGGTCATACGGTTTGCAACTAATTACATTGCAGTTGATAGTCTTCTTAGCAAAAAAGCAGAGCTGCGTCAGATATTTGTCAGTCAGGACTGGCAGGAGAGCAGATATGCCAGGGCAAATACTGAGGGAAGCAATGTGGAGAATTTAGTGACGAGATAGACATTCTGGCAGCGAGCTGAGAGGGTAGTGGAGGCTATCAAGCCTCTATATGAGGTACTTCGTGCCGTGGACTCTAAGAGGTATGCTCAGATGGGCTTCTTATATTTCATGATGCAAAGGGCAAAGGAAAAGATCCAGGAGGCAGATCCATCACATGCATATGAGGATATCCGGATCATTGATGGACGGTGAAGTTATCAAATGAGTTCAGATTTGCATATTGCAGGTACGTAGTATTTTATGAAATCCCTAAAAATTAAGTTTCAATTAGATTCATACAAGTACGCTTGACTGATTCTTAAAATATATGTGCAGCTTACTATCTAAATCCGAGATTTCAGTACTCCGTACCGGACATTGCCATGGATAAGGATCTTATGTCTGCCATGCGCAATGTTATATATAAGATGAAACCCGATCCAGATATCGCTGCTATGTGCCTTGAAGAAGTAAGTTAGGTTGAAATTATTGAATGATTTTTAATAGCATTAATTTCAACAAGTTAACAAATTTTTTTCTGACAGACGAAATTTTTTAGGGAGGGCACATATTCATTTGGATCCACTGTATCGGTCAGAAGTAAATCAAAGATGAATCCTGGTAGGTACTACTAAGGAGTAAGTCTAATATTATATAACGATAAAAATTTTTATTTTGTCAAATCTAAAATTCTAAATGATGTAATGTCTTTTGCAGCTGAATGGTGGGTGCATTTTGGTGGATCTGTTAAAAATTTGAAGGTTTTTGTAGTGAAGATCCCCTCCCGGACGATGTCATCCAGTGGATGTGAGCGCAACTGGTCTACATTTGTTCTTATCCACTCCAAACAGAGGAACCGTCTGAAACAGAAACGCCTCAACGATCTTGTGTATGTACACTATAATTTAAGGTTGAGGCTAAAATGTATTCAGGAAGAAGTAGAATTGAAATATCCTGATCCTACTGCAAGTTTATATGTTGATGAGGATGAAGATCCAATGATTGGGTGGGTCATGGGTCAGCAGCAGACGCCAGAGCTTGATGAACCAGGATCGCCTCCTCGACCAGCCAGTTTTGTAGCTAGTGAGGCTAGGGTGGATGCTGGACAATGGGCAACAAGTCATATTCCTCACAGGGCTCCAGCAGATACAGCACATTGTCCGTCCCCACCATCTAGTAGACCTGGAGACAGGAAAAGGAAAGGTAATTGCACCTCCATCGGAGCACTCAATCCACTCAGATTCAGATACTAGAGATAGTGATGATAGTGCTTCAGATAGTGGAGGATCTAGTGATCAGGAAGGGGCATGAGGACAGGAATCGCAGCCACCTAGGAATCGCAGCCACCTAGTCCTATTCAATTCACTGGAGAGTCGTAGTTTTTCCATGCCACGCAGGATACAGATCATGGAGCACCATCTGATAGACCTCGTGGTGATACGATTCCATATAGGCGACGGGCTCCGTGTGATCATTCGGGACATGATACAGCTGCAGATCTTGCACGTGGAATAGGATCCTTGGATATATCTGGATCATCCTCATATTCAGGATCCTCTTATCCGCAGCTACCGGCAGCTTCTGGTCCATATGATTCATATGGTGCATCCAAGACGTCAGTATCCAGTGGTTATTATCCCAGAGCATCTTATGCATCTGATTGTTGCTGGTATATTTGGATTCCCCCTGCACCCGCACTGCCATATCGTCAGTCTCTAGATAGCTCTCAGAGTCAGGACATCAGAGAGGGATCTGCGATTAGTTATTACCCATCACGCATACCTCCTGAGATAAGTTTAAAGGAGTATCATGTTGCCTGGCAGGAGGGACATGCCGAATTTCCTATAGAGTACATACATGATCCCTATATTTATGGACATCGTCACTCTACCTGATTCTAGACATTGGTATGTAATTATATGTTTATGCCACATTTTACTTTCATTAATTACTGATAATCTTAGTTTAATTATCACTTTTTTTATTTCAATTGAAAATAGTCCTAAATATTAGTATTTACTATTTAGTCCTAAACCCTAAAGCGGTACGCCATCCTAAATCCTAAATCCTAAACCGGCCTAAACCCTAAATCCTAAACCCTTAAAAAATAAACCCTAAACCCTTAACCCTTAAAAATTAAAATAAAAACCTTAAAATTACAAAAAAACAAAAAAAAAATAATTTGGACATATCGATTTGAACCGGTACGCCCCGCCGTACCGTGTGTCGGCACGGTACAGTTCGGTACCGAACCGGTACCGGCCGGCCATCGTTTGGATACCCGGTACCGGTACCGGGAACCTTGGTTCATAATCTTAACATAAGCAGCTTATTGTCCTCAAATCATTTATGCAAAATCTCATGACCAGATGCTTCTTCACTGCCACAAAGTCTGTAAAAAAAAGAAAAAAGAACCTTAATTTTACTGAAAGCCTACCATATTCTTCTGATTGAGAGATAATGGATTTTAGCAATTGGATCATAGTCTAGTAGCACAACACCTAAATCACCATACTCTGATTCCAATCTCAACATACATATTTTTGTCTCTATTAATCTACTCTATGAGCATGTAAGCTTTGATATTCCACACAAAGTTAAATTAGGCCA
This sequence comes from Areca catechu, assembly GCA_021397845.1. Taxonomy (NCBI): domain Eukaryota; kingdom Viridiplantae; phylum Streptophyta; class Magnoliopsida; order Arecales; family Arecaceae; genus Areca; species Areca catechu. The sequence goes on along the minus strand of CM038042.1, from coordinate 12,355,377 downwards.
ATGACAGTATTTTACAAATATGCATGTACGCAAGCAGGGAATATCATAAACTCTAAAAATTTCGAGTTATTACAAATGGTGTAAAAACAATCTTAATTCCTAACTTTGACTAAATTGCAACGAACAATAAAAAGGAAGTATTTGAGAAACTCAATGTTTCACATTGGGCAACATTATTGAGTCCAAAATTAAGAACCAAGAACTAAAAACACTTATCAATATACATATATGATATTTAAATGAACAAAAATATTCTCACACAAGATTTTTTCTATAATTTTCTAGTTAGTTTGACATAACATAAATTCATTACAGAAATAGCACATGACATGCAATGTAACTTGCTAAGAGATTGGAATATACCAGAACACTACCAGGTCCAAGGTAATTATCATATTCTCGAATCATATCACCAACTTTTGGCCGCCATCCAACCATGAGTATGCACTCTCTTGGTCCTAGATTCCAATCACTAGTCTGCATAATTTTCATTCAGATATTAGGAAACCATAAGATAATTTTATAAGTAGATTTGTTATAAAACCAGTTCTTCAACAAAATTATGCCTTGGAGCCTGATTTTGAAGGACGCTTCACAATATTCTCTAGTCGGGCCTTCTGCAAATCAATGGCCATATCTAGGGAAGCTGCACTTTCAGTAGCATTGAGATGTTGAAAAGATGAAGCATGCTCTTTCGATGCATCTGGGAGCAAAACTTGTGGTTTCCTTTTCCCAAAAACAGGTGATATAAGAAGCAGCTGTATGTTAAAAAGAAAAAGTTAGAAGTCATAAAAATGTATTCAATAATGAACACATTCAAGTGTTTTTGTACCACAAAAAATTGGATCCTATCAAAATCTCCAATCACATGATTAAAAAAAACTCATTTCCATAAATATAGTGACTCTAATCAATGCATATTACCATGAAACATCTATTGTTTTCTTAAAAAGCAGAAAATTGAATAGAAATCTACAAGACATATGAACTATTTGACAAAGTCAATGTATCCTTTTAAGCCAAATAGAGCTCCTTTTCTGATACAAAACAATGAAAGGGCAGCCTAAGAGATGTCTTTCAGAAGACCTATACATGGATGACAAGCACTGATTTAAGTGAAGATAGGATCAAAAGTACTAGAAGGATAGGGCAAAAAGCTATAAAGAAGAGGAAGGATTGGATAGAGGCTCAAGTCTTTGGCACTTCTGATCAAGTCTACAACATTTCTGAACAAGGTGACAGGTAGAGAGATACAACAACATTGAGTAGAGGAATTATAGTTGCAAGTTGCAACAGGCATTTAATCAAGAAATGTATACAAAAACACTCATTGACCTTGAGAACCTAGCATGCCCATTATGAGGTTCAAGTAAAAAGCTACTTTACCCAAGGGTGCAAATAAGCTTCACGAAGAAGAACAAAGTTGCTCGTAAAATAAACACCCAACAATTAGATTAATAATAACCAGTATTTTTAATAAATGAAAAGCAAAAAAATATTTGCCCAATGCTTTCAAGGAATGACCATGGGATGGAAGCCACATATTTTGCTTAAGGATATGATATTTTTCTTTAGAAGCCATTATGTTCATGAAGAGTCTAAGGCAAATCTCAAGAGTTAGAAGGTTACAAGAAAGGTTTAGTTTATTGGTACAATTATACCACTGCCAAAATCAGTTGGGGACCTATTTGGAACTAGTATGCCAAAGTACTGACAGATGGTACACTGTGGTGTCTAGGTACCATGCCGGATCCAAAATTTTTTGTTTATTTATGATTGGCTTTTGTATTGTTTTATGGTTTTTTAGGGCTTGTTTAAATCCTATATTAGGCTTAGGCAAGGTTTTAGGATCCATGATTGTGTTTACGGTGTCTATACTGCATCAATACCAAGGTTTCCGGGATCGGTATCGGGACCTATACCAGTATTGGGCCGGTACAGTACGGTACCGGTACCGTACCATACCGACACAATACAGTGGGCATGCCGGTTCATGCCAATTTTTTTTTGTTAATGGATTTTAGGTTTTTTTTTATTTCTTTAGGGCTTAGGGCCTTAGGATTTAGTGTTTAGGCCTTTAGGATTTAGGATTTAGAGTTTAGGGTTCAAGATTTAGGGTTTAGGATTTAAAAAATGCTAATACATTAATTCTAAATAAAATAAGATAAAAAATGATAATTAAAGTAAGATTATCAGCAATTAATACAAGTGAAAGATAATATATAAATATAATTACATACTAATGTTTAGAATCGGGTAGAGTATCGATGTCCATAAATATAGGGATCATTTATATACTGTGTAAGAAGATCAGTAAATCCTTCTAGCCAGGCAGCATGATACTCCTATAAGGTCATCCCAGGAGGCAGGAGGTATGCATGATGGATCGTACTCATCGCAGATCCCTCGCTAAGGTCCCGACTCTGAGAGGTATCCAGAGATTGATGATATGGCTGTGTAGGGGCTCATCCAAATATGCCAGCCGCAAAATCAAATCCATGAGATGCTCCAGGCTGCATGGAATAATAATCACTGGAAGATAATGTCTTAGATGCACCATATAGATCATATGGATCACAAGTTGCTAGTAGCTAGATCCTGAATATGAGAATGATCCTGATACATCCATGGATCATATTTCACGTGCAAGAACTACTGCTGCATCATGTCTCAAACGACCTCGCGGAGCCCGTCGCCTATATGGAATCGTATCACCACGAGATCTACCAGCTGGTGCTCCATGATCTGTTCCTGTATCGCATGGCTAAACTATGACTCCCTAGTGAATCAAATATGAATAGGCGGCTATGACTCCTGTTCTCCGGTCCCTTCCTAATCACTAGATCCTCCATTATTTGAAGAAGTACTAGCACCACTTTCTCTGGTATCTGAATCTGAATGAACTGAGTGCTCCGATGGAGGTGCAACTATCTTTCCTTTTTCTCTGTCTCTGGGATGAATAGATAGCGGGGAGGGATGATGTACTATATCTGCTGGAGCCCTGTGAGGAATATTGCTTGTTGCCCATTATCCAACATCTATCCCAGCCCCGCTAGCTACAAAACTGGCTGGTCGAGGAAGCGATCCTACTCATCAAGTTCTGGCTCCTGCTGCTGACTCAAGACCCATCCAATCATTGGATCTTTATCCTCATCAACATATATACTTACAGTGGGATCGGAGTATTTCAATTCAACTTCCTCCTGAATTCACTTTAGTCTCAACCTTAAATTATAGTGTACATAAACAAGATCGTTGAGGCATTTTTGTTTCAGACGGTTCCTTTGCTTGGAGTGGATAAGGCCAAATGTAGACCAGTTGCGCTCACATATATTGGATGACACAATCTGGGAGAGGATCTTGACTGCAAGAACTTTCAAATTTTTTGTAAATCTACCAAAATGCACCCACCATTCAACTGAAAAAAATATTAAATCATTTAGAATTTTAGATTCAGCAAAATAAAAAATCAATGTGAATCTAATATTAGACTTAGTACTTAGTAATACCTACCAGGATTCATCTTTGATTTGCTTCTGATTGCTATAGTGGATCCAAAAGAATCTGTGCCCTCCCTAAAAAGTTTCGTCTACAAAAAAATAGTTTTGTTATCATGTGCTACTTGTTGAAATTAGTGCTAATAAAAATCACTCAACAATTTCAACCTAACTTCTTCTAAGCACATAGCAGCGACATCTGGATTAGGCTCCATCTTGTAGATAACATTGCATAGGGCAGACATAAGCTCTTCATCCATGGCAATGTCCAGTATGGAGTTTTTGAATCTTAGATTTAGATAGTAAGCTGCACATATATTTTAAGAATTAGTCAAGCGTACTTATACAAATCTAATTTAATTTAAATTTTTAGGAACCTTATAAATTATTGCATACCTGCTAGATACAAATCCGAACTCATTTGATAACTCCACCATCCATCAATGATCCGGATATACTTAGTAGCATGTGATAGATCTGCCTCTTAGATCTTTTCCTTTGCTCTTTGCATCATGTAATACAGAAAGCCCATCTAAGCATATCTCTTAGAGTTCATGGCCCGAAATACCTCATATAGAGGCTTGATAGCCTCTACTATCCTCTCAGCCCGCTGCCAGAATGTCTGTCTCGTCATTAAATTCTCGACATCGCTCCCCTCAATATTTTTCCTAGCATATCTGCTCTGCTACCACTCCTGACTGACAAACATCTGACGCGGCTCTACTTTCTTGCCAAGAAGACCATCAAGTGCTATGTAATTAGTAGCAAACCGTGTGACCTCTGGTCTCAATATTTAACCCCTGTAAAGCTCCTCTCAATGATAAGACCAATATATGATTATATATGAATCTAGTGATCGTCTATGCTAACTCAACTATCTTCTGCATCCTGAAAATTTTTTCAATATCCATCAACATGAGGTCTATACAATGTGCAACACAAGGGATCCAGAAAATATACAGTCGCAGCTGCATCAAGATATGCCATGCGACCCTATACTATGGTCTATTATCTATGATGAACTGCACGACATTATATTCTCCCACCTGATTAATCACCTCCTCCATCAATCTGAGGATATAACTGCTGTCGTGCACTTGATTTGGAGCATCAATAGACTTTTAAAAAGTAATTTTCCATCAGAATAAGTTAAGTTGATTATGCTCAGTCTAGGACCAGTCCAACCATCACATATCACTATCAACCCATACACAAGCCACTTGCTCTGATAGGAGGCAATCCAATTTTCTAGCTCCTTATTACTGTCCAGAAGCTAACCATAAATATCCCTCGATTCTAGAGGATCTACACCTGCATCAGCAGCCTATATAGATGAAATAATAGAGCGATAATATGGATTGTCTACTACGTGCACTGGAATATGAATGAAATGAAACCAGGATTCGATGACCCGCCATATATCCTTCTTTTTATCCTTTTTCAGAATGGTGTCAATCCTCTGTTACTTGGAATCTCTACTAGGAAGGGCATGTAGATCGACATCATGGATAGTGACTCCTGCTGAAATGTCCCTGGAGGACTTTCTTCTATTGCCAAATGCTCCCAACATAGATGCAATACGGCTGGTGCCTCTCCTGATGGACTCTCTAATTGAAGAGATCCTCATATACTGTCTCAGACTCTCCTGTAACACTAGCAGAGCCAGATTTCGATCCTGACTCAAAAGCTGATAGTCGAAATCGCTGTCTATGCCTGGCCGTCTCCTCTACCTACCTCTGCTCATACAAGCTTGCCTGAATGGCAACCTCCATCTGTGCCTCCTCATCAGAAGGAATAGATGCTCTCTCTGACTCCCTGGAGTAATAAAAAGATGGTTCTGTGATTTTGCGGTCTATCTCTGCCTTCTTCTTTGATTTTTTTTTTCCAGCTTTGAAATCAGCAAAATACTTTATCAATTATTGGACCTCCTATAGACACTATCGGCATGCAAATATATCAGAATAGCCACCAGCCAAGTGCTACTTCAACCATGTTATCCCCGATCTTTGAACTTTACATTACACCATTGATACCTCCAATGATGCCAACCCGAGAGCATTTCTCCATTCAACCAACCAATATCACGCTCCGGATCTGTCTTTCTCCTCGATGGATCTATACCTGAATATTTAAATTACATATAAGATCAATAATTACGTATATTAATTAATACTTTGTTAACCTAATTTTTTTAATTTTTTAATTTAAATAAATATTTTTTTTACTTTTTTGGATTTAAAAAATATAAAAAATAAAAATATTATAAAAAAATCTTGACTTAGATTCATGTAGGATCCGATCATAGATGCTATATATATATTTTTTAAAATACTCAAAATGCGTTAAAGGACACTTTCTTCAATTTAAGACTTAAAGCACTATTCATATGCATCAAAACTTGGATAAATCAACACGAGATTTATAGTAAGAGTAGCTTACAAGCCCTATAATAATAATATATAATTATAATTTTTTATTAATTATTTATTAATTATTTTTTAATCCAAAATTAATTTTTAATTTAAAAAACTATATACTTAACAAAAAATTCAATATCTTAGTATCATTGTGTAGATCTATCCTAGATCTACCACATACTCTAAAATCATGCCTAACAAAATTTTGACAGTATTTTCCCTTAATTTTTTAATTTTCATGAATTTCAACAAAAAAAAGAGAGGGAAGAGGGAAAGAAGGGAAAATGAAGGTTTACATACCTTGAATCTACCTTCCTCTTCAATTTCTGGATGTTTGATTGTCTTGAAATGGAAAGAAAAAATAATTTTTCTCCTTCGTTGAAGCTACCTGCAAAAGAGACAGAGAGCTCTCTGCCTCTATACAGCATAGTGCCAAACAGGAAAAGTAAAAAAAATTGGTCGATTTGAACCAGATCGAACCGGTCACGAACTGGCCGAACCGACTAGTTCGTCGCAATTCCGACTGGTTCAGGACCAGTTCGGGCTGGTTCTTTAATTTTTTTATTTGATAAATGCTGGGACCCATTTTATATGGCTAAACCATGACGGCCGGCCACTGGTTCAATTCGGTACGTCCCGAACTGGCCGGTAGGCACGGTTCGGCGATCCTTGATCAATACCCTTTTTCTATTTTTCAGTTTTTTCATGTTTTACTAATGGTGCCAGATCAAAGCTCTCTTCTCTCTTCTCCCTCTTTCTTCCCTCTTTCCTCTTTCCTTGTTCAAAAGCAACTATCACAAAAGAAAAGGATTCAAGAGGCCCTCTTGAATGGGTACAACTTGGAACAAAGCAAAACCAGGTGGTTTCAGTCATGTTTGTTTGGTATTTGCCAACTTGAACTTGATTTGCAAGAACTAGATTATAAGGGAATCCTAGGACCTGATTCCACACTAGTTTGATCCAAGAATCTTGGCATGGAGCAGTACCAACCAATCCTAAATCCTTGCTTGTAACATTTCTTGCAAAAGGATATTAATGCAATCTAAATCGGTATGGAAGTTGATGTAACTAAAGATTAGCAATAATCAAATCAATAAAACATAATATAAGTTTAGTGGAAAAATTGTTTCATGCAACTTTCATCAAATTAAAAATAAAATGATTGGTAAAAGTCAAAAAGGCCAATAGTAGATGAACTAAATTAAAATAGAAAAAGAAAATTCATCGGTAAATAAGAGAAGGTTTTGATGTTTGCCAACTTGCTGTTAGGTCCCTCTAGCAAGCCATGATTTTATATAGGATAAATATAGGGCACTAGTTATCCTTTGATTGTTCACAACCAGATGTTATTCGCATAAGCATGAGATGCTGGTTATCCTTTGATTGTTCACAACAAGATGTTACGTGCATTACACAAGTATGACAATACAGGTACCGTGAGCCATATCGGTTAGGTACTTCAACACACACTATGCGACATTGACCCAATTGGATGATGGTACCCTTGGCACTTGCTTGCATGAGAGGAAGAAAAGGAAGGGAGGGAGAATAGGGGGTACCCAGTGGTAGTTGCAGACATGGTGGAGCCAGTGGAGATGGAAGAATCAAGATCATTGTCAACACCTCCAAGCACAACCCCAGACTCCTGTGACAGTGATGGGTGGCTGAAGGTGATGCTCAGTGGCAGATGGTGGAATGCATAGTCCTGGAGGAGGTGGAAGAAGTGAATGTGGTCGACGTGGTCGAGGGAGATCAAGAAGAGAAAGGCAAGGACAGAAAACAAAGAAATCAGGATTGCAATGAGGGTGGGGGTAGGGGTGGTAATGCTTAACCCGTTTAACCTATTTAACTTAATTCAACCTATTGCAAGTAGATTTAGTTTTCCTATCTAATAAAATGCTCACGTTCCTATCTGGATTTCTGACATGTTTAATAAACAGGTCAAATTTGAGTTGACAAATTTTTGACCTAATATGATCTTAGCTGACCTGTACCTAGTCCAACTTGACCCACTTGCCAACCCTAGGTGAGAGGCCAAGAGATTGTATATAGAGGGTTTGGTTTGACATTGGTGCATGGGTTTAGTAACACCAAAACTAGACAAAACTCATTGGTTCGGCCCAGTTTGGTTAGATTTGATTCAGATTGCCCTCCTTCCCATTTCAAAAGTAGGAACTGTTCCAATTCTGCAATGATTCTTCTTAGTATGCCCACCAACCAGGTGGTTAGGAAGGGTTTGGAAAACCTTAATCTTACATGGTATGTCTATATCTGGTTACTTATTCTCTAAACTAGTGGCATCTGGTAATGTCATTAGCAGGCCCATTCATATGGCTGCCAACCATGTATAACAGCCATGAGATGGTGCAGGCATACAGCAAGCTTTTCTTAGTTGCCATGTTAGACATGCCTCACCAAAACTTGGATATCTTACACTGGATTCACTTGCTGATTTGAAAGTCATTTTAGGTTGAAACCACAATATTAGGAAAGAAGTATTTCATATGGTGTCAGTGCCAATCAAGTACTGACACACTACATCATGCTGTATCATGCCGCCAACACTTTGCATACACTAGCACAGAAATATACAACTCTACAAAAGGATTTGCAGCTAGCACTAGAAGTCCTGAGATAATATAATTTATTGATTTTTTTAAAAAAACATCTTAAACATAGACCAATTTAATTACTTTTCACTAGAAGCTATATGTACATCAAACAAATAAATATTGCTTCTAACTAATATTTTGAAAGAAAATATTACAAATTAATTTGGATATATATTTTGATTGTGGTCAAACACCGTATGACATAGTTTTAACACTTTTAAGTTATTTGTCACACATATTAACTTCGCACAACTATTTTATACATAAGCAAAAGCAATAAGCTCAAAATCAATAATCAGAAAAGGGAACATATAACTATGTTTATAAATTAACAACATATTTTCAAGTAATGCACATATACTGCTAGCAATATGGAAAGTTCTTAATTTGATAGCTCATATGCTATTACCTTGATTTCTACCCTTTGTATTAATGTAGAATGACAACCTTTTATTCTTAAGCATATGTAACTTGAGGAAAAGAAAAAATACTAGAGGCTTAGAGTAGAAGGTACAGTGTAGCTTTAGGCAGATATAAATGATGTAATCTTGCCTTTTGTATTAAATGAAGCAAAGACTATTACCTTCTAATGCTTGTTAAACTTGCCATACAATTCAATTATAGTATGTAGTATGTAGTATGTACTATGTACAAATATGTGTTTCTATGTAAACCTAGGGTTCACATTGTGGAAGGAATACAATTCTTTTTATAGCAGAAAGCTAATGTTGTCAAGGTACTATAAATGGAGACATTCCAGTAAAGGTTATATGTTATAGTGAGACAGTAGAATAAGGTATTAAGGGGTTTTATATTATTTATCCAAGGACATGCCAAGTTACTTATGATCCATGGCATCCATGCATAGACTTGTATATCATGTGCAAACATGTATTTCTATGTGAACTTCAGGTCCAGATGGTGGAGAGACTCTTTAAAGCATAAAGCCAAATAGCCAATTTTGTCATAGCAAATGTAGCTACAAGCAAGAATGTTTTAAAAGGTAGCTTTGATATATGGGCAGTTAAGGGACCAGTCCAGATGGTGCATTTGCATTATGCAAGCAGCATATGTAGGCCAAAATAAGGCTAGTATTTTAAATATTTAAATGCAAATTAATGAAACTGAATACAATAATAATAACAATAATAATAATGATAACATCTATCACTTAATCCATTTTTTTCTTTTTGTAGAGAGAGAAGAGGAGGGCTGACTCTCGTTATAATTATCTAGGTTTCAATGCTTGGGTACCCATGACATGAACCCAGAACCTTTGGTTAAGTAGAGGGGTATGAAGTATGAATGCTAGGATTAGTTGTTAGTTCTTGATAATGTTAAGTTTAGCATTGTTAAAAATTCTACATTTTTAACATACCATTTGAAATGCACATCCAATTCCAACAATCTGAAACAAACATGTGTTGCATGAGAATGTCCACATATGTGGTCATGCAATGATAAGTAAACTGCATACATAAACATGCTGAATATGCGTCTGCATCATTCTAAACAAACAATCTTTTTGGCCCATATGCATTATATTAGGGTATATAGTGCAATTAATGGACTGCACATGCATATGTAGCTGCCTATTGGTCCACAACAAAGTTTCAAAATCTTGCCCATACTATGCTACCTTAACCTTGTGTCTACCCTTTCTATTCCATCTTGACTTTTATCTAAATGGGCTTATTGTTTGGTTTGGCAGCCTATGAATCAATAATTCAGGTCCCGACGGAACATCCCATGGGATACCGGGATGGGGTACCATCCCATGTGTTGGGACAGGACATCCTATCTGTTGGGGTTAAAGCATGATCACAAATAATTATACCCAGGATAAATTTTAACCCCCGTGTGCTAATTGAAATAGGTAATAACTCAACAATATCAATCCAGCAAAAGCAAATCAAATCAAGCACAAGAAAACCAGATTTATGTGGAAAACCCTCCAATGTGGAGGTAAAAACCACGGGGCCTGGAACCAGATCAAACTTCCACTATAATAAATAATGGGTACAGCAAGGTTTTTCTCTCTAGCAAACTAGAGGCTCTCCAAACAACATATGATGATCATCTCAGTATAAAATATAAATATTACTGAGGAATACAGGAAGAAAACAGGAAAGATCTCACCAGAGTCAAATATTTGCCGATTACATGAGAGGAATCACAGCGATCCGAACCGTTCACTTTGTAGAGCTCGCTTCCATAAACAACATGCTAAAATTTCATCTTGATCGGGTTTTGAATTGCCATCCGATCAAGACCACGAAGGATTAAAATAGATTTCTCCTTTTATTCTCTCTCTCGGTTTTCGGCGCCGCTACCGTCTTTCCGCTGTCGCACGCTCCCATGGAAAAACCAACTCCACTCGTCCCAAGGCCCTAAGCCCCTTTAATAGGGCCGGGCCCCACAACATGGGCGGGACCCACAACACTATAAGCATCCTAGCATCCCAGCATCCCAATCTGGATGCCTTAGAACATCCCCTGTCCCGAGTATCAGGACGGGGCGGGATGCCGGCACGTCTTGTTTCATGAAAAAACCGAGACATTCCCATCCCATGGGGTTTAAAACCTTGCTATGAATAGTTACTAGGGACATACCTTGTCTCACTCTGTGCAGATACACTAACAATACAGGGCATTAGTTAAGAGTTCAAACTTGATCTACACCTACCTCCCATTTTTGTCTATTGTTATTAAACTTTGATATTAGACCAAGAGTTTTCCATAAGAAAGATAGCTTCCTAATAGTGTATGCTTGATAAGTTAGTAAGGTGATAAGAGTACATAAGAGGCTAAGAGGTAATATATCATTTAGAGGATGATGGGTAACACTTGGCAAGTGTAATGAAGATTGACAATTTGGCATCAATTTATGGAAGGTCATTGACATGGGAAAACTTATGGATGGAACTAGAAATTTAATGTATGGGGGCACTATTAATGCTTAATGGATACTTATCACTATTTTTGCTTTGTCAATGAAGACCTCTCTGCTTAGTGCTTTTGCTAGGGAGAAGATCCTGATTAAAAGTTAATAATATATAATTAAAAAACCAAAGCTAGAACTTTCTTGTTAGCGGGGGTGCACTATTGAATATCAATACTTGGGGCCTATTTGGGAAATCCTGTAGGATTGGGCAGTCTGTTTTAGTCCCATATTGATCCAATACTTCCCTAGCCCAAATCATGTGAGAGCAAAAAAAGATCCTTGGAGGTCATTTTCTTCCAGCAGGCCAACAGTCTCACAGATGGGATTTAGGCTAAGATTAGGACGAGCCCTTGAGGAATATGGGCTGGGCAGGTTGACAAGCCCAATTCCTGTTGGAAATCTAGCCCAATCTTGCTAGATTTCCCAAACAAGTCCTTAATGAATATGCTTTGTCAACAACCGCCTTTTGCTAAGGATCCCCATCAAAAGATTCATTGGTCAATAACTAGACATTAGAAATACACTGCATTCTACTTTTTTTTTAAAAAAAATTAGTCAAACTAGTTACTTGAATTAATTGGTTACTAATGAATATAAAACTAGAAATAAATTCCAAGGGCTAATAATTGAAAGAGATGTAGTACTTTTTAAGAAATTGATGATATCCAACATAACATGGCTTTGAAGAGCTCTTATGTGCTTCTTCCACTACGTGTTATAGGCTAGTCAAAATCAATGTTCTCCTTGCCTAGCTTTAAAGTGTTGGTGAGATGTGGGGCACCCCAGCCATCTCATCCTGTTCGTGTGAGAAGATAGGAATAGGATGGGATCGGGACACCAAGACCCACCATGCAGGGAAAGAAGAAGAAAAGGAAAGAAAGAGGAAGAAAAAGAAAATATGGAAGGAAAGAAGAAGAAAAGGAAAGAATAAAATGAAGAAAAAAAAAATGAAAGGAACCAAGGAAGGAGAAAGAAGAAGAAAAAAGTAAGAAAGAAAGAAGATTAGGAAGGGATGTGAAAAGAAAGAAGAAGAAAAAAGGAAAGAAAGGAAGGTAAGGAAAAAAGAAAGGAAAGAATGAAGAAAGGAAAGAAAGGAAGCAAAAGAAAAAAAAGAAAAAAAAGAGAAGAAAGGAGAAAAGAAGAGAGACGAAGGGTACCTATGGGACTCTCGACTAGGATTGTAGTTGGGATGGGTAGGGACAATAGGGCATCCCATTTTATGAAGAAATCAGGACATCTCTATCCCATGAGATTTAGAACAAGGATCCCCGAATCATGCCGTACCGACCGGTTAGGGGCGTACCGAACCAGATCGGTGGCCGAACGGCACAGTTTGGTCAATTAAAACGGCTCGGCCTGTTTATGAAATAAAAAAATTTAGTGTACCAGTCCGAACTGGTCCTGAACCGGCCCGAACCGGTCGGTTCATCTGGTTTGTAATCGATTTGGTCCGGTTCAAACCGGTTTGGTTTTTTTTGTCTTTTTGTTGGTTAACGTGGAGGTGGGTTGGTGGGCTTTTTAACGATACATAGAACTCTCTGTATATGTTTTGGAAAGAACGTTGAAGCGACTCAATAAAATTCATTTTTTTATTTCAAGTTAATCAAATGCCAAATAATTCAAGAGAAAGGTAGGTTCAAGGTATGTGTAGCTTCCTTTCTCTTTTTCTCCCTCTTCCCTCTCTTTTATTTAAAATTCATGAAAATTAAAAAATTAAAAAAAAATGCTGTCAAATTTTTTTATTGGGTATGACTTTAGAGTATGTTATAAATCTAGAAAAAATCTATACAATGATGCTAAGATCTTGATTTTTTGTTAAGTATATAATTTTTTAAATTAAAAATTAATTTTAGATTAAAAAACTAATAAAAATAAAATAATTAATAAAAAAATTATAATTATAGATTATTGTTATAGGGCTCGTAAGCTACTCTCATTATAAATTTTGTATCGATTTATCCAAATTTTGATACATCTTATGAATAATGCCTTGGATCTAATATTGAGAAAAAAGTGCTCTTTAATACATTTTCAGTATCTTAAAAAAATATATATAGCATTTATGATAAAATCCTATATGAATCTAAAATAAAATTATTTTTTATAATATTTTAATATTTTATATTTTTAAATTAAAAAATGAAAAAAAATTATTTAAATAAAAAAATAGGTTAACAAAATATTAATCAATTGTGCAATGTAGAATTTAAAGGTCGACATCGAGGAGGACGAAGGATCCGAAGCATGATATTGGTTTTGCATGGAGAAATGCTCTCAGATCGACATCACTGGAGGTATAAAATATGCAATGTAGAATTTAAAAGTGATGGGATAACGAGGTTGAAGCAGTACTTGGCTAGCGGCTATTTTGATGTATCTGCATGCCGACAATGCCCACAGGAGGTCCGTCAATTGATAAAAAAGTATTTTGTTGATTTCAAAGCAGGAAAGGAAAGAACATCAAAGAAGAAGATAGAAATAGACTGCAAAGCCGCAGAACCACCTTATTACTCCAGGAAGTCAGAGCAAACATCTATTCCTTATGAGGAGACACAATGGAGGCTGCTATTCAGTTGAGCATGTATGAGCAGAAATAGCTAGAGAAGATAGCCAGATGGAGACAGCGATTTGGGCCATTAGCTTGAGTCAAGATTGGGATCGGGATCGGGATCGGGCTCTGCAAGTATTGCGGAGAGTCTTGAAATAGTTTAAGAAGACCTCGTCAGAGAGCCTATTAGTACAGGCACTAGCCATATTGCATCCATGTTAGGAGATTTGGCAGTAGAAGGAAGTCTTCCAAGGACATCCGCAGGAGCCACTATCCATGATGTCGATCCACATACCCTTCCTAACATAGATTCTAAACAACAGAGAATTGATAGCATGCTGAAAAAGGATAAAATGAAGGATATGTGGCAGGCTATCAGATTCTGTTTCATTTCAGTCTATCCCAGTGCATGCAACAGATAATTCATATTATCACTCTACTATTTCATCTATACAGATTGCTGGTACAGGTATAGTTCTCTAGGATCGAGAGATATTTATGGCCAGCTTTTGGACAGTAATAAGGAGCTAGAAAATTGGATTGCCTTCTATCAGAGTAAGTGGATCGTGTATGGATTGACAGTGATGTGTGATTGTTGGACTAGTCCTACTAGACAGAGCATCATCAACTTCTTTACTTATTGTGATGAAAAAATATTTTTCATAAATCTATTGATACTTCAAATCAGGTGCACGACAGTAGTTATATCCTCAGATTGATGAAGGAGGTGATTGATCAGGTGGGAGAGCAAAATATCTGCAGATTATCATAGATAATGGACCACAGTACAGGGCCACAGGGCAGATCTTGATGCAACGGAGATCGCATATTTTCTGGATCCCTTGTGTTGCACATTGTATTGACTCCATGTTGATGGATATTGAAAAAGTCTGTAGGATGCAGAAGATAGTTGAGTTAGTATAGACTATCACCAAATACAGATTCATCTATAACCATACATAGGTCTTATCATTGATGAGGGGCTTTATTGATGGAGAAATATTAAGGCCAGGGGTCTCACACATTTGCTATAAATTATATCATATTTGATAGTTTTCTTGATAAGAAAGTAGAGCTACATCAGATGTTTGTCAGTCAAAAATGGTAACAGAGCAGATATGCCAAGGCAAATACTAAGAGAAGTAATGTCGAGAATTTAGTGACGAGACAGACATTCTGGCAGCGAGCTGAAAGGATAGTGGAAGCTATCAAGCCTCTATATGAAGTACTTCGGACCATGGACTCTAAGAGATATGCTCAGATGGGCTTCCTGTATTACATGATGCAAAGGGCAAAGAAAAATATTCAAGAGACAGATTCAACACATGCTATTGAGTATATCCGGATCACTGATGGATGGTGGAGTTATCAAATGAGTTCGAATTTGCATCTAGCAGGTATGCAGTAATTCATGAACTCCCTAAAATTTTAAATTAAATTATATTTGTACAAGTATACTTGACTAATTTTTAAAATATATATGTAGCTTACTCTTTGAATTCGATATTCCAATACTCCATACCATACATTATCATGGATAAATAGCTTATGTCTACCCTATGCAATGTTATATACAAGATGGAGCCCGATCCAGATGTCGCAGCTATGTACGAAGAAGAAGTTGGTTAAAATTATTGAGTGATTTTTATTAGCACAGTTGGTTAAAATTGTTGAATGATTTTTATTAGCACTAATTTCAACAAGTAGCATATGATAACAATACTTTTTTTTCCAGACAATTTTTTAGGAAGGGCATAGATTCTTTTGGATCCACTGTAGCCATCGAAAGTAAATCAAAGATAAATCTTGGTAGGTACTACTAAGTACTAAGTCTAATATTAGATTTAGATTGATTTTTTAATTTTGTTGAATCTAAAATTCTAAATGGCTTAATGTCTTTTGCAGTTGAATGGTGGGTGCATTTTTGTAAATCTGCAAAAAATCTGAAAGTTCTTGCAGTCAAGATCTCTTCCAGACAGTGTCATTTAGTGGATGTGAGCGCGACTGATCTACATTTGGCCTTATCCACTCCAAGCAGAGGAACCGTCTAAAACAGAAATGCCTCAATGATCTTATTTATGTACACTATAATTTAAGTGTATTCAGGAGGAAGTTGAATTGAAATACTCCGATTCCACCGCAAGTGCTTATGTTGATGAGGATAAAAGATCTAATGATTAGATGGGTTGTGAGTCAGCAGCAGGAGCCAGAACTTGATAAGCTGGATCACCTCCTCGACCAGCCAGTTTTGTGGCTAGCAAGGCTAGGGTGGATGCTGAACAATGGGCAACAAGCAATATTCCTTGCAGGGCTCCAGTAGATACATCACATCATCCCTCCCCGCCATCTATTTGGCTCGGAGATAGAGGAAAAGGAAAGGCAGTTGCACCTCCATTAGAGCATTCAGTTCATTCAAAATCAGATACCAGAGAGAGTGGTGCTAATGCTTCTTCAAATAATGGAGGATCTAGTGATTGGGGAGGGGCCAGAGGACAGGAGTCGTAGCCATTTATTCATCTTCGATTCATTTGTAAGTCACAGTTTAGCCATGCTGCACAGGATACAGACCATGGTGCACTAACTGGTAGATCCCACGATGATATGATTCCATATAGGCGACGGGCTCCACGAGGTCGTTCGGAACATGATGCAGCTGCAGCTCTTGCACGTGAAGTAGGACCCATGGATGTATCAGAGTCATCCTCATATTCAGAATCCTCTTACCCGCAGCTACTGGTAGCGTGTGATCCATATGATCCATATGGTGCATCCGATATAGCTTCTAGTGGTTATATCCCATGCAGCCCGAAAAATCTTATGGATCTGATTTTGCTGCTGGTATATTTAGATGAGTCCCTGCATAGCCATACCATCGATCTTTGGATACCCCTCTCAGAGTCGGGACCTCAGCGAGGGATCTGCGATAAGTTACAATCCATTACGCATATCTCCTGGGATGAGCTTACTGGAGTATCATGCTGCCTGATTAAAGGAATTTATTGATCTTTCTCCATAGTATATAAATGATCCCGATATTTATGAACATCAACACTCGACCGATTCTAAAAATCGGTATGTAATTATATTTATATTTTACCTTTCACTTTTATTAATTATTGATAATCTTACTTTAATTATAATTTTATATCTTATTTTAATTAGAATTAATGTATTAGCATTTTTTAAATCCTAAATCTTAAACCTTGAACCCTGAACTCTAAACCCTAAATCCTAAACACTAAATCCTAAGGCCTAAACCCTAAAAAACAAAAAAAAATCCAAAACCCAGCGTGCCGGTATAGTGTCGGTTTATACTGGCACACCCACCATACCGACACTTGGTACAGTACAGTACATCGGTACCGATACCCACCATATGGATCATATGGACCAGAAGCTGCCATTAGCTGCGGATAAAAGGATCCTGAATATGATGATGACCCAGATACATCCATGGATTCTACTCCACGTGCAAGAGCTACAGCTGTATCGTGTCCTGAACGACCACGCGGAGCCTGTCGTCTATATGGAATTGTATCACCACGGGGTCTATCAGATGGTAATCCATGATCTGTATCCTGCATGGCATGGCTAAACTGCGACTCCCCAGTGAATCGAATATGAATAGATGGCATGACTCCTGTCCTCCTGCCCTTCCCTGATCACTAGATCCTCCATTATCTGAAGCACTATCATCACTCTCTCCAGTATCTGAATCTGAGTGAACTGAGTGCTCCGATAGAGGTGCAACTGCCTTTCCTTTTCCTCTTCTCCGGGTTTACTAGATGGTGGAAAAGGACGATGTGCTGTATCTGCTAGAGCCCTGTGAGGAATATGACTTGTTGCCCATTATCCAGCATCCATCCCAGCCTCACTAGCTACAAAACTAGCTGGTCGAAGAGGCGATCCTGGCTCATCAAGCTCTGGCTGCTGCTGACTCTTGACCCATCCAATCATTGGATCTTCATCCTCATCAACATATGAGCTTGCAGTGGGTCGAGATATTTTAATTTTACTTCTTCCTGAATACACTTTAGCCTCAATCTTAAATTATAGTGTACATACACAAGATCGTTAAGGCATTTCTGTTTCAGACGGTTTCTTTACTTGGAGTGGATAAGGCAAAATGTAGACCAGTTGTGCTCACATCCACTGGATGACACCGTCTGGGAGAGGATCTTAACTGCAAGAACCTTCAGATTTTTAGCAAATCCACCAAAATGCACCTACCATTTAGCTGTAAAAGAGATTACATCATTTAAAATTTTAGGTTTGGCAAAATAAAAAATTTAATCCTGATATAATATTACACTTACTCCTTACTAGTACCTACCAGGATTCATCTTTTATTTACTTCTGATTGCTACAGTGGATCCAAATGAATCTGTGCCCTTCCTAAAAAATTTCGTCTGCCAGAAAAATATTTTATTAGCATGTGCTACTTGTTGAAATTAATGTTTTTAAAAATCATTCAATAATTTCAACATAACTTACTTCTTCAAGGCACATAGCAGCAATATCTGGATCGGGCTCCATCTTATATATAACATTGCATTGGGCAGACATAAGATCTTCATCCATGGCAATGTCCGGTACGGAGTATTGAAATCTCGGATTTAGATAGTAAAGTGCACATATATTTTAAGAATTAGTCAAGCGTACTTGTACAAATTTAATTGAATTTTAATTTTTAGGAACTTCATAAATTACTACGTACCTGCTAGATGCAAATCCGAACTCATTTAATAACTCCACTGTCCATCAATGATTCAGATATACTCAAATACATGTGATGGATCTGCCTCCTAGATCTTTTCCTTTATCCTTTGCATCATGAAATATAAGAAACCCATCTGAGCATACCTCTCGAAGTCCACGGCGCGAAGTACCTCTTATAGAGGCTTGATAGCCTCCACTATCCTCTCAGCTCACTGCCAGAATATCTGTCTAGTCACTAAATTTTTCACATTGCTTCCCTCAGTATTTGCCCTGGCATATCTGTTTTGCTGCCACTCCTGACTGACAAACATCTGACACAACTCTACTTTCTTGCCAAGAAGGCTATCAAGTGCAATATAATTAGTAGCAAACCATGTGACCCCCAGTCTCAATATTTCTCCCCCTGTAAAGATCCTCATCAATGATAAGACCTATGTATGATTATATATAAATCTAGTAATAGACTGTGCTAGCTCAACAATCTTCTGCACCCTGCGGATTTTTTCAATATCCATCAACATGAGGTCTATACAATATGCAGAATATGGGGTCCAAAATATATGCGGCCGCCGCTCCATCAAGATCTGCCCTGCGATCCTTTATTGTGGTCCATTATCAGTGATGACCTGCATGACATTATGCTCTCCCACTTGATCAATCACCTCCATCAATCTGAGGATATAATTGGCATCGTGCACTTGATCTGAAGCATCAATAGACTTCTAAAAAAGTCTTTCCATCACAACAAGTTAAGAAATTGATGATGCTCCATTTAGTAGGACCAGTCTAACCATCACATCACCGTCAATCCATACATGGGCCACTTGTTTTGATATGAGGATATCCATCCTTCTAGCTCCTTATTGCTATCCATAGCTGATCATAGATATCCATCGATGCTAGAGAATCTATACCTGCACCAGCAGCCTGTATAGATGAAATAACAGAGCGATAATATGGATTGTTTGCTGCATAGACTGGGATATGACTGAAATGAAACCAGGAGAAGGCCCGCCACATATCCTTATTCTTTTTCAGCATTGTGTCAATCCTCTGTTGCTTGGAATCTCTACTGAAAAAGACATGTGGATCGACATCATAGATAGTGGCTCCCTCTGGAATGTCCCTGGAAGACTTCCTTCTACTGCCAAATGCTCCCAACATCGATACAACATGGCTGGTGCCTCTCCTGACGGACTCTCTGACTGAGGTCCTCCTAAACTGTTTCAGACTCTCCTGCAGCACTGTAGAAATGAATCCCGATCCTGACTCAAAAGCTGATGGCCCGAATCGCTGTCTATGCCTGGCTACCTCCTCCTGCTGGCTCTGCTCATATAAGCTCGCCTGAATAGCAGCCTCCATCTGTGCCTCCTCATCAGAAGGAATAAATGCTCCCTCTAACTCCCTAGAGTAATAAGATGGTTTTGCGGCTCTGCGATCCACCTCTGCCTTCTTTGCTGCTCTTTCCTTTCCAGCTTTAAAATCAGCAAAGTATTTCTTCATCAATTGACGGACCTCCTGTGGACACTGTTGGCATGCAGATACATCAGAATAGCCGCCAGCCAAGTGCTGCTTCAACCTTGTTACCCCTCACCTTTGAATTCAATATTGCACCATTTCACCTCCAGTGATGCCGACCCAAGAGCAACTCTCCATGCAACCAGCCAATATCCCGCTCCGGATCCTTCTTCCTCGATGGATCCATACCTGAATATTTAAATTACATATAAAGTCAATAATAATATTTATTAATTAATACTTTATTAACCTAATTTTTAAAATTTAATTTATTTATTTTTAATTTTTTTATTTAAAAAATTCAAAAATAAAGAAAATTTTAAAAAATTTAAATTTTAGATTAATGTAGAATTCTATCATACATACTACATATATTTTTTTAAGATCCTAGAAATGCATTAAAAGTCAATTTTTCTACAATTTAAGACCTAGAGCACTTTTCATGAGATGCATCAAAACTTGAATAAATCGACATAAAATTTATAGTGAAAGTAGCTTACGAGCCCTAGATTAATAATTTATAATTATAATTTTTTTCTAATTATTTTTTTAATTAATTTATTAATCCAAAATTAATTTTTAATTTAAAAAATTATATACTTAACAACAAATCAAGATTTTAGTATCATTATATAGATCTATCCTACATCTACCACATACTCTAAAATCATAGCCAACAAATAAATTTTGACAACATTTCTCCTTAATTTTCTATTTTGCACGGATTTTAATAAAAAACAAAAGGAAAGGAAAATACGGAAAAAGAAAGGTATACATACCTTGATTCTACCTTCCTCTTCGACTTTTGGAAATTTGATTGGGTTGAAATGGATTAAGTTTTTTTTTTAAAAGGAATCGTCGTTAAAAGAACGACAGCAGAGAGCTCATAAGAGCTCTCTACTGTTATAAGTTAAAGCTCTTAAGAGCTTTCACAGACAACCCCCCCACCACGTGTCACATGGCTACAGTAGCCATGTGACAAACAAAAAAAAAACCCTCTCCCACTGAACCGACCCGAACCGATCGATTCGGCCTCATTTCGACCGGTTCAGCACCGATTCGGGTCCGGTTCGGTCCGGTACAACATTTTTTTTTAATTTTTTTGGGGACGGTTTCGTTTTATGTGGCCGATCCGTGACGGCCGGTTCGGTACGTCCCGAACCGGCCGATTCAGCACGGTTCGGAGAACCCTGGCTATGGGTATTATTATTATAACAATAGAAAAATCTAGGATTGAAATGGCTGTTGGCCAATAGGTCCAAGGGCTTAAGAGCATTATTAGCTTAACAAAGGCCGAAATTCCATGAAACCTCAATTAGCACTCAAATTGAATTATGATTGAGGATAAAATTTTCTAATCTAGTTGTTTCATGAGCTGCTTTTCATTATCCCTTGAACACAGCTAGCAACATGTTAATAAGTCCAAATGGGACTTACATACCTTGTTAACTCTCATGATGCACTCTCTTTTAAAGCCTAAAGAGGACCCAAGCATTTTCTTTCATGGCCTTTGGGCAACTAGGAATTTTCTATGTGAAGCTCGCAAAGTAAAGCATATATAGGCAAGCTAATTATATGGCTCTCTTCTTTTTCTGAAAAAAGGATGGCCCCTATGATTATAAGGGGAGGCTGGGGATTTATGGTGAGCTTTATTTGCACAAGAATAGAGGTGATTCACATTGCATGATGAACAATAGGTATACAAGTTGAGGAGGCCATGTTAAGCAAAAACAGATGGTTGGGGGTTTCATAAGAGAGGGGAGGAGTGTAATGCAACTTTCTAGGGATCTTGCCTAAGGTGGAGTCTGTGTTGCAGATACCCCTTTGGTCCTTGTCCCCTACTTTTTGCCCATTGACAAGTACACAAATATGCCAAACAAAATCTTAAACATGATTTTAGGAATTGATGGAACAGGATGGTACAATTGCTAGTGTATCGTTTTGACATGAAACCAGCACCAATAAGGGTTCTAGGATGCTGAAACTTGTGAACTGGTACATATTGGCCACACCAGTTCATACCAGATTGTACTAGTGTGCATTGGTGCATATCAATCGTAACATGTCACGGCACAACTGTGATAGTACCATACTTGTGTGTATTGATAAATTTTCATTTTTTGAATAACAGATGCCTGTTGGTACCAGCAACATACTGGTATTATACCATTCCAATGGAACAACGATAGAGGGTTTGGTACCGGTGTATAAAACCTTGATCCTAAGTGAATAAAATGGACTGCAATTAACTAAACTTATAGCATAAAAATTATATGTATTAATTAATTATTAATATCTTTATTTTTTAAAATATTTATGTCTGTTAAATGATCAAATGAAATGAGCCGAAGTCTTCATATTCTTGGTGAATCGATTTACACTTAGTCTAGTCATTTACTCCAATTCTGCTTTGTGAAAAATATTAATTAAGGAGTTGACAAAATATTTCTTTTATTCGTCAACATCAATAGAAAGGTGTATTTGCTTGTAAAGGAAAGAGGATCACATAGTACACCAGTATGTTTAGGCTTTGATATTTATTGTGATTATTAAAATCAGAAACTAATTACAATCCCATCCCATTATTCAAACACTCTGCTTAAATGCACAGGATCCATTTACAACTTGCAGAACTGGAACAAGTCTTAAGATTAGAGGCTTTTATCATTTTAAAAATTTCTATCTTGGTTTTAAATTTTAATAATTTCTTTCTAAATGATGATTATGTGAGAATTACAAGTGAATAGTGATTGAAGAGTGGTAGCAGAAAAATCACTAATCCAAGGACCAAGGTAACATTCAAAGAATCAAAAATTTTCTTGAAGCATTGACGTATGTTTTAGGAGTCATACCTATATCACATTATGAAATTAGATCAGTCTCAAAATTGCAACCTTGAAGAGGTCAATTGAAGACTTCCATACTCGGTATCCCACATCTGAACTTCATTTAGGATCTGCTTAGCTTATTGAATTAGTTACTCTATGATTTCGCAAAACCTGGTTATCAAAAGTGAAATGGTGTCGAGAGTGGATGAGTGGGGAGAGCTAAAGTTTTAGAAAAGCAGCTAAGAGAATTAGTGGGTTGGCAGGGCTCCCTGTTTAAGGAAAGAGACCTTCTTAGGGACCACCCTTTCTTAGGATCCCACTCGAGTGGACATGATGTTTGAGATATGCTTTGTCAAACAATACTTATGGGGAAACAGGGGTAGGCTAGATTAGGATTCTGATTGAAGGGCTACTATTAAGTGTATGATCCAAGGTCGGCCAAATTGGTACCGGGCTTGTACCTGTCGGCAACCGATTCGGTATGGTGTAGATCCATACCATGCCATTCTGAGGCATACCAACATTGGGAGAGAGAGAGAGAGAGGGGGGAAGAGGAAGGAGAGTGAGGAAGATAGAGAGAGGAGGGAGAGGGAAGGAGGAAGGGGGGAGAGAGAGGAGGCTTATTGGCAAAGGTGAACAGGCCACAAGGAGGGAGGTGACGATGATAAGCCTTCCAGTAGCAGTGATTTCCATCTAGCAGCATCGTTTGGCAACAAGAGCCACTTGAGGGAGAAGTTCTAGGGTTTCACTCCCTTTCTTCTTGGTTTTGAGGTTTTGGAGGAAAAGATGGCAAAGAGGGGGGCCGGCATCAAAGAAGAGGAGCATGTGGTGTCTGATGGAGAAGCAAACAAGAGAGACTTTGCGCTCTCAAAACATAGAACATGGGGAGGGGGAGATTTATAACCGAATTGACCAGACCCACTAAATTGTTTCGACTTGTCATTGATTTGATTTAATACAAGCCAAACTTCTTAGATTGGGTCAGTGTGGCAAGGGTCACCATATGATTCTTATGCCTAGGTTTGAAGTGACTAGAAAAATCGTATTCCACTTACATAATAACTTGTGTGGGTCTTTTGGGATATGTTAATAACACTATTTAACTCATAACATATACACATTTTATTAGGCTCTAAGCTTGTTGATCACATGTCAAAGAAATTCACCTAAATACTTAGCAAGGAAAATAGTATATTTTACAAATGTATTTTAATTAAATTCTAATACTCTTTTGACAAACTATTCATGCATTTCATCTTTTTTTTTTTTTTTTGAGGGGGGGGGGGGGGGGGTTGATTAGTCCTCCTTATCATCCAATCTGGCTATATCACTATGTTGAGGTCCCTTGTTGGGCATTTTACATGTCCTCCATGTTGTTGAGACAATCCAGTAAATCACTAAGGCATCTTCTGTTTAGGTGCAGGCCACAACCACGAAAGTGACATATGACCTATGCTATATTAGATCCCAAGAGGCCAAGGACTTGCAAAGACCATTACATGATGAGAATATAGTCTATTCTAATGGCAATAATCTAATCAAGGATCCAAGTATCATAAGAACATCTTGTACATCCAGGATGTACAGCTTGTAATGACCTAATACAAGCCTATGTCCATACAAAGTATCAATCATGTTTGCCAAACCATGCATTGGAAGGGGGCATGGAATGCCGTATTGGGCCAAATCACCCGGTACACCCCTACTGTACCATGTTGGTCTCGTACCAGTACAATGTCTCAAACCATATTGACACTCAGTATGCCATCTTGTATCGTACCGAACGGTGTATAGACACTATAAAAGGATGGTGCTAGTATAGGGTTTGGTACCAAGATGGTGAACCTTGGTAGGGGGAATATGTCATGGAACATACAATGCCAGCTAGTGATTGACATGGTTCCCACTATGGTTTCTAAAGCCTCGGAGAAAAGTGCCTATACATACTAGAACATAAAAGTTATCAACAGGCAAGTTATCAGTATGATAGGTTGTCCCTTTATTTCATCCATTCTTGCCATGCCAATGCCTATCTCCGTGTTGATGTTTTGCTCTTCAATTGATGAAACATGACACCTATTTAACAAAATAAACTTGTACCCCATTTTTATGTTTTAGATCTGAATATCATTTATTTACGCTGGGTGATCAGAAAGTCATCCTGATTATTTTTCTCAAAGATCGCTGAACCGGTACCGGGACCCATACCAGTCAACGGCCGGTACAGTACAGTACGGTCCGTACCATACCGTACCGGCATGCATACCGGTCTTTTTTTAAAAAAACAATCTTTCTCCCCCCTCTTAAGTAAAGATTTCTGTTTGAAAAATGAAATAGACCCGAACAAGGCCGAACCGAGCCCGAACCGGGCGGTACAGTATGGTACGCTACAGTACCATACCGTACCGTGCAGAATTTAATTTTTTTAAATTTTTTTTAACAGTCCGAGTGCCGGACCGTTTTATATGCATGAACCATACCGGCTCTTGACCAGTACAGTATGGTATGCCCCGTACCAGGCGGTACGGGACGGTACCGCAAACCAAGGTTCCCGATACCGATACTGGGTGCCGTACCGATGGCCGGCCGGTACCGGTTCGGTACCGAACCATACCATGCCGACACATGGTACGGCAGGGCGTGCCGGTCCAAACCGGTACGCCCAAAATTTTTTTTTTTTGTTTTTTTTTTTGTTTTTTTGTAATTTTAAGGTTTTTATTTTAATTTTTAAGGGTTTAGGGTTTAGGGTTTATTTTTTAAAGGTTTAGCCGTTTAGGATTTAGGGATTATGCCGGTTTAGGATTTAGGGTTTAGGATGGCGTACCGCTTTAGGGTTTATGACTAAATACTAATATTTAGGACTATTTTCAATTGAAATAAAAAAAAATGATAATTAAACTAAGATTATCAGCAATTAATAAAAGTAAAATGTGGCATAAACATATAATTACATACCAATATCTAAAATCGGGTAGAATGACGATGTCCATAAACATAGGGATCATGTATCTACTCTGTAGGAAATTCGGCATGTCTCTCCTGCTAGGCAGCATGATACTCCTCTAAGCTCATCCCAGGAGATATGCGTGATGGATCATAACTAATCGCAGATCCCTCTCTGATGTCCCGACTCTGAGAGCTATCCACAGACTGACGATATGGCAATGCAAGTACAGGAGAGAATCCAAATATACCAGCGACAATCAGATGCATAAGATGCTCCGGGATAATAACCACTAGATGCTGACATCTCGGATACACCATATAGATCATATGGACCATAAGCTGCCGCTAGCTGCGGATAAGAGGATCCTGAATATGAGGATGATCCAGATACATCCAAGGATCCTACTCCATGTGCAAGATCTGCAGCTGTATCGTATCCCGAATGACCACGCGGTGCCCGTCGCCTATATGGAATCGTATCACCACGAGGTCTATCAGATGGTGCTCCATGATCTGTATCCTGCGTGGCATGGAAAAATTGCGACTCCCCAGTGAATCGAATGGGACTAGATGGCTGCGACTCCTATCCTCCTGCCCCTCCCTGATCACTAGATCCTCCACTATCTAAAGCACTATCATCACTGTCTCTGGTATCTGAATCTTTGTGGACTGAGTGCTCCGATGGAGGTGCAACTGCCTTTTCTTTTCCTCTGTCTCCAGGTCTACTAGATGGTGGGGACGGACGATGTGCTGTATCTACTGGAGCCCTATGAGGAATATGACTTATTGCCCATTGTCCAGCATCCACCCCAGCCTCACTAGCTACAAAACTGGCAGGTCGAGGAGGCGATCCTGGCTCATCAAGCTCTGGCTGCTGCTGCTGACCCATGACCCACCCAATCATTCGATCTTCATCCTCATCAATATATGAACTTGCAGTGGGATCAGGATATTTCAATTCTACTTCTTCCTAAATATATTTTAGCCTCAACCTTAAATTATAGTGTACATACACAAGATCATTGAGACGTCTCTGTTTCAGACGGTTCCTCTGTTTGGAGTGGATAAGACCAAATATAGACCACTTGCGCTCACATCCACTAGAGGACACCGTCTGGAAGATCACTGCAAGAACCTTCAAATTTTTAGCAGATCCACCAAAATGCACCCACCATTCAGCTGCAAAAGATATTATATCATTTAGAATTTTAGATTTGGCAAAATAAAAAATTTAATCCTGATATAATATTAGACTTACTCGTTAATAGTACCTACCAGGATTCATCTTTGATTTACTTCTAATCGCTACAGTAGATCCAAATGAATCTGTGCCCTCCCTAAAAATTTTCGTTTGCCAGAAAAAAAATTTTTAGCTTGTTGAAATTAATGCTATTAAAAATCATTCAATAATTTTAACCTAACTTACTTCTTCAAGGCACATAGTAGCGATATCTGGATCGGGCTCCATCTTATACATAACATTGTGCAGGACAAACATAAGATCCTCATCCATGGCAATGTCCGGTACGGAGTACTGAAATCTTGGATTTAGATAGTAAACTGCACATATATTTTAAGAATCAGTCAAGCGTACTTGTATGAATCTAATTGAAACTTAATTTTTAGAGACTTCATAAAATACTACGTACCTGCTAGATGCAAACCCGAACTCATTTGATAACTCCACCGTCCATCAATGATCCGGATATACACATATGCATGTGATGGATCTGCCTCCTGGATCTTTTCCTTTGCCCTTTGCATCATGAAATATAAGAAGCCCATCTGAGCATACCTCTCGGAGTCCACGGCACGAAGTACCTCATATAGAGACTTGATAGCCTCCACTACCCTCTCAGCCCACTACCAGAATGTTTGTCTCGTCACTAAATTCTCCACATTGCTTCCCTCAGTATTTGTCCTGGCATATACTGCTCTCCCGCCAGTCCAGACTGACAAACATCTGACGCAGCTCTGCTTTCTTATTAAGAAGACTATCAAGTGCAATGTAATTAGTTGCAAACCGTGTGACCCCCGGTCTCAATATTTTTCCCCTGTAAAGTTCCTCATCAATGATAAGATCCATGTATGGTTATATATAAATCTGGTGATAGACTGTGCTAGCTCCACAATCTTCTACACCCTGCGAATTTTACTAATATCCATCAACATGAGGTCTATATAATATACAGCACAACGGGTCCAGAAAATATGCGACCGCCGCTCCATCAAGATCTGCACTACGGCCCTGTACTATGATCTATTATCAGTGATTACCTGCACGACATTATGCTCTCCCACCTGATCAATCACCTACTCCATCAATCCGAGGATATAACTGGCGTCGTGCACCTGATCTGAAGCATCAATAGACTTCTGAAAAAAGTCTTCCTATCACAATAAGTCAAAAAATTGATGATGCTCCGTCTAGTAGGACCAATCCAACCATCACACATCATCGTCAATACATACACAGGCCACTTGCTATAATATGAGGATATCCATCCTTCTAGCTCCTCCTTATTGCTGTCCAGAAGATGACCATAGATATCCCTCAATGCTGGAGGATCTACACCTGCACCAGCAGCCTGTATAGATGAAATAGCAGAGCGATAATAAGGATTATCTGCTGCATGGGCTGGGATATGACTGAAATGAAATCAAGAGAAGATGGCCCGCCACATATCCTTCTTCTTATTCTTTTTCAGCATTGTGTCAATCCTCTGTTGCTTGGAATCTCTACTGGAAAATGCATGTGGATCGACATCATGGATAGTAGCTCCCTCTGGAATGCCCCTGGACCTGGAAGACTTCCTCCTACTGCCAAATACTCCCAACATGGATGCAACACGACCGGTGACTCTCCTGATGGGCTCTCTGACTGAGGAGGTCTTCCTAAACTGTCTCAGACTCTCCTAGAGTACTAGCAGAAGCGGATCCCGATCCTGACTCAAAAGCTAATGGCCCGAATCGCTGTCTATGCCTGGCTGCCTCCTCCTGCTGCCTCTGCTCATACAAGCTCGCCTGAATAGTAGCCTCCATCTATGCCTCCTCATCAGAAGGAATAGATGCTTTCTCTGACTTCCTGGAGTGATAAGAATGTGGTTCTACGGCTCTGCGGTCCACCTTTGCCTTCTTCTTTGCTGCTCTTTCCTCCCAGCTTTAAAATCAGCAAAGTGTTTCTTCATCAACTGACGGATCTCTTGTGGATACTGTCGGCATGCAGATACATCAGGATAGCCGCCAGCCAAGTACTACTTCAACCTTGTTATCCCCCACCTTTGAATTCGGTATTGCACCATTTACACCTCCAGTGATGCCGACCCGAGAGCATCTCCCCTGTAACCAGCCAATGTCCCGCTCCGGATCCTTCTTCCTCCTTGATGGATGCATACCTGAATATTTAAATTACATATAAGGTCAATAATAATTTTATTAATTAATAGTTTATTAACCTAATTTTTTTATTTAAAAAATTCAAAAAAATAAAGAAAAATAAAAAAAAATTAAATTTTAGATTCATGTAGGATTCCATCATACATGCTACATATATTTTTTAAGATCCTAGAAATGCATTAAAAATCATTTTTTTTTCAATTTAAGACCTACGGGCACTATTCATGAGATGTACAAAACTTGAATAAATCGACATGAAATTTATAGTGAGAGTATCTTCCAAGCCCTAGATTAATAATTTATAATTACAATTTTTTTTCTAATTATTTTTTTTAATTAATTTATTAATCCGAAATTAATTTTTAATTTAAAAAATTATATACTTAACAAAAAATTAAGATTTTAGTATCATTATGTAGATCTATCCTAGATCTACCACATACTCTAAAATCATTGCCAACAAATAAATTTTGACAGCATTTCTTCTTAATTTTCTAATTTGCACGGATTTTAACAAAATTTAACACTACGAAAGACGAAAATACGGAAAAAGAAAGGTATACAGATCTTGATTCTACCTACCCCTTCGATTTTTACAGGTTGAATTGGGTTGAAATTGATCCTGCGAATTTTTTTTTTTGATTTTCCTTCCACCGTGCGCTACCGCAAAGAACACAGAGAGCTCGTAAGAGCTCTTTGTGTGCCTTTCCTTATAATTAAGGAAAGGCATCTTCCCCCCCCCCCTTTGGACAAAAGGTCACATGGCTACAATGTAGCCATGTGACACCAAAAAAAAAAATTGCCTCCACCCTCTTCACAAGACATATCGAGCCGAACCGGGTCGAACCGGGCCTATTTCGACCGGTTCGGGTCCGGTTCGCACCGGTTCGGGCCCGGTTCGGTACGGTAAGGTTTTTTTTTTTTTTTTGGTTTTTTAAAGCGGCTGTGCCGTTTTTTAAAGCCAAACCGTGCCGGCCGGCCGCCGGTCTGGTTCGGTACGCCCCGAGCAGGCCGGTTCGGCACGGTTCGGTGAACCCTGCCGCAAACCCTTCAGTCATACATGCACATCAGAAAAGTTCCACATTCCAAGATTTTGGTAATCATGCATATGGAAGTTTCTAAGAACATCAAGTATCATATCTCAAACTAAGTTTTGACATGTTTTATAGCCCACTAAGCTATTAACTATAACAGCTATGACTATTATTTCATTAATAAAAAAAAAAAAACTCGATAACTAGTATTGGCAGCATCAGAACAGTTCCATACTTTGTCTGTCTGTCTAATCTCTTCATCATCACTTGGGTGGAAATTTACTTTTCCAGATCTAAAAATACCGCATACTACTGCCTGAAAAAAGAAGAGGTAGAGATACATCATCAGATTTGAAAACATTCTTAAGAAAGAAAATATAAATTTTAAAAGCAATTCTACCTCCAGGATTCCACGTCTCGCTTGCCTGTACTTTAGTCCTACCAGATTTGGTAAGCTGCAAAGGTTGAACACATTTTCTGTAAGCAATAAAATAACAGCTGTTAGGGAGCTACATATTCTGGCAAATCATGTATGGCTATTAAGCAACTGTCCAAAATACAAACATTAGGCAAACCCCGATAAAAAACATAACAACAACAACAATAACAACAAAAGTAGTAGTAATAGTAGTAAAAATTATTTTAAGAGTAATGCACTGGCTTCCTATATGGCTAAATCTTAACATAAAAAGAAGACAGAAATATTAAAATAACAACAACAATAACAACACGGTAGAAGCAGCAGTAGTAAAAACATTTTTAAAGAGCAATGCACTGGCTTCTTATAATGTTAATACGAAATGAAGGCAGAAATAATTCATCCCTCCATGGTTTCAGGACAAAAAAAACTGGTACACCCTAACAAGAAAAACAAGAGAGAAAATGAAATCTATAGCTCCTTGTTGTTTGTGTGTCTCCATCCTGCCCATCTATTAACTACAGTTCAGGCCCAACATCCCACTCATTAAGAAATTTGTCACAACTCCAGTAACCATGCCATTGGCTCGCCAGATAACTAGATCGAGGCTCTGTCAATATATCATACCTCCATCAGCTATCTGTGCAGGTCAGACTCTGTTCCCTCAATTCTTGAAATGGAGGTAGTAGTTCCATTGCAGGTTCACATACTCCAGTTAAGAACTCAGCAAGACAAGGAACTCAATATTCATGAAAAGAGAGAGGCCCTATTAGTTATTAAGAAATTTGCCACTGCTAAGCACCTGAGCATTAAGCAATATTGACTATATGTTTTCTGTAAGAGTTTCATATAACCTGTGACCTCAGCATATATCTAGTACTTCGCTAAAACACAGACCATGCTTGTTTTGTTCAATACATGAACACCTTTTAGAATAAAGTAATCAAGATTTTTTCTAAATCATTCTCCAAAAGTACTGACTGAAAAGTCTTTGCTGCCTAGGATTCCTCATATAAATAGTGAAAAGAAATAGCTAATTATGAGGTAAAACTTATGTTGGCTAAGAAAAGACAGGTAAACATACAATAGTAAGAGATAATGTTGATTCTGACATCGTAATTATGAGTGAAATTATTCCAAATCATAGTCTTGTTAAACAACCTCCAGTAAATAGCAAATGGAAAGATGACGGTGGAAATTTAGTCAATACTCAACAATATGTAGTTCTTTATGTAGAAGCATTTCATCCTTATAAGACTCCAATACTTCCACAGTTCCACCCATATAAACTCGAATTTCAGTATTCAGAACAAAAAAAAAAACTTCTTGTAGGGAACCAAATGAGCATAGCTCTTTCTACAAAATCTGTCCATTCTAAATATATCCATTCTAGGTCACCACTAGATAAAACTAGAAACTAGCAAACAGCACAAAAAAATATTGAGTTTTTTATTTTCATACTTCTTGCAAAAGGGTGAGGACAGTACTTCGATAATTAAGCAGGTGTCTGTAGATTTTGAGAAGACACTTTTGCCGAGAACACTGAACAAATAGTTTAGAAGCTACCATTTCCACCGGCTGCGCATTCAAGCCTGTGATTGATTTCAGAAGTTCACAGGTGCCAGGGTTAGATGCCTACATCCATAAAAAAAATAAAGCAAATGTCATGGCTTAAACAGTTGGTGTACGCTATACATAACCATCAAGTGCTGAAGTCAAGCAGAAGTTTGCCAACTATTCCTTTTTACAAGAGCAATGCTGACTCAGTTTATGCAATCTGCAACCCATGAAAAATATGGACTAATTGGATACTAAGTGATAGAACAACCCCTAGATGGTTAAGTTTATTATATTTTAAGCAGAGACAAAGTCTTTGCTGTTGTATATACCTCAGGTATGAGAGTTGGGAACAATAATAGCAGATGTCAGAGTGTTAGAGACCCAAAAAATCTTTACAACCCAAATAGAGCAATGACGATGATATAAATGCATCTAGCAGAAAAGTTTATGTAAAGCCAAGAGAAGAAAGTACCAGTGTTAGAGGAACATAAGTCAATCTTCTAATATTAAGTTGTATTGGCAACCATTCAACATAAGTCAATCTTCTAATACTAAGTTGTATTGGCAACCATTCTTGCAAAACAGCAGAAAGATGAATACACATATACTCATGCACTAGATTGCACTAGATTGAACTCAAAAGCCTCAGTGAAAAGAAGGTAGGGACCGTAGGGTCATAGGGATACGGTCTATGACTCTATGTTCAAAAGTGCAGTGGCATGATAGAATAATGCTTGTCATGTCATGAACTGAAGCCATGCAGAGGCATTAGTGATGGGCTCCCACTCCCAGTTTTAAAAATCATGTTGAGGAAGTAGTTAAGGCAGTTGCACCATTGCATCAAGTGGTAAGGGCAGTTGATAGCAAGAGGTACCCCAAAATGTGCTGCCTTTACCATATGATACTAATTGTCATGATTGAGATCAAGGAAGCCGATGCAGGACATGCTGAAGATTATATCACATCATTAAGGAGAGGTGACACCCAGATTGGTAACGAGTTGCATTTAGCAGATAATCTGAATGAAAACCTTGCCTACCTTAAGGTTACTGTAATTATAAGTATTATTGTGCAATCTTTAGATTGCTAATTAAACCAAATACAGATCTTGGCAGCTTAAACAATCTGAAGTTTCAATACACAGTTTCAATAATCAACTCTGATGGAGAACTTTCAACTTTACTACTGAATATGATTTGCAACATGAAGCCTGGTCCCACCATTATTGCTAAATGCATAGAAGAGGTACATTAAATTTAAAGGGATACCACTGTAGGAAATAATACTATCATTAGAAACATGCAAAATAATACCAGAAGTGGTGTGTATTACAGGCTAAAGCATTTAGGGAGAGCTCTCATAGCTTTGCTAGGAAGGTAGCTGTGGCAAGCAACGAAAATATGAATCTTCATATTTCTGGACACCGAGTCTAATTGAATGAATTTTTTATGATAAATAGTGACTGGTATACAATATCCATGACTGTATTTAGTATTTACAACTGAGTGGAGGCTCCATTTTAGTCAGCCATCCAAAAACCTCGAGAGGATGCAAATCCCAATCCTCTCGCAAACGGTCTCCCCCATTGGTTGTGAGCACAACTTGTCAATTTTCTTATTAATACACAGAAAGCAAAAGAACAACTGAGTGGTGGCTCCATTTTAGTCAGCCATCCAAAAACCTCGAGAGGATGCAAATCCCAATCCTCTCGCAAACGGTCTCCCCCATTGGTTGTGAGCACAACTTGTCAATTTTCTTATTAATACACAGAAAGCAAAAGAACTGCCTGAGCCACAAGAGATTAAAGAACTTGGCAAACCTGCACTACAATCTACAGCTTAAATTTAAGGGCATAACAAAGGAGGTGGAACTAAAATATGATGACCCATTGTACAATAACTCCATATATGATTATGAGATCCTATGATTGTTCAGCTTGAGGATTAGCAAAGCCAACCAAAGCTCGATGAACTAGGATCACTTCCTAAATCAACCAACATCATAGCCGAGCATGTTGGGGATGAATGTAGAGCAATAGGAGAGTAACACATGGCACACTCACAGCCATCTAATGCCTGGAGCGACAACCACAAAGGTCAAGAGGGAACCGGTTCTGGGAGAGCCAATTGGGATCATCACATGACTATATGTCTGAGACCACAAGAAAGAGCCGAGAGATATCATGGGGAGATACTGAGGAGAGGTTACAATGGACCCATGGTATATGGTTTAGTCAAGGAGGCAAGGCTAATCAGGGTGATGGCTTAGTCAAGCCACCTGGTAAAGCTAGTCATGCACGGCCAGTTAGAGAAAGAAGGTGATTTCTCGAAGCAGCTAGGAAAAAAAGGAAAGGCAATCCATTAGAGAGAGTTGATAAGGAACCACTTCACAAAGATTTCGAGAATGTTGGGCCCTCAAATTATCAGTTGCCTAGATCATCTCATGTACGAGCAAAAATGATAGTACAATCCCAGCAATGATGCATTTGGTGTTCAGGATGAATAATAGTGGACATGGCAGGGGTCCACTCCACATGACTCCAAGCTATATGATGTGAGTCTATTCACTGACAAGTCTCACTAGACACATGCCATGTATGACACAAACCACAATGC
Organism: Areca catechu; assembly: GCA_021397845.1. Classification (NCBI taxonomy): domain Eukaryota; kingdom Viridiplantae; phylum Streptophyta; class Magnoliopsida; order Arecales; family Arecaceae; genus Areca; species Areca catechu. The sequence goes on along the minus strand of CM038042.1, from coordinate 12,320,326 downwards.
AGACATAAAGCCAGTGAGGATATAATAGCATACTCCGATGGGTCTTTTAAGAAGATTAGGCCATGGCATTGATACAGCTGATAATCTGGCATGCAAGGTAGGAATGCTGGATGTCCCACAATCTAGCAGACACCCCAGATTATCATACTCTAGATCCTACTTTGAACAGTAGTACACAATCTAGCCTCCATATTCAAATGGCTACTAGCCTCCATAGCCTTCATCTGAGGCTTCATATTCAAGTGGCTACCAGCCTCCATAGCTTTTAGCTAGACTATGGGTCGCTAGTTGTTGATGGCCAGCCCAGTACTAGACAAAGGATCAAAATCAAGGTGGCTATCCAAGTCCAATAGGTCATCAAATGCAGGGATGGGCAAATTATCTAGATTGGGGTCAAAGTCCCGAGCACAGATTATAAACAAGAATGTGACATCTACAAGCAAAAAAACACTCCATAAGAGACTAGATGTTGGTATTTATTATGGATTATACATACATACATATATTCAAGATAAAGTTTGCACATTATCTTTTTTAATTTATGAACAAAATGACATCTTGAGACCACTACAAAACAAAATGACACCGAGGAGGTGTTGAATGTGGGCTAGAAACTCAAAGGAAGAAAGGTATGTCAATGCAATAGATTGTAGCAAGAGAAAAACCCCATTACAGCACATACAACATGGAGATGAATGGTTGTTACTTGTTAGTGTTAGATATATACCATAGAAGCCAGTTTGGCTGATAGTCTGACACATTGTAATTTTCTAGGTCATAACATTTGTATTTAATCTATTTATTATCAATAAAATGTGTAATTTATTTTCATTCTTGTGTAATGTGTCCTTAAATCATCCAAGGAATAAATAGATGATACATATTCTCAAGGATTGAGAATTTGAGGCATGTGTCATTATAGATTAATTCCTAAATTGCTCCTGATCGTTGAATCATCATGGAGATAGTGATCGATCTGTCAAGATCAGTGCATGGATCGTTTTTCTTTAGATAGACGAGTCTTGAGTCTATATTATGGTGATACTGGAGTGAGAATGAAGGTGATTGTTAGAGAATAACAATACTGAATATGACCATACGAGAAGTCATTTGGATGTGCACTCGTCGGTGACTTCGATACTATAGTAGTGTGGTAGTTCTTTGACCTATAATGCCTCGACTATTCATAATGAGTTTGATGTAGTTTGACTGCACAATCACTTGGTCTCCTAGTCATTTGGATCCTTGCAATATATGTTGACAACGTTAAGTTCATTGTAGAAGTAGGGTGAACATCAAGATGAGATCTATCAGCCTTAATAGTTAAGAGATAATCCTATGTAATTTATGAAGTTGAGTCTTTAAGACCATAGCCATGGCAATGTGATGAATGGACAAGGATTTTCATAAGATTTCATAACTTGGACTCAAGCAAATTAAATCTTACAGATGACAGATGAAGGAATTTGACGAGTTTTTCATAACCTCTATCTTGTCGAGACTTACGATAAAGAAACTGAATCACATGATAACTACACCCAGGGATTCTATATAATGATCTAGGAATCACTAGTGGATTGTGAGAATTCACTAGGCTTCAGATTGATAGTCCTTGTTAGGGTGAGTTGGAATCGTTCTAATATATTGAAAGAAGTTTCGATGATACTATGATCGAGATTATAGTATATCTCATTACCAAACATAATAGAACATATAGAATCACATACAATAGAAGTTTGACTTGATCGAATGATTGGATCATGACCTAATTATCAATATGATTGATGATTAGGATCAATTTGTAAAAGTTATAAGAGAAATTGCTAAAAATTATAAAAGACCTAATTGCAATAATTACAATGTAATTTGATTTAATCAAATTAAGGTTCAAGTCCTAATCGAATTAAATCAGATTTAATTTAATTGGACTTGATCTAATTTGAGTCAAATTGGATTTTTCAGTCCAATTGGGACTTGGACTTGACTCCTAATCAGATTAGGATTCAGATGGATTCAAATCGGATTCGAATTGTTTTGGAATGAACCTAATTGGATTAAGAATTCTAGAGTCCAAATTGAATTGAAGTAGGAATCCCTGAGTCCATCTTCAATTGAACTGGGACTCTCTTTCAATTCAACTAGGACTCTCTCCTTAATCGATGCCTTAAATGGAAAAGCGCAGGTGTTGGCACATAAGAGGAGGCACACATTTTTGCGTGAAGTTTTTTCATGCAAAAGCAGATGGGGCACCCTCTCTCCAAGAGTCCTTTTGTTTTAGTGGTTTATCTATTATCTTTATCCAATCCAATTTAAACTTCGAATTTGATTCAAATTTAAATTGGGGATTGGGTGGTTATGATAACGAGGCATTAAAACTAAAATAAGGTGCCATCTTGGATTTTTCATTGCACATTCATGAGGAAACATCAAAGTTAATACCCCCTCTTATTTTTTGCAGCCCTACTCTTCCTCACACTACATAGAGAGAGAAAAAGAAAGAAAGAAAAGAGAGTTCTCTCTTCCTTCTTCATCCCTCTTCCCTTTCTCCTCCTAGTGTAAAGGTGTTCATGCTGTGGTGTCTTCATCCTCTTCGATTTTCTACTCCATTCTTGTGAAGAGATGAAGGAGAAAGCCAAATCTAGCCATTGAAAGAACAAGATTTGTAAAAAGAGCTAGCACCTTAGTAATCTTAGAGGCTCCTAATCAAAGTCGACTCTGTATGGATACCAATAGAGGCCGAACAAGTGTGCAACAACATAGGAACTTGGAGATGTCCTCAGATCCGATTTTTCGGTAAAGAATTAAATGAAAAAGGTACGAGACTTGTTTTCTTATCATTATAATTTCAGCTTTCAGATTTCACACTTAAATCTCTCATATGAACTAGATATGTTAGGTGTTTTAAATTAGACCTATGTATACTAATAGGATTAAAATTGTTTGAATCTATTTTCGCTGCCATTCTGAAAATTCTGCATGCAAACACCTTAGTTTCTAACAGTGGTATGGTATCAGAGCCATAGGTTCATATTCATAAACATAATATGAAATCTGATTTTGATTTCAGATCTGAAATCCTTTTGATTAAATTCAACATCAGTTTGCCATAAGGCTGTCTTGGCATAACGTTTACCCCAAGATTCCCGGTACCAGTACTGGGAGCCGTATTGGCAGGTGGCCGGTACGGTACTGTACAGTCCGTACCGTACCGTATCGACAGGCATACCGGCCATTTTTTTATTATAAAAATATTCTTTCTCCCCCCTCGAAGCATTTAAAACATAAAATAAACCTGTACCGGGCCAAACCGAGCCCGTACCGGGCAAAACCGGACCGGTTCGTACCGGTACGGTACGGTACATGAAAATCAATTTTTTTTATTTTTTTAACGATCCGGATGCGGGACCGTTTAATTGGCTTGAGCCGTACCGGCTACCTGCCGGTACGGTATGGAACGCCCCGTACCGGGCGGTACGAGACGGTTCCGGGAACCCTGGTTTATCCATTATGTTGCAATGGTTGTCCTATATCGATGTTGAATATTTTTGAAGAGGGTTTTCATGTTTGTTTAATCAAATTATTTAGATCTGAATTTTATGTTCATATATGAGATATATGTAGTGTTCCTTCATATTTGAAATTCTTTTGATTAAATTCAACATCGATCTGCCATAAGGTTGTCCTAGCATAATGTTCACCCATTATGTTGCAAAGGTTGTCCTAGATCGATGTTGAATATTTTTGAAAAGTCTTTTCATGTTTGTTTAACCAAATTATTTAAATCTGAATTTAATGTTTATATATGAGATACATGTAATATTCTTTTTAGATCTGAAAGTAGTTTCGAGATCTGCTTTAATTTCATGCCGATTCATGATTTTATTTAAATCTGAAAATTATATTTAAAATCTGAATTTTTTATGTTTCTGCATGAGGGAATGGTCATGGGTAGATCAAATTAAGTCTGTAATATGATTATGATTAGAATTTTTAATTAGCACATGATGGATCCAATCGAGATGAGTGGCTGATCACACCAAGTCAAGTAGTTGCTTACAATTAGATCAAGGATGATCCAGATCAATTCAATAGTTATAGTTGATCGAATCGATTAGTATCCATGTGTTTTTTAAAATTGATTAACCCAAAGACCCGATTCTAGCTCAGTGGTTCGAGCCTGAATCAAGGATTCAGGTCCCGGCGGGACATCCCACGGGACACCGGGACGGGGTATACAAGATATCCAACCAGCGTCCCAGTGTCCCAATCGAGACACCTTGGGACATCCCCTGTCCCGAGTGTCGGGACGGGACGGGATGCCGACGCATCCCGTTCTAGGAAAAAATCGGGATAGCCCTGTCCCACGGGATTTAAAACCTTGGCCTGAATTACTAAAGCTAATCAATACAAAATTGATTGACCAATTGATGTGTAATGCTAGTGCTTGAAAGGTGGTTACTTAATTAGGATCATTGCAATAGCAACGAGGAGCCTCCCACCAATCTCTACTTAGCCAATTTGGTCAATTAGTCTTGAATTCGGTTGCTTGGTGATTTTAGTTCACCCATGCCATTTAGGTTAGACATTTATATGAGATATAGATGACCAATTAGATGAGACCTAAATTAAATCTCTTTGCATATATTAAGTCCAAAGGTCTTCCATCATTGTAGATGTGCAAGCATCCTACTGGTGTTCATTGTTCTTAGCTGGATATAGTGGTTCAATTGTATCAAGAAGATGCAACCACTCTATTAGATGAGATGTGGGATAAAAATGAGGTTGGGCCCAATATCTATTAGATGAAGGATCCAATAATAGCTTTGCCCATGTATTGTATGGTGGGTCCAACTTAATTAAGCAGTGGGGCCAATATCTATTAGGTGAGGCCTACATGACTTAGAGACTAAGTCGCTGCATCATACTTGAGAAGCATTAGATAAGAGTTGTCGATTCATTGGTTTGCGTGTCATCAATATCTGTCTAGTGAGGTGCATGCAGATTAGTGGGACCGCAGTACCCACTAGGAATCCTAGTTGGTAGGGGTTTCCATTTCTATACAAAGTGTGAGATTTGTAGAAATAGTGAGAGTTGTATTTGTTTCTTAAAGTTTCAAATATAAATAATAATGATTAAGTACAAATATCTAACTAGAATCTCTTCTATTCAGTTTATAATATCAGCTTCCAACCCTTTAGCCCATATTCTTGAGTCCAACCAACTGACTAGTACCAACTACAAGGACTGGCTTAAGAACTTGATAATAATTTTGAATTTTGAAAAGTTAAAGTATGTTATCGGCCAAGAACCCCTTATGTTGCCAAACTATCATATTGCCAATCAAAGGGCAGCATTTGACAAATGGGTGGATGACGATAACAAGCGTTACATCTTGGTGTCGATCTCCAACGAACTTCAATGCCAGCATGAGAACATCAAGACTGCCAGACAGGATTTTCGGAACTGTCCCAAACCACCAAATTTGGGCATACCATACCGTACCGGCCAAGAACCGGTACGGTTCAGTCCTAAAAAATGATTCGGGACCCGAACCATAAAAAATGACCTGAATTAGACCGGTACAAGTCAATTCAATACTGTACGGGTCGATTCGGGCCAATATGGTCCGGTTTAGTCCGGTTTTGGCTTGGTTTGGCCCAGTTCAGATCCGGTTCAGCGATCCTTGCTTGAAAGGGGGGAAGAAAATAGTTTTTTTCTCTATTCACCAAGACTGTTATATGTACCGATACAATATAGTATGGTATGGTACCGTACATTACCAGTCACTAACCGTACGGGTCCCGGTACTGGTTCAGCAATCCTTGCTGCCAGAGGCTATGATTGCTCACCTACAAGAGTTATATAGTGAGCAGAGCCATACTGCATGCTATGAAGTGTCCAAGAAACTCTTCAATGCTAAGATGCACGAAGGGTAATCAGTCCATGATCATTGTCTGAAAGATCTTGAGAAGCTTGGAATGACCATGCACAAGAAGCTACAAATAGATTTGACTCTGCAGTCCCTTAGCAGTTCATTTGTTCAATTTATTATGAACTATCATATGAACAAGATTGTTAGCGCTTTGTCGGGTTATTGAATATGTTGATAATGACTGAGGGCACATTGAAGAGTTCAAGGAACAATGTTCTTGTTGTGGAGCGAGCATTTGGTTCCATGAGAAAATCTAGTTGGAACAAGAAACCTGCAAAGAAGTAGGAGAATAAGCCAAAGAAGGACGCTCCCAAAAAGGTGGCTGAGAAGGTAAAATGTTTCTACTACAATGATGGCCACTAAAAGAGAAACTATCCTATCTATGTGGAGAACCAGAAGAAGAAGAGACACATCTTCTGAAGGTATGTCTGATCTGCTCATGATTGAAACAAATCTAATGGTTTCCTTTACTTCTAATTAGATCATAGAGACAGACTTTAGTTCTAGTGCTTATGTGTGTTTTTCAATTCAAGGTCTGGTGAAAAGTAGAAGGTTGAGGAAAAGTAAAATGATTATTTAGGTCGGCGATGGTGCAAGAGTTGCTAGCAGGGTTTTCGGAACAGTCCCGAACCATACCAAGAACCAGTACGATTAAACCCTAGAAAATGGTCCAAGATCCCGGAACACCAAAAATATCCTGCACTGGATCGGTACGGGTCGATTCGATATGGTTCGAACTCGATTCAGCCCAATTCAGATTCTGTTCAATGATCCTTGCCTGAGAGGGAGGGTGAGTTTTTTCTCATTTCACCAAGTCCAGTACATGTACCGATATGGTACCATACCGTACTATATCGATTGCTGACCGGTACAGGTCCCGGTACCAGTTCAGCAATCCTTGGTTGCTGGTATATCTATTAGAACCTACTCTCTGTGATTATCATCTGAATTTTGTTTATTGTTAAAAGATTGTTAATATATACTTATTGGTATCAGAAATTTGATTTCTGTATCTACATTAGCACAAGAAGAATACATTTTTAATTTCAATAAAGACTACTGTTTGATTTATTTTAGAAATAAATTGGTTGCACATGCTTTATGATTAACAGTCTTTACCATCTACATACTGATATTTATATGAATATATCTAAGTAGATAGTGAGTGCCATAGGATCTAAAAGACCTAGAGATGAGATAAATTATAGCTGCATGTGGCACCTCAAACTAGGTCATATTGGAGAAGACAGAATAAAAAATTGAAAAAGGATGGAATCCTTGGCTCATTAAATTCTGAGCATATCCAATTTGTGAATCTTGCCTTAAATAAAAGAATGACCAAATTGCCCTTTGTAGGACATGGGAGAGGACCACTAAAATACTTGCCCTAGTACATACTAATGTGTGTGGCCCATTTGATATGCAATCCAAGAATGGTTATCTCTACTTCGTTACCTTTACCAATGACTATTCATAGTATAGGTATGTGTTCTTATAAAACACAAGTTTGAAGCCTTTGAAAAGTTCAAAAAATTCAAACATGAAGTAAAAAGCAAACTAGAAGATCCCTTAAAATTCTTCGATCAGATCAAGGAGAATACCTTACTGAAAAATTTCGGGATTATCTTAAGCTAAATGGTATAATCTCATAATGGACTCCTAGTATACCTTAACTCAACAAGGTATCAAAAAGAAGGAATAGGATCCTATTAGATATTATAGTCCATGATAAGCTTCATTGACTTATCCTTATTGGAGATGCCTAGTCTACATCAAAAGACAACTAGCAGAAAAATTAAAGATTAGGTCTATGAAAGCTTGCTTTATAGGGTATCCTAAAGAGTTATTATGATACTATTTTTACATTCTAAAGAATTACAATATAAAAGCATGCCACATTCTTGGAAAAATAGTTTATCCAAGATAGAGTACTGCGAGGGAAATTGAGCTCGAAGAGAAAGTCTCTGAAAAGTAGTGAGCTATAAAACCTATAGAACCCATTCATTCTGAGCCAATGGACGTTGTACCTCTTCGACCTCATAGCACTAATAGGATCTCCCATCCTCCTAAGAGATACATAAATATGATTCAAGAGGATGTAGAGAAAATGTTCCTCATAGGAGGTAAGGAATGTGGAGATGATCCCAAAATCTACAACAAGATGATGCTAGACATCAACTTCAAGAAATGGTTGAATGCTATGAAGTTAGAAATTGACTCCATGCATTCGAACAAAGTTTGGACCTTAACAGATCCACCAAAGGGTATAATTCCCATTAGATGTAAATGGATATATAAAAGGAAGATAGGTGGAGATGGAAAGGTAGAGACATATAAAACTAGGCTAGTGACTATCAGGATACCTTTTCACATGCAGCTATACTAAAATCCATCCGCGCAATGCTTGCTATAGCAACCCTCTATGATTATGAAATATGGCAGATGGATATAAAAACTGCATTCCTAAAAGGATATCTTGAGAAAAATATCTATATGGAGTAGCCATTGGATTACACTTCTAGAGATGGAAATCACCAAGTCTGCAAGCTGTATAGATCCATTTATGGGTTAAGCAAGCATCTCGGAATTGGAATACTCATTTCAACGATGCGATCAAATCATTTGATTTCATCAAGAATGAAAAGAAGCCTTGTATCTAAAAAAGGTCAGCAGGAGTGCTATTATATACCTCATATTGTATGTGGACGACATCCCCTTATTGGGAATGATATTCCCATGCTGACCTTGTCAAAAGATGGTTGGCCAAAGAGTTCATGAAAAATCTAGGGGGAGCATCCTATATTCTGGGAATTAAAGTCTATAGGGATCAAGGATTTAAGTCTCGGTGGGACATCCCATGGGACACCGGGACGGGATATTATCCCATGTATCCGGACAAGACATCCCGCCAGTGTCCCAGTGTCCCAATCGGGACACCTTGGAACATCCCCTGTCCAAAGTGTCGAGACGAGGCAGGACGCCAACGCGTCCCGTTCCAGGAAAAAACCAGGACAGCTCTGTCCCACAGGATTTAAAACCTTGATAGGGATAGATCAAAAACATTGCTTGGCCTTTCACAAAAAATGTACATAAAAGAGATGCTAAAAAGGTTCAGCATGAAAAACTCCAAAAAGGGCCTTCTACCCCTTAGGTATGGCATTTATCTCTTCAAGAAGATGTATCTCAGTTCATCTGAGAAAATTCAGAGTATAAGAAGATCCCTTATGCTTTGCCATAAAGAGCCTCAGGTATGCCATGTTATGTACTTGACCTGATATAGCCCTTGCCATCATCACAAGCAGGTATCATTCGAATCCAAGTGAACAACACTGGATGGCTATGAAGAACATCCTAAAGTATTTGACAATGATTAAGGATTTGTTCTTGGTCTTTGAGGAGGATCTGAATTGCAGGTTGAAGGAAACACTGACTAAGACTTTATATCTGAAACTGATGATAGGTCTATATCAGAATGTGTGTTTTGGTGCAATGGTTGTTCAACCAACTGGAAAAGTTCACAGCAACCTATCATTACAGATTCAATATGGAAGCTGAGTATACGCTGCATCCAAAGTTACAAAGGAAACCTTCTAGTACAAGAAGTTTACCGCAGAGCTCGAGGTCATGCCATAAAATGCCATCGCACTGTATTGCGACAACAACAATGCCATGGCCCTTGCTAAGGAGTCCAGGTGTCGCCAGAAGTTCAAGCACATTGAGCGGTGATTCCACATCATACGCGACTACCTCAAGAAGAAATATATTGAGGTGAACAGAGTTGATTCCATGGACAATGTGACAGACCCACTGACTAAGCTGCTTAGCCAACAAAAGACTAAAGCCCACCTTAAAAAAATGAAACTTAGGTTTATGGCAGATTGGCTTTAGTGCAAGTGGGAGATTATTAAATTATATCCTAAAAACCAATATAGTTGACTATAATTTTCTAAATCATAACATTTGCATTTAATCCATTTATTAATCAATAAAATGGGCAATTTATTTCTATTTATTTTATAATATCCTTAAATCATTTCAAGAAATTAATAGACAATGACACATCTCCACAGAAATTGAGAATTAGAGGCATGTATCATTATAGATTAATTTTTAAATTACTCCCAATTATTGGATCGTCATGGAAATGGTGATCGATCAAAATCAGTGCATGGATCGCTTCCATTTGTATAGACAAATCTCGAATCACAATATGGTGACACTAGAATAAAGTATAAATGGTTGTTAGAGAACAATGGTATTGAGTGTGACCATACGAGAAGTCACTTGGATGTCTACTCACTCATTAGTGACTTTCACAATACTGTAGTGTGAATAGTTCTGACCTACAATATCTCAGCTACTCACAGTGAGCTTGATGTAGTTTGACTGCATATTCACTTAGTTTTCTAGTTATTTGAATCCTTGCGGTGTATGTTGGCTACATTAGGTTCGCTGTAGGAATGTGTATACATCTAGATGGGATCTATCGATCTTAGTAGTTAAGGAATAGTCTTAATTAATTTATGAAGCTGTCCTTAAGACCGTGACCACGGCAATGTGATGAATGAAAAAAGATTTTCATAAGATTTTTTAGCTTGGACTCAGCCGAATTAAATCTTACATATGATAGACAAAGGGGTTTGACAAATTTTTCATAACCTCCATCTTATTAGGACACACGATAGAACTAAATCATACGATAACTACATTAGGGTTCTATACATTCTATTATGTTGGATTGCCAATACATGATGCTAGGTTTCACTAGTGGATTATGAGACCTCACTAGGATTATCTTTAGATCAATGATCCTTGTTGGGATGAATTGGAATCATTATAATCCATTGAAAGGAGTTTCGATGATACTATAATGGAGATCATAGTATATCTCACTACCAGATAGATAAAACCTATGAGATCACATACAATAGGAGTTTGACTTGATCGAATGGTTAGATTGTGACCTAATTATCAATGTGATCAATGATTAGGATCAATTTGTAAAAGCTACAAGTAGGAGGAATTGCTAAAAATTATAATGGATGATCTAATTGCAATAGTTGCGATGTAATTTGGTTTGATCAAATTTGGGTTCAAGTCTTAATCGAATTAAATCAGATTTAAATTAATTGAACTTAGTCTAATTCGAGTCGAATTGGATTTTCCAGTCCAATTGGGACTAGGACTTGACTCCTAATCAGATTAGGATTTAGTTGGATTCGAATCAAATTCAAATTGGGATTGGAATAAACCTAATTGGATTAATAATTCTAAAATCCAACTTTAATTAAAGTAGGAATCCCTGAGTCCATCTTCAATTGAACTAGGACTCCTTTTCAATTCAATTAGGACTCTCTCCTTGATCGATGCCTTAAATGGAAGGGCACCAAGTGTTGGCACACAAGAGGCGCACACTATTGCATGAAGTTTTTTCATGCAAAAGCAGATGGGGCATCCCCTCTCCAATAGTCCTATTTTAGTGGTTTATCCCTTATCTTTATCTAATCCAATTTAAACTTTAAATTTGATTCAAATTTAAATTGGAGATTGGGTAGTTATGATAAGGAGGCGTTAAGACAAAAGGAGGCATCATCTTGGACTTTTCATAGCACATTCACAAGGAAACATCAGTGTTAGTGCCCCCTCTTGTTTTCTATACCCCTAGTCTTCCGCACGCCACATACAAAGAGAAAGAAAAGAGAGTTCTCTCTTCCTTCTTCATCCCTCTTCCTTTCCTCCTAGTGTGAAGGTGTTCATGCTGTGGCATCTTTATCCTCTTCAATTTTCTAGTCCATTTTTGTGAAGAGATGAAGGAGAAAGCCAGATCTAACCATTGAAGGAGCAAGATTTGCAAAGAGAGCTAGCACCTCAATAATCTAAAAGGCTCCTGATCAAAGTTGACTCCATGTGGATACCCGTAGAGACCGGACAAGTGTGCAGCTACATTGGAACTCGAAGATGTCATCAAATCTGATTTTTCGGTAAACAATTAAGCGAAAAAAGTTGAGACCTGTTTTCTTATCATTATAATTTCAGTTTTCATACTTATTATCTATTATCTCTCATATGAACTAGATTTGTTAGGTGTTTTAGATTAGATCCATGCATGCTAATAAGATTAAAATTGTTTAAATCTATTTTTCGCTGCTATTCTGAAAGTTCTGCATGCAAACACCTTAGTTTCTAATAGTTAGAAGAGGAGCAAGAATGGATCACTCTTTTCCAAGGCCAAAAACACCACCTTTGCAGGCCACTCCAAGGATATAGCTCTCACATGCTCACAAATCCTAAGAATCCATCAAAAGGGAGGAAAGAGAATAGAGAGAAGGCAAAGAATGGTTCCTATAATAGAATCTCCACTAATCAATAACTCAAGTATCTCAAAGATGATTATAAGAGGAGCCCTAGTTGGGTATTTATAAGTAATGGAGGGGCTCTTTTCTTCAACTTTCCAATATGGGATTTCAAGTTCTATTTTAACTCAAAGAATCCTAGCTACTAACTTTCCTAATAACATCAAATGTTCGCAAAAAGAAATCTCACAAAAATCAATACTCCCCAAAATTAACTAACATCAAACTTTCCTAACTAAGAAAAAAGAATAACTAATCATCAAAAAATAGTCATGTCCCGAGACCCTTGTGCACGGGACCCGTGACCCATATAGTCGGGACTCACAATCCGAGTAGCCACAATCCAGGCAGCCGAGACTTGGGATCTGGGCAGCCAGGACTCGCAAGTTGGCACTTTTGTGTCGTACTGCCCTTATCGAAGAAGACTCACTATCGAGTATAAGTCACTAAAATCAAACTTTATTAATTGAATTATAGAGACAAAAGCATAACTAGTTACTAGAAGCTAGTCATGTCCTGAGAACCATGCATATGGGACTCGTGACTCTTGTGGCTGGGACTCGCAACCTAAGGGGCTTGAGTCAACCTGTGCAGCTAAGACCTGCAACCTGGCACCCAGGATCATATTCCCCTGGTTGGAGAAGGCTCGCTATCGAGTCTAGGACTTCTTGGTCTTCCTAGTCTTCATAGTAAGGTGATAGATCAGCTACGTTGAATGTTGCAGATACTCCATAGTTTCTAGAAAACACAATTTTATAGGCATCAAAGTTTGCCTACTCGAAACTAGATCCCGTGCCGGCCGGATGGTGATACGGGACTGTACTGGCCCAAACCAACACAGGAACAAGGAAACTAAGAAGGAAAAGAGAGAAAGAAGGAGGGAGGAGGGGGAGGAGACAAGCGAAGATGTTGATGGTGGCCATTGGAGGGCTGCAGGGGCCCTCGGATGGCCATGAGGGCCCTCAAAGGACCATCGAGGCCTCCGAGCCTCTGCGTCCTTCATGAGAGATGACTCACAAAGAAAGAGAGGGGGGAAGGAAATAAAAGGAGGAGAAGGTAGTAGGGCGGGCGCTAGAGGGCCACTAGCCAGCTATCATGGCTGCCGAATGGTGGAAATGTAACTTGTGCACGGTAAAGCTGACAATGGGTTTGCCGTCTTCACTTAAGAAAGCTAGCAATGGATTTGCTGATTTCACTTAAAGAAACTTCCAATGGGTTTGCCGGTGGTAAAGCCATTACTAAATTCACTGTGCATAGGGTTTTTTAAAAAATACACTGAAACAAGGGGGAGGTCATCCCTATTTTGAGCCTGTGGCTCTATAGGCTACATCTCTGCCATCTAGCAGCCCTTACCACCATCTTTCCCTTCCCCCCTCTCTCTATGAGGCATCTCTCACAAAGGCCTAGAGACCTTAGCGACCCTCTAGTGGCCATCGCTAGCATCTCCGCCAACCTCCATCTCCTTCCCTCCCCTCCTCTCTCTTCCTTTCTTTCCTTCTCCCTCATCCGTTTGTCGTCGACATTTCAAATCAAAAGGCCGAACTGCAATGGTTTGCCACCGGCATGGCTCGGCATGCCCCAAATCGCCTGGTTTGGGCTAGTTCCGCAAACCTTGATAGGCATCCTTCATAGGCATTGTCAATAATGTGCTTTGGAACCTTGAAAGGGAAGATCTTAGAGATGTTGACAATCAGATGTAGCAATGGGCCCACAATATTAGCAGCATTATCCTTGTTATATGCCAAGTGAGGTATAGCCACTGGTGCTGTGGAAGAGAAGTCTACGAACACACTATCAGCAAAGAAGTTTGGGTTGGTAATAAGCTACAAGCACTTAGCTATAGAATCAAAGCTGTAGTTGTAGCTGGTATCCACGATGTCGACAATGAAAGAGTGCCTAGCTACCTTGAAGAAGAGCTGATTATTGACTGTAGCATTGATTATCAAGAGCAAGTAGGCCTTTTCATAATTCATGTTCAACTTGTAGGTGTAGCATAGCCACTAAAGATCTAGGCAATCTTTAAGCTTGACTTGAACTAGGCCGGCATTCTTGTCATAGAAGTCCTTGTGCTTCATGCGCAGCTTCTTTATGCTTGACAGGAGAGTAGCATTTTCACTTAAACCTACTGTTTTATAAAGATTTCCCTGAGAGAGTATTCTTTAGAAGGATAACCTCTTGAGCTCTACTTCCATATAGATAGAAATAAAATATATTGGATCACCTTTGTACCTTAGCGAAACATCCTTATCTGCTAACGAGAATAATATCATTTCTTTCAGAGATGCAAATTCTTTAGATAAGCCACCCAATCTTGGAACATCAGCAAGTATTATCCCAATTTGCTTCATAGCTGATGTTCTGAAAACCCGCACCTACTTCTCTTCCAATTATTGTCTGCACATGTCGTACTTGCCATAGTGGGGTTTCTAGCGAGGGAGGTGTTGAATTTGGGATGGAAACTCGATGGAGGAAGGGTATGTCGGCGCAACCAATTGTGGCGAGGTAGAAACCCCACTACCGCCTATACAATGCAAGGGTGGACAATAGTTGGAAGAAGAGCAAGGATGGATCACTCTCTTCTAAGGCTGAAAACACCACTTTGGTAGGCCACTCAAAGGATACAGCTCTCACACTCCAGCTTGCAAACACTAGGAATCCACCAAAAGAGAGGAGAGAGAATAGAGAGAAGGCAAGGGAAGAATTATTCCTATGTGTGCAAGACCCGCAACCAATGCAGCTAAGACTTGCAACCCAGGAGGCCTAGCAAGGTTGGCTTATGCCGGTAAATGGGCCCATACCAATCAGCTGGTGGCACAATCGATATGCCCCCATGCCATTTCGTGCCGAGCCCAAATCGACACAGTAGAGTGGGGGAGAGGGAGAAACGAAGAGAAGAAAAGAGAGATTGAGGGGGCAGGGAAGGAGAGGGAGAGCTTGGGGTGACTAGCGGTGGCTGCCAAAGGGCCACAGAAGCCCTCGGATGACTAGAGTGGGGAAGAGGAAGAATCGAGGAAAGGGAATAGAGAGAGGGGGGAAGGATGGAGAGGGAGAGGGCAGGGAGGTTGGCAATGGCCACTAGTGGGCTATGGATGGCCAGACCTCCCTCATTGACCTCCTGTGGATCAAAAGAGGGGCACTCAAGCCTATTTCAATCAAAAAGTTTTATTTTTTTCACAACTCAATGAAGTCACTTTGAGTCTACAAAAAAAGAACTTTTTTATTGAAACATGGGTGAGCTACTCTGTTTTGATCCATAGGAGGTCAGGGAGGGAGGTCAAGCCATCCACGGCTCTTTGGCAGCCATTGCTGGCTTCCCTGCCAGCCTCCCCATGCTCTCCCTCTCCTTCCCTTCCTCTGTCTCTTCCTCTTTCTAGAGGATGAAGCTCGAGCAGCCTCAACTAGGGGTGGCAATTTCATTCGACCTGCCAGGAACTTGACCCGACCTAACCCGACTCAAATGGAGAGGGTTTTACCCGACCTGATTAAAATCCAGGACAGATATGGGTTCTAGGACAAACCCGAAGCAGGTTCACGTCGGGTACAAGTAATGGTATGCCCTGCCCCAAACCCGACCTCACATAACCTTAACCCAAATCTCCCTTTTAAAATTATAATTATTTTATAATTTTTACATGATAAGTTCTAACTCGACCTGACTCGACCCCTCTTATCTACCCAACCCAAGATGATTATGGGGCAGGTACAGGTATAGTGTTTTTAACTACAGGTCAGGTAATGGGTATTGACTGACTTGATCCATACCCACCATTGCCATCCCTAGTCTCAATAGCCCTTTAGTGACCTCGATGACCCTCCAACAACCTCTTTGGCCTTTCACTCTCCCTCTCTCATTTCCTTTCTTTCCTTCTCCCTCCCTCCTCGCTGGCCTCATTTCACAAGCTAGAACAATCCCGATTGGCCGCCAACACAATTCAACTCGCCCCAAACTAAACGATTCTATCATGTTCAGCAAACAATACAACCTAGACTTGCAACCTGTATGGCCAAGAATCGCAACCAATATAGCCAAGACTTGTGACCTGGTGCTCCGGCATCTCTTTTTTTTTGATAACACATAAGACATTAAAACCCTAATTACAATATTCTAGACCTTAATACAACCTGAAAATCAACAAGAATTGAAAAAACAAAAAAAATCCAAAAAGAGTAAACCTTGAACCTATAGGTACTAGTATGCTTCCACATATTGGGTGCTAAAATGTAATGGTACAATACACTATCAACCCATGTCCTGACCAGCATGCACTCGAGGCACAATTGTTAATTGATGACCATGATCATAAGTTGGAATGTGAGTATTCTATCTTCCAACATTAATGGTAATTTGGTATACTAAATAGTGAATGGTGAAACTAATAAAGTTTATTCATCAAAATATTTCCAAAGCTCAATCATTTTTCTCATTATTTAAAGACAAGTTCTAACAATTGTGATATTCATACAAAATAAATTAAACTCTTCTGATGTAAATTAGAGACATTATCAAGAACTTCTGAGCTTCTATTTTGTGTCAAACTTCAAGTCTTTTTTCCATAGAATTACAAAGTATAATTTAACTAATAAAGGTAAGCTCAATATAAATAGCATATAATCGGGTATTAAAAATGCATTTTACCAAATAGCAATATGTCAAAGTCGCATGTCTCTTTCCATTAATAGATTCAAACCTCATAAATGTGATCTTCAAATTCATAGAAAGAAAAGGAAAGGCTTAGAAGTATTGATTCAACGTTAAAATATTCATAATTCATAGTATAGAATGAAATTCTTATATAGGTAGCTTTTAAGCAATATGAACAATCATCAAACAAGACTAGTTGCCTTGTACAAGGCAAAAAATGAAATAATAGCAACAAGGAATAAGTAAATTAGGCATATTACTGTGTCTTGACTATACTAAACCAAATGCTATAATACCCATAAATAGTTTAGCAGCTTTTAGCATGTCTTTATATTTCAAGTAAAATAAATAACAATCAAGCAACATAAATCTATTGAACACCAACATAATTTTATTAAACAAGCTTATTTCATAACTACATATAAAATAGAAATAGTAAAAAGGGAAGCCAAATATATAACTCAACTTAGTTCCATAATCCATAACATATATTGATTACAATGAGACATACAAATTAAACTTCCAAATCCAAACTATGAATCCTATATAAAATTGTACATTCTTTAAAAGAAAGCTGGCCACAAGAAATGAGTTTAAAAAGAAACCCTACATAAGTTTCAAAGAACTCAGTACACTAGTAAAGAACATGTCACATACACTAAAAGGCAAAAATGCATGATTGGAAAGTGTTAGCTGTAATAAGTTTAGGATTAAAGGATGATAGTTTATACCAATTTTGTTTTTTAGACAAAGTTCAAAAATTTAGCAGAAACATGTCATATAACACTGAAAACTATCCTTAAACAAATGTCAACCTGCTTTCTTAATTTACTTTTTTTAATTAAACTTTTCCAACAAATTTTTAACCATTTTATTTATGCACACATTTTGTTGTTTAATACCATAGTTGCCAAAATTGGAAAGAGGAAATTTAAGAAATACCTTTTATAACAAGAACACCTTTACTAACAAGACAGTTAAAAAGTGGGAGCAAGCTCAAAATTCTGGCTACTAAGTTTAGAGCTTATAATACAATTCTAGTTAAGCACTTGCTTAAGAGCCAGTTTTCTGATTATGCATTATATGGTACCCTAATTTCCTCAAATGAACTGCATGACAAACTTTTTAAAAAAACAATAATATGATTTTTAAATAAAGAGTAATGTAAAGGTACAGCTATGGTAGAACAAAAATAAGTTCAAAATGTACACTTCACAAGTCATTAGGATGGTTGTAAGCAAGACAACAGGTAGTATCAGAGAAAATCAAAATCTCCTTGAAGGGCCAGAAATAGTTGGATGACTTAAAAAACTGAGAAAAATTGTGAGTAAATGTGAAAAGTGTAATTTTGATAGAGACAGGAGTTGCATTGAGCCTACAAATATAAAGTTTTCAAGCACAAGCAATTTAGTACGACAGTTAATAATCTTATTCATTATAAACCTATACCAGAGCTTTGGTAATATATCTATGCAAGCTTTCCGTTGTCAAAATTTAGTGTGAAACTTTCATATTACCCCATAAAATTTAAAATAAATGATTCTATGTTTTCAAGTATATGAATGCAAGTTATATACCTCTATAATGGTCGGGATAGATGACATTTCAGGAAGAGGTTGCAGAGCTAACAGGGAAAGAAATGCATCTGTATCAACTTCGTACCTGATAAGATTAATTAGGACACAATACATTATCATGTAAGAAGTGTATTGGAGAATGAGATCATATACCAAATAAGAATAAAAATGCGAGGATACATAAGGTGGGAACAATGTAGACTATTTGACAATCTCTCTTGTTTAAAACTTGCCAGCTTATTATTCCTTTGAATCCTTTTCCAGATAATGTAAAATTGTAAAAATCCTCTCTAGTAAAAGACTAATAAGCTAGAAAAGAAAGCATTCTAAGTTGTTGGGCTAATACCATATTTTATTCCTTACAACCAAGGTATGCCATACCACGCCGAACCGGGCAGTACGAGGCATACCATAACATACCAATTCGGTACCGGTAAATAGTATGGGGAATCTACTGACACTCAGAACGCCAAACCAGCCCTCATGTCGGGTGTACCAACACGGTAATAGGGTGGCACGGGTATCACACCAGGTGCCGAGATGACGTATCTTGCTTACAACCTAGTTTAATATGTTATGTCTTCTACTTTCTCAAGGCTTCAAAACTCTTAAACTTTTCTTGCAATATGGTTGGTAGCAAATAAGTGATGGATTTTATATTCAAGAATGTAGAATCTAACTTTTGTCATACATCCTAGAAAAACAGTACTGAGAATATTTCACAAGTCAATTGTTGATTTATTACTGAAATAATGGCATACCATGTACCAAATATACTATGTTATTAGTTTTCTCTATTTTCTTTCATTCTTATACTGTAGAAAGAAGTTTTTGTTGCACCTAGATTATTATTTACTGTCTCCCTTACTCTGATAATTTATGAAAAGAAGCAAAGATGATAGATTAATGAGTAACTCAAGTACACAATTATGGAAATATGGAAGCTAATCTTTTTGATTATATGATTTCCTACAGCACTCACATTTATTAGATCTTGAAAATCTTTAATAAAATATCACAACTTTATACAAACCTGTCATTCTTTGTGGGCAAAATAATGATGGAACGTGCTTTGTTTGCTGCTGCTCTTTCAAAAGATTTTGTCAAGCTAAGGCTACAGCTGCAATTATCAAAATATGTTTTGTATGATAGTACAGCAAAAAGATACAACACTAACAACTTAACATTGAATTAATGCATCCAGAATTTCATCTATTACAATTTGGTATGTAGTATGCAAATTAAATATCAAAAAATTTATTAGGAATGTGGTGAATCACTGACCAGTGTAACTATAATACAAAAATAACCCCATTATAATAAAAAGAAAACTTGATTATAGACCACCTAAATAATGCTTTACTTACAGAATATATGGAAAGGAAAAGAGTAATAATAGGCAAAACCCAAGTAAGAAGTCAGTCAATCCAAAGATTCTAAACATTATGACACTGTTATTCAATGTTTTCTAAGCTGAGAAATATGCAATAGTTTGTAATACAGAATTGATCAAAAGGACTGCTAATCAAAATATCAAATGCTTTAACAACAGCCTTTTGAGTTTCAAGGCACTCAAAGAAAAGAAAGAAGAAAAAAATTAAAAATTAATCCCTCAACAATGCCAAATAATGTGTAAAGGGGAGGAATTCACAAACATAACAGGGGATTCTGATAATTTGGCTCAACATGTAATAGCCCAATAATAGACTACAATCTCATCCAAAGAACTAAGATTATTGTGAGTATTACAGAAGAGTTCCTCCAACTAATATTCCATGTAAGTCAATATGTTTAGAGTACTTTAGACCATTGCTAACCTCAAAGATGGCCAAACCATGCTGAAACGGCTGGTTCAGGGAATACCAAACCGGACCAATCAGGGATCAGCATGGTTCAGCCTTGATGATAGTTCCTTTATTAACCCACGCACCTCCCCCTTGAGCTGCTCACATGGTTCAAGTTGCCCCCACCCTTGGCTCACAATGTTCGAGTGCTCCCCACCCCACCACTTGGGATATTTGAGTGCCCCCACCTCTACCCTGCTCACGAACACCCCTCCCCCCTTCCATGGCCACTCATGATGGTCCGAGAGCAATGTTTCCACCCTTTTGATAAGTCCTCTCTCTCTCTCTCACTCCAAGAGTTAGGGTTTCCCATAGCTGGTTCACTTGTGATTGGCTGGTTAGGGTTTCTTTCTCTCCTACCTTCGCTCCGAGGATTACGGTTTCCACCTTCACTCACCTTTTTCATACCTCCCTATCCACAACCTCTATCCGAGAAGGCCACATGCATAGGTGCGGCTTTGGGCCCTATGCCTGCCACCAGTAACTCCACATGCCAGAGCCAGTGCCACCTCCTTTAGATCCAACTTGAGTGAGTTCCCTCTCCACCTCTCTCCCCTTCCCTCTCCCCCTCTCCCCTTCCCTCTCCTTCCTCTTCCCTCTCCTTCTTTTTTGGCCCTCTCCCTCCCTTTACCCATGGTTCCAATATGCCGAAATTCGGTAAAGTGTGGCCCGATGCAATACGATACCAGTTGTTGGCAACATACGTAGTTCTTTTAACCATGGCTAACATTGTCAATTCCCTAGCTTAAATATGTGTCCCTTCACTTCATCGGCCTCTCAAAACAATTTAAAAAGCATTTATAAAATGCATACATCTACATACTATATATTATGAACATCTTATAAAATATTTTTCTAAATTGACCGGCTCGATCAAACACAAAAGAGACCGGTGGTAACCATCCTGAACCACCATGCTTGGGGCATAGCAAACCATGATAGTGGCTGACTGGGACGGTTCTGGCAATCAAAATGAGTTACTGGCGGAGAGGGAGAAGGAAAGAGAGGAAAAGAGAGGGAGAGAAGGCCACTAGAGGTCTCCAAAAGGCCACCAACACCCCATTGCTGAGTTTGAGGAAAGATGGAGGAGCTCCACCTCCTCCCAATTTAAACAGGGACTTTGGAGTTTGGCCCCATTTCATTTTATTATTTTGCTTTTATTGGGTGATGTCGGCAATGGTGATGACTTCACTATTTCATTATTTTTGGCAATTTTCTTGCCAACTTCAACCCAAATCGCCAAAAAAAAAATGAAATAGTGAACCATTGCCGACTTCACCCGATAAAAGCAAAATAAAAAATGAAATAAGGGTTTGAATTGGGAGGGCGGAGCCCCTCCTCCAGCTTTCCACTAGGCTCGGTAGCGGCACAACAACCTCGACTACCTTCCTATGGCCTCCAGAAGCCCTCTCTCCCTCTCTCTCTCCCTTTCCTTCCCTCCCCCCTCTTTTTTCCTCTTCCATTCTCCCTCTGCCCTCTATGCTATATCAGTTTGGGCCCGATACAAAACAGCAAGGGACATACCAAATCATGCCACCAACCGACTAGTCAGCCCCAATACCGGCATAACAAACCCTGGAAGAGATAATATAGAATATTCTCTTCTACAATATGAATAATGGATCCCTTATTGGATGCCTACAACCGGGATTTTCGGAACCATCCCGAACCCCCCGGTTTGGGGCATACCATACCGTACCGGCCAAGAACCGATACAAACCAGCCCTAGAAAATGGTTCGGGACCCGGACCATAAAATATGACCTAAATTGGACCAATACAAGTCAGTTCAGTATGGTACGGGTCGATTTGGACCGATACGGCCCAGTTTAGTCCGGTTCAGCCCGATTCAGGTCCGGTCAGCCCGATTCGGGTCCGATTCAGGTCCGGTTCAGCAATCCTTGCTTGAGAGGGATAAGGAAGATAGTTTTTTCTTAATTCACCATGACCAATACACAAGATTTTCGGAACCATCCCGAACCATCCGATTCAAGGCATACCGTACCATACCATCCAAAAACCAGTACGGTTCATCCCTAGAAAACGGTTCGGGATCCAGACCATAAAAAATGACCTGAACCAACCGATATAGGTCGGTTCGGTACAGTATGGTGCGGTATTGTATGGTACGGTTCGGGCTAGGTTCAACCCGGTTCAAGTCCGGTTCAGCGATCCTTGCTTGAGAGGGGGGAGGAAGATAGTTTTTTCTCAATTCACCATAACTGGTACATGTATCGGTATGGTATGGTACATACTGTACCGGTCGTTGACCGATATGCATCTTGGTACCGGTTCAGCAATCCTTGCCGATACATGTACAATCTGAACCATCCTTGCCAATACATGTACCAGTACGACACAGTACCATACCGGTTGCTGATCGATATGAGTTCCGGTACCGATTCAATGATCCTTGCCTACAAATCTCCATGTATCTTGCAGCCCAACATCTTCACATATAGCTTTTTATTAGACATGTTGAAAATACAAAAGCAACATAAATTCAACAAATGACTTAGTAACACCCTTAGGTTAATAAGTTCTTTTTGCAAACTATAATTCAAGATTCACCATCTCATACCAGATCCTATACTAGGATCATCTTAATGCAATGGCGATATGGCCAATACAGGAGCCAGTTCGGCATACTAAGTATCGGTACACCCCCTCTACAGTGTACCGGTTCAATATCAATACAATATAGTACAATCAGTATGCACCAGAACTGATCGATATGGCAAACCTTCTTCTGATTAGAACAACAGTTCGTAGAACAATATTAATTGCTCCAAGATTGTTTCTTAGGTTGGTCCTTGTGTTTGATCTTACAAGCTGCCATGATGTCTGCCACAACCAATTATAGTAGAACATGTGATAACCATTCATGAATATGCTACTCTACTGTACTCAAAGATCATGAAAAAATTCTAGATTACAAGGAACATAGAGAATCATCTATATCAATTAATAATCTCTACTACTAACATGACCTCTATACAATGCAAACTATGAGCACTGAGCAGGCTATGTTATCTTATAAAAATAATATAAGTACCCATAAATAATACACTTGTAACAATAAATAAAATCTTAATTTTATTTATCTGTCTATGGACAGACTATGTCAAACTATATGGCATATGAAATCTTTGTCAAAATATTAAATGTGCTTTGTTATTTACAGAGTCATGTCTTTATTAGAATATTTTCATCTTTGTAATTTTTGCCATCCAATTGTTCAAGTGGATCTTCACCTTAACTTTTGAACATTATTATTTTATGATCTTATATGAAATATATAAATCATTCTCTAAAATTATATGTCATGAATCTTCTATAATCTATGCTATCATACTACTGATAAGAACTTAGAGTTTGCAATTTCACTATACAATGGTTACAAACTTGCAATACTTGTACTTTCTAGCAGTAGTTAGATGTGCTGGATTCTAGCAATCACCTTTTTCATGAAAACTCCTTTAACCACCATAGAAGTTTATATTTTGCACAGTAAAACTTCAAGTTGATAGAAATCTTGAGAGAACTTTCTTATTGACAGAAATCAATTCAAAAAAGTGTTGACAAAAATCTTGATGGGTGCTTTCCTTATTGATAGAAATAAATCAAGAAAGTGTTGACAGAAATCTTGATGGATGCTTTCCTTGTTGACAAAAAATCAAATCAGGAAAGTATTGACAGAAATCTTGATGGATGCTTTCCTTCCTGGATTAGTAGAATGTAATTTAGAAATTTGCTTTATTAGAGGCATTGATTATTTTTGGAGGTTTTATATATAAATGCATAGAAGGTGGCCATTGAATGATAATAACAAATATATATATATATATATATATATATTTGCCTCCATTTTTACTTCTTTTTCTCAACATGGTATCAGAGTTAGATCCCTTAGGGATTTGAGTTCTTCCTACTTACCTCCAACCTAGCCTCATCTCCCATATTGCATCAAGTTGCATTTCAGATCTACATATCTGTTCACTGCATTGGCAGTCTCTTCATATTGCACTTACGTATCGGTATTTAGAGATCTTTGTTGCTAACACCGTGCTGCTATCAGATCCACCATTCCTGTCAGCTACTCTTGCTTGCATGTCGTCTCTAGTTATTGTCGTTGAGCATTGTCTAGCTATTAAAGATCGAGTTTGGTTTTGAAAATTTGTTAGTGGGGATTTGGGTACTGTGTATGACCCAAGTGGTATTTGTTTGAAAAAGAAAAGAAATGGTAGAAGGGAAGCAATCTATTGACAACAGTAGCAACAGGAGTAATGAAATCCTTGGTGATAACCCCTCTCTGAATATTAGTCCTATTAAGTTAGATTGGTCTATTTATCTGGCTTGGTCAAGATCTTGCTTACTATTTATTCAAGCCTGGGGATTGCAAGGCTCTATCAAAAGTAATAGATAGAAACTTCCAGCCATTGATTCAACCCTAAACCAATGGGAATCTAAAAATTCTCTTATCATATCTTGGCTTACTAATTCTATGCAACCACAGATTGTTTGTGGCTATTTATATCTTGCCACAGCTAAATAGATATGGAATGCTGCTGCTCAAACATATTCCCATCAAGGGAATGATGCATTGGTATATGAACCGCAAAAGAAAGTTCATGAAATAAAGCAAGGGGAGATGTCCATTGCACAATATTTTTCTGAGTTTAGTGCTTTATGGCAGGAACTCGATTACTATAAGGAGTATTTACCCTCCAACTTTAAGGATGCTGCTAAGTACCAGAAAGTAATGGAGAACCATTGTGTATGATTTCCTAGCTGGACTGAATGCTGATGTGACCAGATTCGGATCCAAGTTTTGGATAAGGATCCTTTCCCTTCATTAAGACAAACTTATGGTTATGTGCAACAGGAGAAGAGCTGGAGAAATGCAATGTTGAATACCGCTCCTATAGATCATTCGGGCATAGTGGCTAACTTGTTCTCTAAACCAACCAAAATGGAACCAATGAGGATTAGCGAACAAGAATCTTCGACAAAAGATATCCTCACTTGTGATTATTGCAGGAAACCTAGACATACCAAAAAAAGTTGTTAGAAACTCCATGGTCGGCCAATGAAGAAATGAAGTGGTCGAAAAATGAAAAATCCTCGATCACAAGATCATATCTCAGGTATAGTGGAGACCAAGGATCCCCGAACAGCACTGAACCGGCCGGTTCGAGCTGAACTGAACCATACCAAAGTCCAATCGGCACGATTTGGACAAAAAAACTAGTTCTTCGACATTATCCCCCTTCGTGAAAAAAAAATCAGAACTATGTCGAACAGGTCTGAATCAGGCCCAAACCAGCCGAACCATCCGGTGTACTATAGCACGGTGGGATGGGAGGTCTATTATTAAGTAATTGAGAACCCGAGAGGCTCTCAGTTTAGATAAAAAGAGGGAAAGAGGCACTTTGAAAGGATTTTTTTCATCATTTCAAGCCACCCAAATATCAAAAAATCATGAAAAAAACATGGATTCAAGGTATGTAAATCCTTCCCTTCTCTCTTTCTCCCTGTCCCCTCTCTTTTTTTAAATTCATAAAAAAAAAAAAAATGCTATCAAAATTTTTTTATTTTCACATGATTTTAGAGTATGTTGTTAATCTATGAAAGATTTGCACAATCATGCTAAGACAATGATTTTTTGTTAAGCATATAAATTTTAAAATTAAAAGATATTTTAAAAAATTAGTAAAAAAATAAAATAATTAATTAAAAAACTATAATAATAGATTATTATTTTAGGATTTGTAAGCTACTTTCACTATAAATTTCATGTCGATTTATCCAAGTTTTGATGCATCTTGTAAGTAGTAGTCTAGGTCTAATATTGAGAAAAAGTGACCTCTCATGCATGCCCACTGCCTTAAAAAAAATATATGTAGCATCTATAATAAGATCCCAAATGAATCTAAAATTAAATTAATATTTTATAATATTATATTTTTTATATTTAAAAAATTAAAAAATATAATTAATTAAAAAATTAAAAAATTAGATAAATAAAATACTAATTAATTTTATGTAATTATTGGGCTTATGTGCTTTTTAAAACTTCATGAATGGATCCATCAAGGAGAAAGAATGATCCGGAGTATGACGTTGATTGGGAACATGAAGAATGCTCTCGAGTCGACATCATTGTAGATGTAAATGATACAATATAGAATTCAAGGATTGTGGGGTAACAAGATTGAAGCAGCACTTGACTGACAACTATTTTGATGTACCTGCATGCCGACAGTATCCACAAAAAATCTATCAGTTGATGAAGTATTTTACCAATTTCAAAGCAGTAAAGAAAAAATATTGAAGAAAGTAGAGATGGACCATAGAACCGTAGAACCACCTTATCACTTCAGGGAGTCAAAAGAAGCATCTATTCCTCTCGATAAGGAGGTACAAATCGAAGCTGCTATTCAAGAAAACTTGTATGAGCAGAGACAGCTAGAAAAGATGGCAGGTAGAGAGCGATTTGGGCCATCAACTTTTGAGTCGGGATCGGGGTCTGACTTTGGAAGTGTTGCGTGAAAGTCTGAGATACAATTTAGAAAGATATTGATTAGAGAGCCCATAAGGAGAGGCACTAGCCATATTACATCTATGTTGGGAGTATTTGGCAGTAGAAAGAAATCTTCCAGCCATGAACATTCTAATAGGAGCCATTATCCACAACATCAATTTACATGCCTTTCCTAGCAAAATTCCAAGCAACAGAGAATTGATAGTATGCTGAAAAAGGGTAAAAAGGATGTGGTAGGCTATCAAATCCTAGTTTCATTTATCATATACCAATGCACGCAGTAGATGACTCATATTATCGCTCAGCTATTGCATCTATATAGGCTGTTGTTACAAGTATAGATCCTCGGGATCAAAGGATATTTATAGTCAGCTTCTGGATAGCAATCAGAAGCTAGAAAATTGGATTACCCCCTATCAAAATGGCTCGTGTATGGATTGACAGTGATATATGATGGTTGGACTGATCCTACTAGACGAAGCATCATCTGTTGCCCAGTAAGCAACCCAAGAGGGGTGAATTGGATTTCTAAAAAATAAAATATTTACTTGCAAGAATGTGCCCTGTGCAATAAACAATTATGAATGCTGGTGTGAGGTAAATTAAAATGTTCTTAACGAGTATGCAACGGAAATGTAAATGCAATAAATAAAAGAGCAAGAGAGAGATAATCAATCCACAAACATAATCAAGATATAGTGGTTCGGTGCTTTTCAATGCACATACATCTACTCCCCAAGATCCCCTTGGGAATTCACTATAATCTCAATCGATTACAGCCGATTAGTTTTCCGGGCTCACTAATCAAAACCCGACTTGTTTTCACAAGGCTCACAAGTCAAAATCTCCCTTGGTTTTACGGGCTGACCAAGAACCTAATTGGTTTTAAGGCTGACCAACAACCTCCCTTAGTTTTGCAGGCTAACCAAGAACCTAATTGGTTTTCAAGGCTCACCAATAACCTCCTTGGTTTTCAAGGCTAACCAAGAACCTTTACAACAAGAGATAAGGTTTAAAGCAGGGTTTTCCGAACCGTACCGAACCGGCCGGTTCGGGGCGTACCGAACCGAACCGGCCGGTTCGGGGCGTACCAAATCGAACCGATGGCCGGTCAGCACAGTTCGGCCTTAAAAAACGGCACAGCCCTATTAAAAAACCAAAAAAAAATACTTACCGCACCGAACCGGACCCAAATCGCACCCGAACCGGGGCGAACCGGACCCAAACTGGTCGAAACGGGCCCGAAACGGCCGATTCGGCCCAGTTCAGGTCAGTATGGCTAGGAAGGGGGGCAATTTTTTTGGATTTGTCACATGCAGGGTTCCCGGTACCGGTACTGGGAGCCGTATCGGCAGGTGGCCGGTACGGTACGATACAATCCATACCATACTGTACCGGCAGGCGTACCGGCCATTTTTTTATTATAAAAATATTCTTTCTTTCCCCCTCAAAGTATTTAAAACATAAAATAAACCTGAACCGGGCCAAACCGAGCCCGTACCAGACAAAACCGGACCGGTTCGTACCTGTACGAAAATCAATTTTTTTATTTTTTTAATGGTTCGAATGTCGGACCGTTTAATTGGCTTGAACCGTACGATACGTAACGCCCCGTACCGAGCGGTACAGGATGGTTCCGGGAACCCTGGTCACATGTGACCTTTTAGAAAATGGGGGCTTGCCTTGCTTTTTAAGTAAGGAAGAAGCAGGAGCTCGTAAGAGCTCTCTGCTGCAGAGCCGTGGAAGGAAAAAACGAGCCAAAAAAAATTCGTGGATCATT
Source organism: Areca catechu (assembly GCA_021397845.1). Lineage (NCBI taxonomy): Eukaryota > Viridiplantae > Streptophyta > Magnoliopsida > Arecales > Arecaceae > Areca > Areca catechu. Next base: position 12,291,655 of record CM038042.1, on the reverse strand, counting down.
TTCAATCCAATCCAACCTGCAAAAATTGAAGAGGAAGGTAGAATCAAGGTACGTATAACTTTCTTTTTCTGTTCATCTTTCGTATCATTATTTTTTGTTAAAATCGATGCAAAAAAGAAAATTTAAAAGAAATACCGTCAAAATTTATTTGTTGGCTATGATTTTAGAGTATGTGGTAGATCTAGGATAGATCTACACAATGACACTAAAATCTTAATTTTTTGTTAAGTATATAATTTTTTTAATTAAAAATTAATTTTGGATTAATAAATTAATTAAAAAATAATAATTAAAAAAACTATAATTATAAATTATTAATCTAGGGCTTGTAAGGTACTCTCACTATAAATTTCATGTCAATTTATTCAAGTTTTGTGCATCTCATGAATAGTGCCCATGGTCTTAAATTGAAAAAAAATTGGCTTTTAATGCATTTCTATGATTTTAAGAAAATATGTAGCATGTATGATGAAATCCTACATTAATCTAAAATTTAAATTTTTTATTTTTTTATTTTTTAAATTTTTTAAATAAAAAAATTAATTAAGTTTCAATTAGATTCATACAAGTACGCTTGACTAATTCTTAAAATATATATGTAGCTTACTATATAAATCCGAGATTTCAGTACTCTATACCGGACATTACCATGGATGAGGATTTTATGTCTGCCCTACGCAATGTTATATATAAGATGGAGCCCGATCCAGATATCGCTGCTATGTGCCTTGAAGAAGTTAGGTTGAAATTATTGAATAATTTTTAAGAGCATTAATTTCAACAAGCTAACAAATTTTTTTTTCTGACAGACCAAATTTTTTAGGGAGGGCACAAATTTATTTGGATCCACTGTAGCGGCCAAAAGTAAATCAAAGATGAATCTTGGTAGGTACTATTAAGGAGTAAGTCTAATATTATATCATGATTAAATTTTTTATTTTGTCAAATCTAAAATTCTAAATGATGTAATGTCTTTTGCAGCTGAATGGTGGGTGCATTTTGGTAGATCTGCTAAAAATTTGAAGGTTCTTGCAGTAAAGATCCTCTCCCAGATAGTGTCATCCAGTGGATGTGAGCGCAACTGGTCTACATTTGGTCTTATCCACTCCAAGTAGAGAAACCGTCTGAAACAGAAACGTCTCAACGATCTTGTGTATGTACACTATAATTTAAGGTTGAGGCTAAAATGTATTCAGAAAGAAGTATAATTGAAATATCCCGATCCCACTGCAAGTTCATATGTTGATAAGGATGAAGATCCAATGATTGGGTGGGTCATGGATCAGCAGCAGACGCCAGAGCTTGATGAGCCAGGATCGCCTCCTCGACCAGCTAGTTTTGTAGCTAATGAGGCTGGGATGGATGCTGGATAATGGGCAACAAGTCATACTCCTCACAGGGCTCCAGCAGATACAGCACAGTGTCCGTCCCCACCATCTAGTAGACCTAGAGACAGAGGAAAAGGAAAGGCAGTTGCACCTCCATCAGAGCACTTAGTCCACTCAGATTCAGATACCAGAGATAATGATGATAGTGCTTCAGATAGTAGAGGATCTAGTAATCAGGGAGGGGCAGGAGGACAGGAGTCGCAGCCACCTATTTATATTCGATTCACTGGAAAGTCGCAGTTTAGCCATGCCACGCAGGATATAGATCATGAGTACCATCTAATAGACCTTGTGGAGATACGATTCCATATAGACGACGGGCTCCGCGTGGTCGTTTGAGACACGATACAGCTGCAGCTCTTGCACATGGAGTATGATCCATGGATGTATCTGGATCATCCTCATATTCAGGATCCTCTTATCCGCAGCTACCGGCAGCTTCTGATCCATATGATTCATATGGTGCATCTGAGATGTCAGCATCCAGTGGTTATTATCCTATGCAGCCCAGAGCATCTTATGCATCTGATTTTGCTACTGGTATATTTGGATGGGCCCCTGCACTGCCATATCATCAGTCTCTGGACAGCTCTCAGAGTCGGGACATCAGAGAGGGATCTGCGATTAGTTATGATCCATCACGCATACCTCCTAGGATGAGCTTAGAGGAGTATTATGCTGCCTGGCAGGAGGGACATGCCAAATTTCCTACAAAATACATACATGATCCCTATATTATGGACATCGTCACTCTACCCGATTCTAGACATTGGTATGTAATTATATATTTATGCTATATTTCACTTTCATTAATTACCGATAATATTAGTTTAATTATTATTTTTTATTTTATTTCAATTGAAAATAGTACTAAATATTAGTATTTAGTCCTAAAGCCGAAGGCCTAAACCCTAAACCCTAAACACTAAATTCTTCCTAAACCCTAAACCGGTACGCCACCCTAAACCCTAAACCCTAAACACTAAATTCTTCCTAAACCCTAAACCCTTAAAAAATAAAATAAAAACCTTAAAAGTACAAAAAACAAAAAAATCAAAAAAAAATTGGACGTACCGGTTTTTGAACCGGTACGCCACGCCGTACGTTTGTCGGCACAGTACGATACCGTACCGGTACTAGCCGGCCACCGGTACGGCTCCCGGTACCGGTACCGGGAACCTTGGTTTAAAGTAAAGCAATAATAAAAGCTTTCTAAAGTAAAGCTGATTTCTCTTTGAAGCTCGGTGAAGTTGCTTGTCTTGAGCTTGATGAAGCCTCAATCAATGATCAAAAGTTAAGCTTGAATGCTTCTTGAAGGCTTTGAATGCTTGGAGACTTCTTTTTGCTTAATGGTTGTTGATCACAATGAATGGGAGTAAATGCACTTGCTTTTTCTCTTTTCTTGTTTTCCTTTTGTTTTCTTCTTCCTCTTTTGTTTTGATTTGATTTGAACCACTTAAATACAATCCCAAAACCTCAAAACTAGTTTATAGCCATTAAACACGAAAAACTAGCCGTTGGGAGGCAAGAGGGCCGAGTTCTGTATTTGAAAAATTAGCTGTTACTGTTCCAAGAACTCTAAGTGTAACCTTGTGAGTCAACACTTAGGGTCGACACTTGCATTCCATGAGTCGACACCAAGTTCAAATTTCTTCGATGAAGCTCTCTGGAATTCTCAGGTGAGTCGACACTTGACAACCATGAGTCGACACTTCAGGCAAGTCTTCAATTTCAGAAAGTTTTGTATCCAAAAATTCTCAAGCGATGAGCCGATCCTTGAGTCGACACTTGACTGGCGTGAGTCAACACTTCAGCCGTGCCATCTGAAACACTTTCTGCGTGCCGGCTTGAGTCAACACTTCTACTATCACGAGTCGACACTTGAGCTGTGAGTCGACACTTTGAGTCGACAGTTGACTGAAATTTCTTCAAAACCATTGAACCTATGCTGAAATCAAGTTGTGATTCACTATTTAAGTCCTTTCAAGCAATCTTCAAGTTCTTAAGTCCATTAAAAGCTGGTCTTTTAATCATGAAAGGGACTTCTTCATTCTTTGACAAGCAAACAAAACTTGTTGAATTTGGTGAGTACATTTTTCTATAAGCACACTTTAAAAAAACAGTTAGTACTCGACTTATACTTAAGTGTTTTGTTTATAATCAAAATCAATAACGGAGTCAACATCATCAACTTCTTAATTTATTGTGATGGAAAACTTTTTTCATAAATCTATTGATACTTCAGATCAGGTACACGATAGCAACTATATCTTCAGATTGATTGAGATAATTGATCGAGGAGAGTAAAATATCGTACAGGTCATTACAGATAATGAACCATAGTATAGGTCCGCAGGGTAGCTCTTGATGTAGCGGCGACCATATATTTTTTGGACTCCTTGTGCTGCACATTATATTGATATCATATTGATGGATATTGAAAAGATCCATAGGGTGCAGAAGATAGTTGATTAGCACAAACTATCACCAGATTCATCTATAACCATACATAGATCTTTTATTGACGAGCTTTATTAGGAAAAAAATATTGAGACCAGGGGTCACACGGTTTGCTACAAATTATATAGCACTTAATAGTCTTCTTGGCAAGAAAGTAAAGTTGCGTTAAATATTTATCAGTCAAGAGTAGCAGCAAAGCAGATATGCCAGGGCAAATTCTAAAATGAGCACTATAGAGAATTTAATGATGAGAGATATTCCAACAGCTGACCGAAAGGATAGTGGAGGTTATCAAGCCTCTATATAAAGCACTTCGGACCGTGGACTTTGAACAATATGCTTAGATGGACTTCCTTTATTACATGATGAAAAGGGCGAAGAAAAAATCCAAGAGACATTCAGCACATGCTAATGAGTATATCCGAATCATTGACAGACGGAGTTATCAAATGAGTTTGAATTTACATCTAGCATGTAAGCAGTAAATCATGAATGCACTAAAATTTTAAATTTAATTATATTTCTACAATACACTTGACTAATTCTAAAAATATATGTGCAGCTTACTATCTGAATCCAAGATTTCAATACTCCATACCGGACATTGCCATAGATGAACAGTTTATGTCTACCCTACGTAATGTTATAAATAACATGGAGTCTGATCTAGATGTCACAGCTATATGCCTATAACAAATTAAATTGAAATTATTGAATGATTTTTATTAGCATAACTTCAACAAGTAACATATGATAACAACAATTTTTTCAAGATAATTTTTTAAAGGCACAGATTCTTTTGAATCCAATATAGCCATCAAAAGTAAATCAAAGAAAAATCATGGTAGTTACTAATAAGTCTAATATTAGATTAAAAATGATTTTTGATTTTATTGAATTAAAATTCTAAATGATTTAATATCTTTTGCAGCTGAATAGTGGATGCATTTTGGTGGATCAGTAAAATATTTAAAAAATCTTGCTGTTAAGATCCTCTCCCAAACGGTGTCATTTAGTGGATATGAGTGAACTGGTTTACCTTCAGCCTTGTCTACTCCAAGCAAAGGAACCGTCTAAAATAGAAATGTCTCAACGATCTTGTATATTTATGCTATAATTTAAGATAAGGTTAAAGTGCATTGAGGAGGAAGTTGATCTGAAATACTCCGATCCGACTGCAAGTAATTATGTTGATGAGGATAAAGATTCGATAATTGAATGGATTATGAGTCATCTACAGAAGTCAGAACTTGATGAGCCAGAACGCCTCCTCGACCAACCAGTTTTGTAGCGAGGCTGGAATCGATGCTAAACAATGGATAAGAAGCAATATTCCTTACAGGGCTTTAGCAGATACATCACATCATCCCTTCTCACCATCTATTCAGATACTAGGGAGAATAGTGCTAGGCTTCTTCTGATAGTCGGAGATCAAGTGATCAGGGAGGGGTCGGAGAACAGGAGATGCAACCAATATTGATCTTCACTTCACTGATGAGTCGTAGTTTACTCATGCCACATAGGATATGGACCATGATGTACCGGTTGATAGAGCCCACGGTGATTTGATTCCATACAGACGACGGGCTCCACAAGCTCGTTCATAACACTATAGCTGCAGATCTCGCCGTAAAGTAGGATCCATGGATGTATCAGGGATATCCTCATATTTTGGATCCTTTTACCTGCAAGCATTGACAGCTTATGATCCATATGAAAATGGATATGGTGCATCCGAGACATCATCTTCTAGTAGTTATTATTCCATGAAATCCGGAGCATCTTATAGATTCGATTTTGCTACCGGTATATTTGGATAGGCCCCTCCACAGCTATATCATCAATCTCTGGATCTCTCAGAATCAAGACCTCAGCGAGGGATCTGCGACGAGTTACGATCCATCATATATCGCATACCTCCTAGGATGAGCTTATAGGATTACCATGTTGTCTAGTTAGAGAGATTTATTAATCTTCCTACTGAGTACTTTAATGACCCCGATATTTATGGACATCGATACTTGATCCAATTCTAAATATCGATATATAATTATATTTATATTTCTCCTTTCTCTTCAATTAATTGCTGGTAGTCTTACTATATAGAATTTTTTTAAAAAATAATGTAGCATAGTTAAAGACTAGACAGCATTTCATAGTATTTTGAAGTGATGCAAACATCAATTAGCATCAACAAACATCTATTTAGACCAAAAAACATTTAATAAACCCTAAAAATTTACTTGAGATCAAAAGAAATTAAAAAAATTAGCACGCCAATTTGGACCGGCATGCCTCACCATATCGTGCATCGATACGATACAGTTTTGATACCGTACCATACCAGCTAGCCATTGGTATGGGTATCAGTACTGGTATCGGAAATCTTGATAGAGATGGTTAAGCCCAATAAAAGCACTAATATCAATGATTTTTTTACTTAAGAATTGCAAACTCTCCGACACCTTATGGCTTGGCTTGATTCTTCCTCCATTGCTTCATCCTCTTCCTCTAATATTGCTCAATCAAGTATATCTCATACAACTTTTACCTTTACTTTTTCAAATTCACATCATTCCTAGATTATTGATTCTGGGGCTTTTGATCATATGACTGGGTCTTCAAACAACTAAAAATATTTCCCTTGCTCGGGTAAAGATAAGGTCCGTATAGCCGACGATTCTTTATCATTCATAATAAGAAAAGGTTCAGTACATTGTACCTCTTTACTTTCTTTGTCCTCAACTTTTCATATTCCTGGTTTTCCTCATAATCTATTATCTATTAGTGCTCTCACACGCAACTTGAATTGCAAAGCTAAATTTTATTCTTCTCATTGTACTGGGAAGATGATTGGCTATCGTAAAATGCAAGATGGCCTGTATTTGTTTGATATAAGTCCTGATAACTATCAAATCTTACTAGGTTCCTCAAAATCTACTTCCCAATGGTTAATATAGTGGCATAGACGGTTAGGACATCCATCCTTTTATGTTTTCGAAAGGTTGTATACTGAGTTAATTAAAGTGTGATCTAAAGACTTTGGTTTATGATGCTTGTGAATTTGCTAAGCATACTAGAACTTATCCTTCTAGTAATAATAAGAGTCATGTCCTTTTGCAACCATTCACCCTTATGTGTGGGGTCCTAGTCCTATTGTGTCTTTGTCTAGTTATAAATGGTTTGTCTTATTTATTGACTGTTATAGTCGGATGTGATGCAGAACAAATAAAGGAATGCGATGCGGAAGTAAATTAAGATTAACTAATTTTTTTGTTGTTTTTATATGTTTGTAGAAGTTGGCTTCAAATCAAAGAAAAGTTAACCTAACATTGAAAGATACTAATAGGATAATTGAAAGCACGATTTTAAGGAAACTAAATTATCAGAGTAGTTCAGAAGCAACGGATCGCTGGGGGTTGAAAAACTCCCAGACCTAGGGTTTCGCTCCGAACTTTCAGCAGAACAGAAATAAAGAGAAGAGATGGTTTACCTAACCAGACAATGATCTTCACAGATTTTGGTGGAAGAACTCTCCCGAGCAGATTGTTGGATCTTCGGATTCAGATTTCTTCGCAATGGATCCTCCAGTACTGGTCCTTTGGCGGGTTGGCTTCTCCTGAACTCAAGATCTGGAAGAGAAGAAAAACAATTGATGGAATCAGAGAGTCAAGGGAAGAATTTACCAGGTTGATGAACTTGAAGATTGAAATTGCTGAAAACTGGATTCTCCTGGAAGCTGATGTGATTTTCCTTGGAACTTGCTCTGGATCTGAAGTAGCCGGACTGGATCTGGATGAAGGTGGACGGCCTGGACTTGTAGAGAGAGAGAGGCCGTGGGAGATGGATGGATCTAGGGTTTGATGGATTGAAAATAATGAAGGGTGGCTAGGGTTTTGGAATTTCAAGTGGCTAACCTAGGGTTTTGGATAAAGATGGAGATCTCTCACCTCCTCAAGGCTCCAATGGAACCCGGATTACCCCCTCACGGAGCTCAACACTTAGAATAGTGCGGAAGAAGAGAAACCTAGGTCACTCAACACAAGAGAGTAGCAAAAAAATAATTTTCTTCATTGATTTTCAAAGTTACAAAGAGAGGTCTATTATATAGACCTAAAATTTTCTCCTAGCTTGTACAAATTCCCATGTGGGACTAAACTCTTCCAACCTCTAGATTAGGTAGAAAACCCCCTCTCTTGGTCGACCAAGACTTCAAAAAAAATTGGGACGGCCATAAAGGAATTTTTTTTTTTTGGAATTTTTATGGCGCCTCCTTTGGAGTTGGATTTGGATTTGGAGTCCTCCTCTTCTTATGGCATTTCTTCTTTTCTTCCACTCCAAGTTAAGCTCTTTGATTTTGATTTGAACTTCAATTGGATGTCCTTCTTTGATTTCTTCTCCAAGAGAAGTTTTCTTCCTTCTTTGCTTAGGTAAAATAGGCAGGTATGGGCGCCTCCTTTAAATTAGCTTCCAATTTGATTTTTTCTTCTTTGGGTGTGGGGACCATGACACTGGGATGCCTCTGTGGCGCCTCCTGGACTCTGGCGTGTGCTCGGAGTGTGGCTGGGCATGTGGCTTGGAGTGTGGCCTCCACTTGCTTGAACCTTGATTTGATTGGAAGACAAATGTGGCACCATTTTGGACCAAATTGAAACCACATCGGGACTTGCACCGAGTCAACATGACTCAACAAAATTTAAATGGTGACTCAAGAAATAAATAAAAATAAATAAACTGGTTGACCAGGTCAACCTTTATTACAAACCCTAATTTCTCGGGCAATGTCAATCAGAGATCCAGATGGAGCTCTGAAGTCTTCTTCTGAGTCTGGTGCCCGCACCAGGATGACCTAGGTTTATTTGATGCATGCAAAAAAGGAAGTGGTTTGTTGTTTTCAGTCCTTTTATAATCTTATTTGTACTCAGTTTGATGCCAAAATTCAAATTTTATGAATTGATAATGGCACAGAATATATGGAATGTGCATTTTCTAACTACATAGAGGGACATAGGATTGTGCAACAAACCAGTTGTGTTAATACAGCTGCTCAAAATAGGGTGTCAAAATGAAAGAATAGGCATCTATTAGAAATTACCCGTTGTCTTATGTTCACTATGAATGTTCCTAAGTCTTATTGGGGTGATGATATCCTTTCAACAACTTATCTAATCAATAGAATGCCTTTGAAGGCACTCAACTTTAAAAGTCCTCTAGAAATTATTCAAGGCACCACTTCATATCTTATTCCCCTAAAAGTCTTAAGGTGTATGTGTTTTGTTCATCGGTACCATGCTGGCAAATTAAATGCTCGGGCACTTAAATGTGTTTATTGGATATTCTACTATTAAAAAGGGCTATAAGTGCTATCATCCTCCCACTAGAAAGTCTTTGTTAGTATGGATGTCACTTTCCGAGAAATGGAACCATACTGTGTCACCTCTTCAGGGAGAGAATGGAAAGGAAGGGGTGATTCCAAATTGTGTTACCAGATTTACCAGCACATCTCTCCAATCTATCCTATTAGACGGGGAGGATGAGGGTCAAATAAGCCAGAAAGAAAACACGGTGTCTTTAGAGTAGAATGAGCAGCACCTGAGTGAAGGTGGAGGAACAAAAAATGCAACTCAGGATAATACGAGACTGAATAAGCCAAACTTGTTGCAATATGCTCGCATGAAAAAAGCAGACACAGTCATTGAACACATTCTACCTAGTCAAACTTCAATCCTGGACTCAAATTCCATGAAATCTTGTGGTAAGTCTCATGTTTCAATTCCTACATCCAATTCTGATGATTCAAGACTTGATCTTCCAATTGCTATTAGGAAAGGAATTAGTTCTTCCACTAAATATCCTATCTCTAACTTTGTTTTGTATACTTCTTATCTCCTTCCTATAGAGCTTTTGTGTCCTCTCTATCTTCAGTTTCTATTCCAGAGAATTGGAAGGAAACCCACAATGACTAAGTGGAAAGAAGCCATGATTGAAAAGATGAGAACCTTAGCCAAAAATGGAACCTAAGAGCTTACTACTCTTCCTTTGGATAAAAAAAACAATAGGATGCAAATGGGTCTACACTATTAAGCACTAGGCTGATGGATCCATCGAGAGATTCAAAGCTTGACTAGTAGCCAAAGGGTTCACTCAGACATATAGAATAGATTATCAAGACACCTTTGCACCAATTGTAAAGATGGATTCCATTCGTATTCTTTTATCATGTGCAACAAATCTTGATTGGGAGTTACAACATTTGATGTAAAGAATGCCTTTTTACATTGTGATCTAGAACAAGAGATTTATATGAAGATTCTGCCTGATTTTGAAGATCAAAAAACTGAAGAAAAAGTTTGCCGGTTGAAAAAAGCTTTATATGGCCTAAAACAGTCACCTAGAGCATGGTTTGATAAATTCAGTAGAGCCATGATACCTTTGAATTATCAACAAAGCAATGCAGATCATACTATATTCATCAAACATTGTATAGGTAAGATTACAATTCTCATTTTGTATGTTGATGATATAGTTGTAACAGGAAACAACCAAGAAGAAATGACCAGTTTAAAACATTATTTGGCTAAGGAATTTGAGATCAAAGACTTGGATAGGTTACGGTATTTTCTTGGAATAGAAGTTGCAAGGTCCAAGAATTCACGAATTCACAAAGCAAACAACAAAATAAATAATCAATAAATTAAGTCTAAAATTTAACTAACAAAAATCAAAAATAATATCTCATAAAATCCAATAATATTCAAAAAATCTTACACAAGATTTTGCATCTCAGATGGGGAGCAGGACGGCCATAGTGTCCTATTCCTGTAAGAAAATGGGATCGACTTTGAAACCCATTCATGAATGGATAGAAAGAAAGAGGAAAGAAAGGAAGAAGACTAAAAGGAATGAAAAAGAAAAATGAAAGAAAGGAAGGGAGAAAAAAAATAGGAAAAGAAAGAAGGAAGAAATAAAAGAGAACGAATAAGAAAAAGAAAAAAAAGAAAGGAAGAGATAAGAAAACGAAAGAAAAGTAAAAATAAAAGAAAAGAAGGTAGAAGAAAAAAAAAAAAAGAGAAAAAAAAAAAAAAAAGAAAGGGAGAGAGACAGAGGATGTATACCGGGACCGTTGCCGGGACGAGATGGGATAACGAGACATCAAACTTCTATCAAAGGAAAACAATGAGAAACAGAGAAAATAGGGCTCTCTTTCTTCCAAGAAAAATCCGGTGATAGCCAAATGGAAAATTGTTGGGTTGTGTGCCTTTATTTGGCCAATGCACGCGCAATAGTGCATGACGCATGCATGGACCGCAACATGCTAGATGCTCAGTCCATGCGAGTGGGATGCGATCCATAACCCTTTTTTTAGACATTTTTTGGTCGGTTTGGATTTCATTTTCAACACGATTTGAACCTCTGGAATGCTGTCGAAGTGCTCTTCGACACAAAAACCAATACGGGGTCTCAAGGTCTATAAAAAGGGACAAACGGCTAGAAGAAAAGAGTGGTAGTGGGAAAGAAAGCCAGTAGGGACTAGAAGATCTCCTTGAGAGTTAAGAGATTTTGTGAGAGATCCAGGACTTCTTGTTGAGAGATTATTATACAGGATTGAGTGCGAATTCTCCTCTTGTAAGTGATTTTTTCTCTCATAATAAAGTCTTGCATGTCCAATTAAATTATCATCTTTTCTCTTCCTCTTCTCTCGTGGTATCAACTTCATCAACAAAGATGCGATCTTGGACGGGAATCCATATTCCATAATCTGAGAGATCTCCTAACAAGTGGTATTAGTGCAGGTGATACCACAACTGGTATCAGAGCAAGGTTATCCATGTTACAGCAAGATTGATTGAGGTTAAAGAAGATGGAGAAAACAAGCACAATCAAGGTGGAGATTAATCGGTATGACAGGAAGAGCAATTTTTCTGTGGCAAGCAAGGATGAAAAATATGCTCATCCAACAGAGGTTTATCAATGCTTTTTTATGCGAGAAAAGGCCGGCTACCATGAAGGATAAAAGTTAGAGATGACTTTAGATGCACGCGGAGAGCACGATCCGCTTGTACCTAGCAGATGATATGCTAATCTATGTACTGAGGAAGACTTCTCCAAAGATAATATAGGCGAAGCTCGAGAAGATGTACATGACGAAGTTGCTCAGCAATGCTCTCTTCCTCTGGAGTAGTTCAACCAGCTATAGATGAGTGAGAGAGCATGCAGAAGTATATGAGCAACTTCCAGAAGATCCTTACCGATCTTCTCAGTATTAGCGAAAAAGTTGAGAACACCAGGATGCTGGTTTTCCTGTCATCGCTTTCTCCATCCTTTAAATCATTGATGACTACTCTTCTAGCGGGGAAGAGCAGCAATAAAATGAAAGAGGTCTCTATGGAACTACTCCAGAATGAGGTTCTAAAGCAGAACCGGGCTTCGAGTTCAGATGGCAACTCAGCTTTGATGGTGGAGCGACATAGAATCACGAGATGGACAATCCAAGTCCAAGTCAAAGGATGTGAGCAAGATCAGATGCTATCGGTGCGACGAGTTAAGGCATCATATCAGAAATTGCCCGCAACTCAAGGATTAGACAAAAGCTACTGCAGCAGAGGTCGATGGTAGCAACAGTGACGAATATGGTGAGACAAACATGGAATCCGATAAAGTGTCTACTTCTTTCCTATAATAGATTATAGATTCTTCATGTCCACATCATATTTGTTGTGGTGAACTGTTTGACTCTCTAAAGAGTAAAAAAGATTATATCTTCTTGCCAAATGGATCAAGCTATGCAATTAAGGGCATCGAGATAGTCAACTTGAGAGCACATGATGGGACAATGAAAAAATTGAATGAAATCCGATACATACCGAGTTTTTGCATGAATCTAATTTCACTAAGCAGATTGAATTCAAGTAGCTACAGGTGAAAAGTTGGTGATGGAATCTTGAAGGTCATGCATGGCAATAAAGTTGTATTGAAGGGAAAGAAGTATGGAGCATATTATCTCTTAACAGAAAGTTTAATGCAAGGTGGAGTCCTGATACAGATGGTAGCCCAATACGAGTGGAAGCTTCAAAAGCAGGTGGATTAGGCACGAGATGCGAGACTTGGGAGAATAATAAGCGATATCGTAAAGTGAAGTTTCTACTATCGTAGGAAGCTTTTCCAAGTAGATCTCGGCTCAAGCAAAGTACATGACAAACATAGGATCGAGTGGCCTGGCTGGACTTTCATGTTTGCCCGCCAATAAGCAGCATACATTTGCCCCATGGCATAGGGGCAAGATCTTTAAAAAGCTCTCAAACAATAGGTGGAGGCCGAATGTCGAATCGAGATGGAGCTCGTTGGTTTGTACACCTCTATTTGACCCACCCATGTGCAGGAGAGCACAGTGCATGCACGGGTGCATGCGGTCCATGGACCGTGACATGTAGGACGCGATCTGTGGTTCCATTTTTGCACAGTTTTTTGGTTAGGTTGGACTATTTTCGACACAATTTGAATTTCTGAAATTCCCTCGAAGTGCTCTTCAATACAGAAACCAATACGGGATCTCAAGCTCTATAAAAAGGAGGCGGGCGGCTAGAAAAAAAGTGATAGCATAGAGAAAGCCTATAAGGGCTAGAGGGTCTCCTTGAGACTTAAGAGCTTTTATGAGAGATCTGGAACTTCTTGTTAAACAATTATTGTATAGGATTAAGACTGTGAATTCTCCTCTTATAAGTGATTTTCTCTCGTAGTAAAGTCTTGCATGCCCAATTAAATTGTGTTATATACCTTCTCTTCCTCTTTTCTCTCACGGTATCAACTTCGTCGACAGAGGTGTGATCTTGAGCAAGGATTCGTATTCTGCAATCTTAGGGATCCCCTACCAAGTGGTATCAGTACAAGTGGTACTATAACACAAACAAGACCTAATGACCTAGCAAAAGGGAGATGATGATTGGCCATCATAGTGGAGGAAATTATCCATGATGAAACTCAATCAATATAAATTATCATCCCAATGTCCCTAGTGTCTCTCCACCTACACTCATTTTATATCTAATTTACATGTTATAAGTTATCCACTTATGCTCTGATACCATATTAATTATCTTATTGTCACAAATGCAACACAAGATTGCAAGCCAAGGGTCAAGGCAACCGCAGCATACTCATGGAAACACCCCCACAAGCATGCAAGACATGTCATCACAATATCACAAAGCAAACAATAGAATAAATAATTAGTAAATTAAGTCTAAAAGTTAACTAAATCAACTTTAATCTCTCACAAAATCCAATGATATTCAAAAGATCTTACATCAAACTTCTATCAAGAAAAATCAAAGGAAAACAACAAGAAAACAGGGGAAATAGGGCTCGATTTCTTTCCAAAAAATCCGATGATAGCAAGCTGGAAAACATGATCCAATGACGAAGGAAAAGGGAGAGGAGGATCAATCAACAGATTTTAGACCTTACCTTATTTTTCCAGTGATAATTGGCCTTGATGGTGGAAGAAATTATCTATGATGAAACTCTGGCAAATCAACAGCGAACTCCATGAACACCGATGTGGGATTGGAAGTGGAGTTCGGGGTCCTTCAAGTGGAAGGGAGGTCGAATCCTTCTAGGAATCGGCTTCCCTCCAATGAAATCGGTTGCGAGTCTTCTTCCCATCATTTATTTTTTTTCTAATTCTTTAAAATTCGTGCAACTTTATTTGGACCTGGTTTCAGTAATGGGCCGATTGAGTGGACCAGGCCCAGTCCACTGATAAGCTTAGAATGGGCTGGGGTATTACTGTAAAGGACTTTGATGCATTTATAGGCAGTATGAAGAAAGCATTCCAATGAAAATTCTTATAAAGTCAGCATCATATATGGACTACAATGATGACTAAGCTACACCGAAAAGAGGAGAATGGGAACCGACTACAAGCCTACATTGGTCCACAAACAACAAAAGAGGAGAATGGGAACCGACTACAAGTCAACCACTTTTACATATCGTTTGGTTCTCAATGAGTTTATTAAAAAGAAAAATAGTAAGATATGATTTCATGAATCACATATTCTTTACGAGAAAAAAGGTCCCATATTACAAAATTCATATTTCGATTCTTGTAAGTTAGCAATTTTCCAAAATAGATTTTAAGGAGTGATTTTCCTAAATGTAATTATCTTATGTCCAATATAAACACCTTTTGGAGTTTTTATAAAATCTGCAACCAAACAGCACCTTGAAGGGCTTTCTCTCACATAAGAAAAAGTAGCATTCATGTCCAACTAATGGAGTATCCAACCAAGAAGCATCCCTTGGTCATCAAAGAAAAAGAGGCATCATTTTGCTACCAAGGAACTTTGATAGCCATGTGTGACATTAAACATCTAACCGTAATTACAAGCAAGTACATGAGCTTTCCACAGCTCTGAAGAATCTTGACTTTGTGGCCCTGTGATAAATTTGTAACCCTATAAACTAGGGAGCCCTTCCTTATTAGAGGGAAAAATCATAACCAAGGTTCGCCAAATCGGCCAGTTCAGCCCATAACGAACCGGACCGGCAGCAAACTGGCACAGTTTAGCTTAAAAATATGATATGCCCCCTTTATAAATATAAAAAAATAAATTGGAACCAGTCCGAACAGGCCTGAACCACGACGAACCAGTCGGTTCGGCCAGTTCGGGACTGGTTCGAATCGATTTTTTTGGGTTTGTTACTGTGCACTTATGAGGGGGTTGATATAAAGGAACTGAGAGCCCGAGAGCTCTCAGTTCACTGTAAAAACCTTCAACGAAGGCTGCTGAGATATTTTTTTCCGGATTTGAAGCCAATCAAATGCCAAAATAGCAAGAAAGAAGATAGATTCAAGGTACACATATGCTTCCCTTTTCTCTTTCTCCCTCTTCCCTCTTTTTTTTAAATTTATGGAAAATAAAAAAATGAGAAATGCTGTCAAAATTTATTTTTGGCATAATTTTAGAGTATGTTGTAGATCTATGAAGGATCTACACAATGATGCTAAGAACATGATTTTTTGTTAAGTATATAATTATTAAAATTAAAAAAAAATAGATTAAAAAATTAATAAAATAATAAAATAATAATTAAAAATTGTAATTATAGATTATTATTATAGATCTCGTAAGCTACTCTCACTATAAATTTTGTATTAATTTATCCAAGTTTTGATGCGTTTTATGAATAATGCTCAAGATCTAATATTAAATAAAAAGTGGCATTTCATGTATATCTACTATCTTAAAAAATATATATATACCATCTATGATAAAATCCTACATGAATTTAAGATCAAATTATTTTTTTATAATATTATAATTTTTCATATTTTATTTTTCATATTTTTTAAATATAAAAATAAAAAATTATATAATTAAATAAAGAATAAAAAATTAGATAAATAAAATCTAATTAATATATGTAATTATTGAACTTATATACTTTAAATATTTAGGAATGGATCCATCGAGAAAGAAGAATTTGGAGGGTGACATTGGTTAGTTGCATGGAGAAATGCTCTCGGATCGGCATCATTGAAGATATAAATGATGCAATGTAGAATTCAAAGGTGGTGGGGTAACGAGATTGAAGCAGAATTTGGCTGGCGGCTATTCTGATATATCTGCATGCCAACAATGTCCACAAAAAATCCATCAGTTGATGAAAAAGCATTTTGCTGATTTCAGAATAGGAAAAGAAAAAACATTAAAAAAAAAGGCAAAGGTAGATCACAGAACTGTAGAACCACATTCTTATTACTCCAGGAAGTTAGGAATGCATCTATTCCTTTTCATGAGGCACAGATGGAGGCTGCCATTCAGACGAGCTTGTATAAGCATGAGTAGCTAGAGAAGATGGCCAGGTAGAGAGTGATTTGAGCCATCAGCTTTTGGGTCGAGATTGAGATCGAGCTCTACAAGTGTTACGGAGAGTCTGAGACAGTTTAGGACCTCAGTCAGAGAGCCTGTCAATAGAGGCACCAGCCGTATTACATCAATGTTGGAAATATTTGGCAGTAGAAAGAAATTTTTCAAGGACATTCCAGCAAGAGCCACTATCCATGATATCGCTCCACATGCCTTTTCTAGCAGGGATTCCAAGCAACAGATGATTGATAGCATGCTGAAAAAGGATAAGAAGGATATGTGGCAGGTCATCGAATCCTGATTTCATTTTAATTATATCCCAGCGCACGCAGCAGACAACCCATATTATCGCCCCGCTATTACAGCTATACAGGCTGCTGGTACAGATATAGATCCTCCAAGATTGAGGGATATTTATGGTCAGCTTCTGGACAGCAATAAGCTAGAAAATTGGATTGCCTCCTATCAAATGGCTTGACAGTGATGTGTGATGGTTGGACTGGTCCTACTAGATGAGCTTCATCAACTTCTTGACTTATTATGATGAAAAAAAAATTTATAAATCTATTGATGCTTCAGATCAGGTACACAATAGCAGATATATCCTTAGATTGGAGGAGGTGATTGATCAGGTGGGAGAGCAGATTATCGTGCAGGTCATCATAGATAATGGACCACAGTACAGGACCGCAGGGCAGCTCTTGATGCAGCGGCGATCGTATATTTTCTGGATCCCTTATGCTACACATTATATTGACCTCATGTTGATGGATATTGAAAAAATCTGTAGGATACAGAAAATAGTTGAGTTAGCACAAACTATCACCAGATTCATCTATAACCATACATGGATCTTATTATTGATGAGAAGCTTTACTGGAAAAGAAATATTGAAAACAGGAATCACACAGTTTACTATAAATTATATAGCACTTGATAATCTTCTTGGCAAAAAAGTAAAGCAAAGTCAGATGTTTGTCCGCCAAGAGTGGCAACAGAGCAGATATGCCAAGGCAAATACTAAGCGAAGCACTGTGAAAAATTTAATGACGAGACAGACATTCTGGCAATGGACGAGAGGATAGTGGAGACTATCAAGCTCTATATAAGATACTTCAGACCATGGACTCTAAGAGATATGCTCAGATAGGCTTCCTATATTACATGATGCAAAGAGCAAAGGAAAAGATCCAAAAGACAGATCTAGCACATGCTAATGAGTATATCCGGATCATTAATGGACAGTGAAGTTATCAAATGAGTTCGGATTTGCATCTAACAGGTACGCAGTAAATCATGAACTCTCTAAAATTTTAAATTAAATTATATTTGTATAAGTACACTTGACTAATTCTTAAAATATATGTACAGCTTACTATCTGAATCCAAGATTCCAATACTCCATACCGAACATTGCCATGGATGAGCAGCTTATGTCTGCCCTTTGCAATGTTATATATAAAATGGAGTCCGATCCAGATGTCGCAATTATGTACTTAGAAGAAGTAGGTTGGGTTGAAATTGTTGAGTGATTTTTATTAGCACTAATTTCAACAACACATGATAATAATAATTTTTTTCCATACGGGATTTTTCAGGGAGGACAAATTCTTTTGAATCCAATGTAGCCATTAGAAATAAATCAAAAATGAATCCTAGTAGGTACTACTAAGTACTAAGTCTAATATTAGATTAAAATTGATTTTTGAATTTTGTTGAATCTAAAATTTTAAATAATTTAATATCTTTTATAGCTGAATGGTAGGTGCATTTTGGTGGATCAGCAAAATATTTAAAAATTCTTGCTATCAAGATCCTCTCTCAGATGATGTTATCTAGTAGATATGAGTGTAACTGATCTACTTTCGGCCTTATCCATTCCAAGCAGAGAAACCATCTAAAACAGAAATACCTCAATGATCTTGTTTATGTACACTATAATTTAAGATTGAGGCTAAAGTGCATTCAGGAGGAAGCTGAATTGAAATTCTCCAATCCTGCTGCAAATAATTATATTGATGAGAATAAAGATCCGATGATTGAATGGATCGTGAGTCAACAACAGAAGCTAGAGCTTGATAAGCCAAGATCGCCTCCTCGACCAACCAGTTTTGTTGCTAGTGAGGCTAGGATGGATGCTGAATAATGGACAAGCAATATTCTTCACAAGACTCCAGAAAATACATCACAGCATCCCTCCCTACCATCTATTCGACCCAAAGACAAAGAAAAGGCAGTTGCATCTTCACCAAAGCACTCGATTCATTCAGATTCAAACACCAAAAGAGTGATGCTAGTGCTTCTTCAGATAGTGAGGGATCTAATGATCGAGAGGCCAGAGGATAGAAGCAACCGACTATTCATCTTCGATTCACTGGCGAGTCACAGTTTAGTCATGCCGCACAAGATCATGGTTTGTGATACCATCCCGTACCGCCTGGTACGGGGCGCACCATACTGTACCAGCCAAGAGCCAGTATGATTCATATATAAAAACGGTCCGACACTCCAAACTATTAAAAAAATTTTAAAAATAATATTCCGTACGGTACTGTACCATACCGTATTGTACCATACCGTACTACCCGGTTTGGGCTCAGTTCCGGTCCGATTCAAGTTAAATAATTTTTTGATAGGGAGGGAAGAGATTTTTTTAAGATTTTGGTGGGCCCGGTACAGGGCCGATACGGTACAGTACGATACCGTACCGTAAGATTCTCTTATCCACAGGTACCGACAGCTTGTAATCCAGGATTGCGGTACCGTCCCGTACCGCCCGGTACGGGGCGTACCATACCATACCGACCAAGAGCCGGTATGGTTCATATATAAAAACCGGGCCGGCAATCCAGACCATTAAAAAATTTTTAAAAAAATTATATTCCATATGGTACGGTACTGTACCATACCGTACCGCCCGGTTCGGGCTTGGTTCGGCCCGGTTCGTATCCGATTCAGGTTAAAAATTTTTTGATAGGGAAGAAAAAGATTTTTTTTAAGATTTTATGGACCCGATACAAGGCCGGTATGGTACGGTACGGTACCGTACCGATCAGTGACCGGTACGGGACCCAGTATCAGTTCCGAGTTTCTTGTTGTAATCAATATGGTGCATCCGAGATATCATCTTCTAGTGATTATTATCTCATGCAGTCCGGAGCATCTTACGGATCTGATTTTGCTGCTGGTATATTTGAATGGGCCCTGCACAGCCACATGATCAATCTCTGGACACCTCTTAGAGTCGGAACTTCAGCAAGGAATCTGCGATAAGTTACGATCCATCACGCATACCTCCTGGGATAAGCTTACAGAAGTATCATACTGTCTGGTTAGAGAGACTTACTGATCTTCTTACTCGGTACATTAATGATCCTGATATTTATGGACATCAATACTCGACCCGATTTTAAATTTCAGTATATAATTATATTTATATTTTACCTTTTATTTTAATTAATTGCTAGTAATCTTATTTTAATTAGAGTTTTGTATCTTACTTTAATTAGAAATAATGGCTGAAGACTTATTTTAATATATTAGCATTTTTTAAAACCTAAATCCTAAATCCTAAAAAAAAAATTGGGCATAAAAATTGGGCGTGCCGGTTCAAACCGGCACACTGTACCGTACAGACACACGGTATGGTACAATACTAGTACCATACCGTACCAACCCGATGCTAGTATGGGTCCTGGTACCCGCCATGATCCTTGATCACAACTTTGTTTTTGCTAATAATTTTATCGCTTAGTATGTTGAGTTCCACACTAAAGATTGGGGCCCTGAAAGGCATGAACTGGCACACTCATGGATAAACTAGGGCTTGGACAAAATGAAGGCATATCATTAGGCATGCACTACATAAGTAAATAAGATAAAAAATGGCATGTTGCGAACTTGCGACCTTTAAAGAGGGCAGATGCTGGCATGAGTTTCTGCAAGTATGGACAAGACTTACTGTTACCTCTTGGTAAGGACATCAATATGGTTCAAATCCTTGGTCATGCTATCTCCAAGCTTCTCGATCTGCTTTCTAGGAAGATCTGACAGAAGAAGAACCCTCTGCTTCCTTCAGATTTATTAATGCAAAGAGAAACAAGGATATGTTAGTAGCCTTAACAGTTAACACGTAATACTTATCTAAAACAGAACTTACAAAAGATTTAGGGAAAAAAAATACCTTGCTGTAGCAGTACCTAAGCGGATTGCAGACTCATGAAACTTATTTAACTGCTTCAGTATAAACATCAGATGACTGTTTACTCCACAGATGATAATATGATCACTCTCCCTAACTTGCAATTGGGCTCCTTCTCTAATCCTCCGCATATTATTCTGCCAAAATATAGCTAATTAAGATACAGATTCTTAGCACAAATGAGGCACAACAACTCTTTACTTTCCAGTTTCCAAAAATTTGAGAAACAAAAACTTACTCTGAATTGCTCAGTCATTGTACTTAATAAGCGGGAATAAAATAATATCCCCCAGATAGCAAGGACAAGACCAATAACACGTTCAATACGAGTTTTTTGCTGCCAAAAAAGCATAGCATTTGAATTAACATCAAGGTCTCCAAATTTATTAATGGGAACTTAGGACATGTTTGGTGTTGCTTCTCCTTTTTAGAGATTTCTTCTCACAGAAGGAGATGCCAGATACTAGATTTCCTAGCTCCTCCTAAAATCACTTATTTAACTTCCCTTCTTATAGAAGTATGTTTTAGAAGAGGGTTGGCCTTCATGCAACAATAAGGTTGCTCCAATGTGGCCTCGGTGTTACTTGTTCAAAACACAGAAACACCTTCTCCACATGAGGGTAAGGCTGTGTACTACTGACCCTCACTGCAGTAGCCTCATACATATTTTTTTTGGAAGTACTTCAGATATTGTTAACAAAAATTTGTTTCTTCCAAGAAGCACCTGTTTGCTTTGAAGTTAATGTTTTTTTTAAAAGCAGTACCAAACATGCCCTTCAGTGCATAAACCTAAAAAATAGTAATTTGAGGATATTTCGTACTTTCAAGTGAGTAGAAGATGAACAAAGGCATGCCCAAGCTTCCCAAAAGCAGTCCTCTAAAGATTGCTGCTTGTTCCTGAATTGACAAACCATTAGGCATTGTATATAGAGATAATATCCACCCTATAATATAGGGTGATGATAGAGTCATAATATTAATAAAACAAACAAGCTGCTCATCATTCTGACAAGCAACAAGAAGATAAAAAAAACTGAAAATTAACCGCAAACATTTAATTAAACAACTAGAGATATTCTTGTTTTCATGAAAGTACTTTCAGGCATTTAGTGCAGCAACATAAAAAATAGCAAAATAAAAATTTTATAAGAGGAGTTAGATGCCCTAATATAACTATAGGACAATACTCACCTTGGGGTCTGAAAAAAAAAAAATTAAAGACCAGTTATTCAACCTATTTATTTTCTCTGTGGGTTTATGGTGATTCTCCATATATAAGTACAAATGAAGTTTGCTATTCAGAAACAACAACTTCTAGAAAAAAAAGATACAGCAACCAGCTAGAAAACTACGATTTTAACAAAATATTTAAAATCACCAATAAATGAAATGTGAGAAGTCCAAACATCAGTGTGTACAAGCATAAACTGGCTCTTCCTGTGTTTATCCAAAAAAGGATGATACATAGTTATTTGGTGATCTGTAAACTTGAACAACATTTAAAAGTTTTTTATCATATTTGAACATGAAGGAAAAAATATGTTTAGATAGAAATGATAAAATGTCCCAAATGGAAGTGCAACGAAACTAGGTTTCTTTGTTACTAAATATAGCTCAAGATTTTGATGATCAAGAAGATATAGGCCTTTAATTGTTACTTAACATTTCGTCTCATTTACGGTGACTTTTAGGACCTCCATGACCTCCATGGAGGTCCTAAAAGTCACCGTAAATGAGATGAAATGTTAAGTAACAATTAAAGGTACAGGCCTCTTTCATTATCTTGTGCATTTTTCACTAGGTTGTAGCACTATGCATTCTTTGTCATCCTCAAGGTATCTCATCAATATTCCTTTCCAACCCTCCTGTAACCTGTCTGGCTTCCAACATACTCTGGTGAGACTCTTTGTGTGATCAGCCATGTCCATTACTAGGCATTGGATCTTACATCCATGAGAAGCACATTGCAACATACTTGATCCCAATATAAGACGAATTGAATAGGGACAAAGCAATGCTGGATAATGGGCATAGTGGTTTTATGCACTTGAACCACTTTGCAGAGATGAAGATGTGGCTCTGGTTTCAACTTCATCATCTCCAAAACATTCTTGGAGTCAATATTCATGCAACAACCACTATCAGCAACTACCTAGCAACTTTGATCACCATATTTGATGTAGGTATAAAAAATTGAGGTTCACCTCCAATTATGCTCGCCCTTACATGTAGCAAGTACACACCTCATGATATTTACCCTAGTCTTGTCATCCTCAAACAACTGCAAATCATCATCACCAACTGTTAGATTTTAGATGATTAGGCATGCAGATTTTTTCAGATTACCCTAATCTAGTAGCGGAAGTAGATTAAAAATATTTTCAACATGCTGATCTAATCAATTAATCACCTAGGATAAGATCTAAACATTCGGTAAAATAAACTTTCAGATCTGAAAAACAGAAAAACAAAACAAAAACCAGTGATCAGATCACCTATCTGAAGTGCTTTTCCTTCTTGTCGGATCGAATACGGCGGATATCTTGAGTTTTGTCATAGCCGTGCAAACACCTAGTCTCTGCTGGTATCTACATAAAGATAGCCTGATCGAAGTACTGAGGCCACCGGTATGCTAGCATCTTGCAGGCCTTGCTTCTAAACTCATATCTAAACTTCTTCTTCAAGAACTAGAAGAAGAAGATCCCTGCGTGAAAGGCCTGCTTCTAAACTCATATCTAAACTTCTTCTTCAAGAACTAGAAGAAGAAGATCCCTGCATGAACCTTTCACGCAAATTCAAGGAGATGAAAGCTAAAAAGGAAGAAACTTTTTCTTCCCTTTTTCTCTCTCTGATTTCTCTCTCTACTGTTTTTGGCACGAGGAAGCAAGGAATGAGGGATGGTGGAGAAAGAATAGGCGACAAGAAGAAGATCCAAAAATTGTTAGCACTAGCCTTCCTCGCCCCTTTTTATTTTGCCGTACAAAACAAAATCCCACGCCCCAAGAATTTTGGATAAAATAAATTCTAATCTGATTTTGAATCAAATTCAAATCAGATATTTTTTAACTTTTTTTGGATGAGAGAGACTCCATAGAAAATTGGGAACGCCACAAGGTAGCACCCCCTCTCCTTTCACACGTGCAAGAAAAAGTGGGATGCTGAAATTCTTAGTTGTCAACAGCTATGAGAGAGAGCCCAAGTCGAATCTGATTCGAACTTGATTCGAGCCAAATTCAAAATCCTGTCAATTCTAATCCAATTAGGATTAAAATCTAAGTCCTACTTAGACTATAAACCCAATTAGCCTTAAAGTAATTCAAGCCTAATTAAATTATATCTGATTTAAATTAATTAAGACTTGATCTATAATTAAATTAAGCCAAATTATATTATAATATTTACAATTAAGTCCCTTGTGCTAACAATTAGGAGCTTCTAAATATGAAACCCTTCATATTGATCCAAATCATCAATCCAATTGATAATTTGGCCATGATCCAAGCTTTTGATCATGTCAAGCTCTTTTTGTATGTGACCCCTCATGTTCCATTCTTTCTGGTAATGAGATATACCATGATCTCCATCATAGTATCATCAAAATCCCTTTCGATTGGTTGAAAGTCCAAGAATCGCTAAACCGGTACCGGAAGCCGTACCAGTCAGCAGACGGTACGATACGGTATGGTCCATACCGTACCGTACCAGTAATAAAAAATGAGGAGAAAAAGTCTTTCTCCCCCTTCTCAAGCAAAAATCACTGAACCAAAGCTAAACTGGACCCAAGCCGAGCCAAACAAGCCCGAACCGGAGTGTACCGGGCAGTACATACCGGTACGGAAATATAATTTTTTTTATTTTTTTAACAGTCTGGGAACCATACCGTTTTATATGACTGAACCGTACCGGCTCTTGGTCGGAACAGTACAAAACGCCCCGTACCGGGCGGTACAGGACGGTTCCGGGTTCCCTAGCTAAAATAATTCCAACTCATCCCAACAAGGATCATTGATCCAAAAACGATCCTAGTGAGTTTTTTGGATCCACCAGTGATACCTAGGTATGTAGTGGGAACCCAACAGAATAAAATAATAAAAACCCTAAGCATAGTAACTGTATGATCAAGTTCTTCTATCAAGAGTCCAGATAGGATGCAGGTCATGAAAACTCGTCAAAACTTAAACATCCATCATATGCAAGACTTAATTGAGTCTAATCATGAATTCTCTAGAAACTCTTTTCTATCTATCATGTTGTGGCCTTAGCCTTAAGGACTCAGTCCTTAAATCATATAAGACTATTCCTCAACTATGAAGGCCGATAGATCTCTTATACGTGCATACCCTACTACAGCAAACCTACTGCAGCCAACAAATACCGCAAGGATCCAAATGGCTAGGGACCATGTTTATATGTTGTCAAACTACAGAACCCCACTGAGTAATCAAGGCTCTACAAGTCTAAGAACTCATACAACTACAGTATCGAGAATATCACTAACGAGTAAGTAGACATCCAAGCGACTTCTCATTTTTGATCACGCTCGGTACCATTATTCTCTAACCACTTGTACTACCTCGAGATTCGTCTACCCGAAAAAAAGTGATCCATGCACCAATCTTGATGGATCCATCACTGTCCCCATGATGATCCAACGATCGGGAACAATTTAGGAGTTAATCTATAATGAGACATTTTTCAAATTTTCAACTCTTGAAAATATGTCATTGTCCTTTAACTCTTGGACGATTCACAAACACATCACACATGAATGGATAAGAAAAATGCCTATTGAATTAATTTCAATAAATCAAGTACAAAAATGTCCTGGAATGATTACAATGTGTCATGCCAATCTGGCTTCTAGACCATACATCTAATAATAGCAACCTCATTGGAACATAAGTAACGTCCTTTAACTTACGCTCAACAAATGTTGTTAAGATAAAGATCAAAGTATAAATCATAGGGGGGACAATGTCGGATTGGATCATCGTGGATGTAAGATTTTTCTCATTTTTTTCTCGAAATATGAAAAAATATAAAATATAAAAAAATCAGAAAAAAATATATACTATGAGTATGAGAACTATCAACTAAATAAGTAAATAACAGTGGTGAAAGTTAAATCTTAGCTTGTAAAGTCCTATGGGCCGTATCTCAATTGGTTAGAGTGAGGACCAGAAGCCAATTGGGACTAAAAGTCTAAAACACCTCTAACAAGTTTAAGTGTAAAGCTTATATCATATAGACGTAATGACTCAATGTTGTCATTTCGTTGTATTTTCATAACTTATAAAAGACCTGAGCAGCTGAGCCATTAAACCAATATGCATCTCCAAAAGACAAAAGTCAAAATTATCATATAACTTAAACATAGAGTCACATAGTCAAATATACGAATAAGTTTAATGTCGTAGCCATAACTCCAAATGTGACCACCAAGTTAGTGTAAGGCACAACTCCATTTAGGAATAAATACAAAACCATGATATCACAAAATTACAACCATCACATATGTGTATACTTTTGTGTAAACTCCTATTAGAAATAAATGCAAACATGTGTATATCCTAAAATATGTATAGGCTTTAGAAGTAGCCAACCTAAAAGGATCAAAAAAGAATAATCAAAAGAACTGTAATGTCTAAAAACTCAAAATTATCATGATCATAATCATCATCACTTTTGGCATATTGAATGGCATCTTCTATATCACTTTTTTCACTTTCTTGAGAGGATTGAAATTCCTCTTGATAATCTATTACTTGAAACTTGTTGGGCCTCCTAACCTCAAGCTTTTTTAGCCCTACAATTAAAATTTTATGATTTTGTGCAAGGTTGACCATCATGGTACTGGACCCCCCACTAAAGCCATCCTATTACTATGTTAATACACCTAATGTAGAGACCCATTCGACATACCGACACTTGGCATGCCCCCCATACCACGTACCAGTACAATAAGGTATGGTGGGTAACACCAGTACCAATCAGTATGGCAAACCATGATTTAAGTGTCAAATACATTTTTATTTGACAGTTTATACAATTCATGTCCTATAACAAAGCAACAATTTAATATGTCTCTTCTCCACCTTTAAGAGCTAGTGCCAACATCTTGATTTCCATTTTCCTTTCCAAAGCACTTGGCCATATCCATCCATGTTAGAACAATGGGTAGTGCAATGCTTTCCTTCTCAATGATCATTCATTAGCAAAATCAATATCTAATATGCAAATCGGATATGGCATCAATCAACTATCAACCTCTTTTACTCTAGTCTATTTCTCTTTTAAGGATGTAGCTACAATAAAATTTTGGTTTCCCTAATTAGTTAGGTAAAATGATGATCAAGAAAACCATAACTACATATTGATTCAAAATTTAAAATAAGGAGAGAGCACAAATTGTCAATTAATAACTAATGAATTTACCGTATCAAAAGTAGTTCAATTGCATTCACAACCCAAAAACTACATTAGGCTTAGAATATGAATTGCCAAGTTTTATAGTTCGGGACATCAACCTCCATAGCATTTCCACCGTATATCTACATTTCTGAACACAAATCAAAGCAAGGTTTGCCAAACCTATACCAAGGTTTGTATCGGCTAGAAATCAATTCAATATGGTATGAGTCCGTGCCATTCCGAGGTGTACGAAAATAGAAAGAGAGAGAGAGGGAGGGAGGGAGGGAGGAAGGGAGAACGGAAAGATACGGAGGGGGTGAGGGAGGGCAAGAGACTTACCTGTCATCTATCATCAACATTGATGGATGGCTTCAAACATAGAAGAGAAAGAGGATGAAGACACAAATCAAGCAAGAGGAGAGATTAATTTGAAACCCTAAAACCGATTTAGCTACCCGGATCTCACTTTCTTCAAAGACCTTGGAACCCTACAATTGATCGAGAACAAAAGCAAACAGTGATCCAGGATGGAGAAAAGAAGGGGGAAGAGAGACCGATTTGGCTCCCATCGAGTGGATTTGGATTCCTAGGGTTCAACTCTCACAAGCATGGCATTAGGTAAGGACATGGAGGGCATAGAAAAGGGTAAATGGGGTGGAAACCCCTGTATGAATCTTGGCTCCACCAGAGCTTTCTCGTGAGATAGAGAGCATGAACATAGGGGGGGTTGACCTGGTGAGGTTATTATAACCAAATCAAATGCACCCTGTGAACCATTTTGACTTGGCATAAGTTTTGTTTAATATGGGCCAAACTGTTCAATTCAGATCGACTCAGCACTAACTTTATCAAAGACTAGTTTGGATATCTATTTAAATATTTGAAACAAACAAGTTTAATTAGATAGTAAAGTCCCCGGTGCTTGGTTTTTCTTGTTATTTGTTAACTTTGACAACTGTCTACCAAAACTCTGTTGCCAAATGAAAGCAATCCATTGTGAATCAATTCTCTCTCCTTTGAAGTAGGGCATAGCCTTTCAATAAAATCATATGACACTTCTTTCACCATCCACACCAAAATTATCTTCATGGTGAAATGCTGGATTTTGATAGTAGCCTGCTGCATGTAGTGGACAATGCAATTGTAGGTTCCACCTCTCATGAATGATATTCCAAATGGGCATGTACCTCTTTTGAACACCAGTAATTTTTTTTGCAATTGCTTCTTTGCCTTATCCATCATTTCATATATGTTGGCATGGATGACTATTCTTCCGAATCCACCTTTCATACTAAGGGTGCAACACTCCTAATATAGTATTTCAAGCAAAGATTTAGGTCCCGGCGGGACATCCCACGGGACACTGGGACAGGGTATTATCCCATGTGTCGGGACAGGACATCCCACTAGCATCCCAGTGTCCCAATCGGGACACCTTGGGACATCCCCTGTCCCAAATGTCGGGACGGGGCGGGATGCCAACACGTTCCGTTCTAGGAAAAAACCGAGACAGCCCTATCCCACGGGATTTAAAACCTTGATTTCAAGCAAGGCCAACATAGTATATCCACTAATATGATATCTCAAACTTTCACTCAATCCTCCCTTTTAGCACGAGTGCTACTCTCCCATTCTTTAATGGTAGAGAACTTACTGAACTGTGGGTCACATTGGGTCTAATTAGCTCCCTTCCCTTGATAAGTGCTCTCATCGAATTTAGCACCAATGAATGTTTGTATATGAAGACTGTAATGGTTCGGTCTTTAGCAACAAAGGCCACATGAACATCAAATTTTCTAATACCTTCCAACATCAAATTAACTGGACGTGTAAATAAGGAGACCAAAACAATTTTTTCCTCTTCTGCATCCATATTTGACCAGCTTTCATATTTGCAGCAGCACAATCTGTTACAATTTGCAAAATGTTCTACCCAGTTTCTTCCACAACTGAATCAAGTAACATGTTGTCCGCATTAGTAGAGATAGCTGATGTCTCACCTGACCTTATAAAGATGTATGTTTGGATTATTCATCAAGAATTTGATGACAAATCTATTGGCTCCATTTGTCCAACCATCCAATATGATAATGCAAGCCTTTTTCCTCCATTCATTTTCTCTGTTGCCATCAAAGATTCTACATTCTCTATTTTTCAAGATATTGTTTTCCTAATCACAAGGTTGCTCGGTAGCTTTGGATCTTTTCCAAAATTTGCAACAAGCTCCATCATTGCTACAAAATAAAAACTTTTAATAACATTGAATGAGATGGATTTTGCATAAAAGAATCTTGCAATTCCCCTTCCTTCCAAATTTCATTACGTGTATCTTGCCTCTTTTTTCCTGAACATTCTTTTCTAGAACAAGATGGTTATCTGTTGTCACCTTATTTTTCCCTTTCATCATTCACTTGAACTTCTCTATCTTTGTAATAAATATCCAGACAACTAAAACTATACCTTCCTTTCTCCATTTCTTCCACATTTTTTATTGGTCACCAAATGCTTCTTGAAGAGACTAATAACCTCATCACTTCTTGCAATTACTCCCCAAGTTTTTGATGTGTTTGAGCAAGCTATGGTTCACCTAGGAAACCACTCCCAAAAACTTTCCATGACAATAACTACATTGCAAAGAATTTTTGTTATCTGGATTAACTTGCTAGAAATGTTCCCAAGGAACATGATCATTATTTTTCCTACTTCTCCCCATATTTAACAACCTAAAAATCAGTAGGAAAAAAAAGGAAAGACCAAAACACAAAAATCACAAGAAAGATTGCCAGGACAACAAAAAAACAATTGCTAGAACAAAAAACAACATGAACAAGTACAGACATAATGGTAGGAATACATAGTAAATTAGGGTTATGAGAATTTTTGCTTAAGCTCTTTCACCAAGCATGTCCTTTTGGTTCTCCCTTGATGTAGAAGTGCGAAGAATTGTTGAATTCAAATCGAAAAGCCTTCAGATTCGGATCTATGTTCTCCCTCAAACCCCCTAAAACCCTTTTTTTTCTCTTGGAGAGGATGAGAGATCAAAGATAACATTTAAAAAGTGATTAGAAGGCATATGAATGAGAGGGATTATGATAGACTTTTTAATTGAAAATTAAAAAAATAAAGCTTTTGGTGATAGTTCACTGTTCACATGAAATGTATAGGGACACATCACTATTTTAGGCTCGAAATAAAGACAGTGCTCTATTTTTGGGCATGACCAAGCATCAGGACCTAGTTTTAGCAACTGAAAATCCACCATTTGGATCGCATGATCCAATTTTGGATCATTTGATCTTTCCCGATCTCAATCATATGGTCCAATCCAGATAGATTCCTAGTTTTTTATTCATCATACAATTTGGACCATGCATCTCACAATCTTTAGATTCTTAACAACATTGCCTTCAATAAGGATTCAGGTCTCGGCGGGATGTCCCATGGGACACCGGGACAGGGTACCATCTCATGTGTTGGGACAGGACGTCCCGCCAGCATCCCAGTTTCCCAATCAGGACACCTTGGGAGTTGGGACATCCCCTGTCCCGAGTGTCGGAATGGGACAGGATGCCAATACGTCCCATTCCATGAAAAAACTGGGATAGCCCAATCCCACGGGATTTAAAATCTTGGCCCTCAACATCCTCCTCACTAGCTGCAACATGCAAGTTCCTACCATTGTGTTGACATGAATAATGTCAAGGATTGGGGCTGTTACAAGTAATGGAGACTTGCTCATCTGTTTACATGACCCAGCAGTAGCAACTTTCCTTTTATTGCCTTGGGGTTTGTGATAATGTATTACTGCCTCGAGATGCACTGGAAGCAATATTGGCTGCCTTTTGTGTCCTCCCATTCCCTTCAAACCTATAGGTAGCTACCTCACTAGATTAGAAACTACTAATAGAAATCTTGAGGGTGCTTTCCTTGTTGATAAAAATCAATTTAGAAAAGTGTTGACAAAAATCTTGATGAGTGCTTTCCTTGTTGACATAAATCAAATCAGGAAAGCACTGATAGATATTTTGATGGGTGCTTTCCTTTTCTTGTTGACAAAAATCAAATCAGGAAAGTGTTGATGGAAATCTTGACAATGCTTTTCTTCTTAAATTACTAGAATGTAATTTAGGAATTTGCTTTATTACAAGCATTGATTATTTTGGAAGGTTTTGTATATAAATGTATAGAAGGTGGCCATTAAATGATAACAACAAAAAATCAATTTTTTGCCTCCATTTTCGCTTTTTTTTCTCAAGATGGTATCAGAGCCAGATCCCTTAGGGATTTCAGTTGTTCTTCCTACTAACCTCCAGCCTAGCCTCATCTCCCATATTGCATCAAGTTGCATTTTGGATCTACATATCTATTCACAGCATTGGCAATCTCTTCATCTTGTGCTTACGTATCAGCATTGAGAGATCTTTGTTGCTGACATTGTGCTGCTATCAGATCCGTCATTCCTGTCAGCTACTCTCGCTTGCGTGTCAGCTCCTTTGTTCGTGACAAAGGTAGGCACTATCTCTGGTTGTTGCCATTGGGAATTGCTTGGCTATTGGAGATCGAGTTTGGCTTTGAAAATTTGTTAGTGGTGATTTGGGTACCATGCATGATCCAATTGGTATTTGTTTGAAAAAAAATGGCAAGAAGGGAAGCAATCTACTGACAGCAAGGCTATTGCAATCTACTGACAGCAAGGCTATTGCAATCTATTGACAGCAACAAGAACAATGGAATCTTTGGTGAAAAGCCCTCTCTGAATATTAGTCCTATAAAGTTAGATCTCATTACCTGGCTTGGTCAAGATCTTGCTTACTATTTATTCAAGCCCGAAGATTGCAAGGCTATTTCACAAGCAAGAGACAGAAACCTCCAACCACTGATCCAACCATAACCCAATGGGAATTTGAAAATTCTCTTATCAAATCTTGGCTTATTAATTCTATGCAACCACGGATTGCTCATGGCTATTTATTTCTTGCCACAGCTAAATAGATATGGGATGCTGCTGCTCAAACATATTCCCATCAAGGGAATGATGCAGTGGTATATGAATTATAAAAGAAAGTTCATGAAATAAAACAGGGAGATGTCCATTGCATAATATTTTTCTGAGCTTAGTGCTTTATGGTCGGAACTTGATTACTACGAGTATTTACCCTCCAACTCTAAGGATGCCGCTAAGTACTAGAAAGTAATGGAGAAACACTGTGTGTGTGATTTCCTGACTGGACTAAATACCGAATATGACTAGATTTGGATGTAGGTTTTGGGTAAGGATCCATTCCCTTCATTAAGGCAGACTTATGGTTATGTGCAGCGAGAGGAGATTGGAAGGAATGCTATGTTAAGTGCCACTCCTATAGATCGTTCAGGTATGGTAGCTAACTTGTTCTCTAAACCTGCAAAAGTGAAACCAATGAGGATTAGTGATCAGAAATCTTTGACAAAAGATAACCTCACTTGTGATTATTACGAGAAACCCAGACATACCAAACAAAGCTACTAGAAACTCCATGGTCAACCAATCAAGGGACGACATGGTCAAAAAATGGGAAATCCTCGATCATAGGCTCATATGTCAGGTATAGTGGAGATAGGCCCAATGAAAGCACTAATATCGACGCTTTTTTCATTGAAGAAGTGCAAACTCTCTAGCACCTTATGGCTCGGCTTGATTCTCTCTCCATGGCTTCATCCTCTTTCTCTAATCTTGCTCAATTAGGTATATCTCATACAGCTTTTACCTCTATTTCTTTAAATTCACATCATTCCAGGATTATTGATTCTGGGACTTCTGATATATGACTGGGTCTTCAGACAACTTAACATATTCCCTATGATTTTTGGAACCGTCCCGACCCGTCTGATTCGGAGCATACCGAACCATACCGGTTCTTATCGGTTCAGTCCTAGAAAACGGTCCGAGACCCCGAAGCCCGAACCATCAAAATGCCTTGAACCAAATCGATGCACGTCGGTTCAGTACGGTACGTCCTAGTTCAATCCAGTTTGGGCTCAGTTCGACCCGATTCAGGTCCGGTTCAGCGATCCTTGCTTGAGAGGGAAGAGGAAAAGTTTTTTCTCAATTTTACTAAGACCGGTACATGTACCGGTATGGTACAGTATAGTGCGGTACTGTACTAGTCACTGACTGGTATGGATCCCAATATCGATTTAGGAATCTTTGATATTTCCCTTGCTCGATTAAAGATGAAGTCCGTATAGCCAACGATTCTTTATCTTCCATAATAGGAAAAGGTTCAGTACATTGTATCCCTTTACTTTTTTTGTCCTCTACTCTTCAAATTCCTTGTTTTTTCCATAATCTATTATTTGTTAGTGCTCTCACATGCGACTTGAATTGTAAAGCTGAATTTTATTCTTCTCATGGTGTTCTTCAGGACCTAAGCATCAGAAAGACAATTGGCTATGGTCATATGCAAGATGGTCTGTATTTGCTTGATACAAGTCGTGGTAACCATCAAGCCTTACTAGGTTCCACCAAATCTACTTTCCAATAGTTAATACAGTGGAATAGACAATTAGGACATCCATCCTTCTATATTTTGGAAAGGTTGTATCCTGAGTTAATTAAACAATGTGATTTGAAGACTTTGGTTTGTGATGCTTGTGAATTTGCTAAGCATACTAAAACTTCTTATCCTTCTAATAATAACAAGTCATGTTCCTTTTGCAACCATTCTCTCTGATGTGTAGGGTTCTAGTCCTATTGTATCTTTGTCTGCTTATAGATGGTTTGCCTCATTTATTGACTGTTATAGTCAGCCGATCTAGATTTATTTGACGCATGCAAAAAAGAGGTATTTTCTTGTTTTCAGTCCTTTTAGATTTGTCTCCCCATTCAAAAATTTTTAAAAAAATCTAGGCCTGAACTATGCCGAACTGGCTGGTATGGCCGGTTCAAGCACAGTTCGCTTCAATTCAAATTTCTTTTTATGCTACAGTAAGGTGGAGTGGGGGATTGTTATTAAGCAACTGAGAGCCCGAGAGGCTCTGAGTTTTGACAGAAAAAGGGAAAAAAAGCTTCCAAAATAATTTTTTCAGCATTTCAAGCCAATCAAACATCGAAATAACAAGAAAAAAGATGGATTCAAGATACAAAAAAATCTTTCCTTCTCTCTTTCTCCCTCTCTCTTTTTTAAAACTCATGAAAAATAAAAAAGAAGAAATACTGTCAATTTTTTTTTATTTTGGTATGATTTTAGAGTATATTGTAGATCTATGAAAGATCTATACAATGATACTAACATCATAATTTTTTATTAAGTATATGATTTTTAAAATTAAAAGATATTTTTAGATTAAAAAATTAATAAAGAATAAAATAATTAATTAAAAAACTGTGATAATAGATTATTTTTCTAGAACTTGTAAGTTACTTTAAATATAAATTTCGTATCGATTTATCCAAATTTTGATGCGTCTTATAAATAATGCTCTAAGTCTAATATTGAAAAAAGTGACCTTTCATGCATGCCCACTGTCTTAAAAAAATATATGTAGCATTTATAATAGAATCTTATATGAATCTAAAATCAAATTAGTTTTTTATAATATTATAATTTTTTTATATTTTTAAATCTAAAAAATTAAAAATATATATAAATAATTTTAAAAAAAATATTAGATAAACAAAATACTATTTAATTTTATGTAATTATTGAGCCTACATGCTTTTTAAATATTCAGGAATAGATCCATCGAAGAGAAAGAATGATCCGAAGCATGATATTGGTTGGATGCATAAGGAAATGCTCTAGGATTAGCATCATTGGAGGTTTAAATATTACAATATAAAATTCAAGGATGGTGGGATAACGAGGTTGAAGCAATACTTGCCTGGCAGCTATTCTGATGTATCTACATGCCGACAATGTCCACAGGAGATCCGTCAACTGATAAAAAAGTATTTTACTGATTTCAAAGCAGAAAAAGAAAAAATATTAAATAAGAAGGCAGAGGTGGACCGTAGAGCTGCAAAACCATCTTATTATTCTAGGAAGTCAGAGGGAACATCTATTCCATTCGATAAGGAGGCACAGATCGAGGCTACTATTCAAATGAGCTTATAGGAGCAGAGGCAGCTAAAGAAGATGGCCAAGCATAGAGAGCGATTTGAGCAATCAACTTTTGAGTCGAGATCGGGATCCGGCTCTAGAAGTATTATAAGAGAGTCTAAGATAGTTTAGAAGGATCTCAGTCAGAGAGCCCGTCAAAAGAGGCACCAGCCATATTGTATCCATGTTGGGAGCATTTGATAGTAGAAAGAAGTTTTCCAAGAACATTCTAGCAAGAGCCACCATCCACAACATCGATCCATATGCCTTTCCTAGCAGAGATTCTAAGCAACAAAGGATTGATAGTATATTATCGCTCAGTTATTGCATCTATACAGACTGCTGGTGCAGGTGTAGATCTTCCAGGATCGATGGATATTTATGATCAGCTTTTGGATAGCAATAAGAAGCTAGAAAATTGGATTGCCTCCTATCAGAGTAAGTGGCCCGTGTATGGATTAACAATGATGTATGATGGTTGGACTGGTCCTACTAGATGAAGCATCAACTTTTTGATAATTTTTTTTTATAAATCTATTGATGCTTTAGATTAGGTGCACGATAGCAGCTACATCCTCAGATTGATGAAGTGATTGAACAGGTGGAAAAGCAGAATATTATGCAGAATATTATGCAGGTCATCACAGATAATGAACCATAATATAGATCTGCAAAGCAATTCTTCATGCAATGGTGACCGCATATTTTATAGATCCTTTGTGCTGTATATTGTATTGATCCCATGTTGATGGATATCGGAAAGACCCATAGGGTGCAGAAGATAGTTGAATTAACACAACTATCACCAGATTTATCTATAACCATACATGGATCTTATCATTGATGAGGAGCTTTACTGAGAAAGAAATATTGAGACCAGGGGTTACATTATTTGCTACAAATTATATAATACTTGATTGTCTTCTTAGCAAGAAAGTAAAGCTGCATCAGATGATTATCAGTCAAGAGTGGCAGTAGAGTAGATATGCTAGGACAAATACTAAGATGAGCACTGAAAAATTCAGTAACAAGACAGACATTCTGGCAGCGGGCCGAGAGGATAATGAAGACTATTAAGCCTCTATATGAGATACTTTAGATCGTGAACTCTGAACGATATGCTCAGATGGACTTTCTTTATTACATGATGGAAAGGACAAAAAGATCCAAGAGACAAATCTAGCACATACCATTGAATATATCCGGATCATTCATGGATGGTGAAATTATCAAATGAGTTCAGATTTGCATCTAGCAGGAGACAATAAATCATTAACATTTTAAAATTTTAAATTTAATCATATTTCTACAAGTATACTTAATTCTGAAAATATATATGCAGCTTACTATCTGAATCCGAGATTCCAGTATTCCATACTGAACATTGCCATGGATGAACAGCTTATGTCTGCCCTATGTAATATTATACATAAGATGGAACCTGATCCAGATGTCAGGATTATGTACCTATAACAAGTTAGGTTGAAATTATTAGATGATTTTTATTAGTAGTAACTTCAACAACACATGATAACAACAATATTTTTTCCAGATATTTTTTTAAGGACGACATAGATTCTTTTGGATCCATTATAGCCATTAGAAGTAAATCAAAAATGAATCCTGATAGGTACTAAAAGTCTAATATTAGATTCAAAATGATTTTTGAATTTTGTTGAATCTGACATTCTAAATGATTTAATGTCTTTTACGGCTGAATGATGTCTTTTATGGCTGAATAATGGATGCATTTTGGTGGATCAGCAAAATATTTAAAAAATCTTGCTATCAAGATCCTCTCCCAGAAAGTGTCATCTAGTGGATGTGAGCGTAACTAGTCTACCTTCGGCCTTATCCACTCCAAGCAAAGAAACAGTCTAAAACAAAAATATCTCAATGATCTTGTATACATACACTATAATTTAAGATTAAGACTAAAGTGCATTGAAAAGTTGAACTGAAATCAAGGATCGCTGAATCGATACCAGAACCATACCGATACCATACCAGTACATGTACCAGTCTTGGTGAATTGCAAAAAAACTATCTTCCTCCCCCTCTCAAGCAAGGATCGCTGAACCGAACTTGAACTGGACCCAAACTAGGCCAAACCGAGCCTGAATTGATTGAACCAAGCCATACCGGTCCAAACCGACCTGTACCGTACCGAACCGACTCGTAGTGATTCGATTCAAGTCATTTTTTATGGTTCAGGTCCCGAACCATTTTTTAGGACCGAACTATACTGGTTTTTGGCTTGTACGGTACAGTATGCCCCGAACAGGGCATTTTAGAATAGTATCAAAAATCCTGACTAAAATACTCTGATTCGACTGCCAGTAATTATGTTGATGAGGTTGTAGATCCGATAATTAGACGGGTTGTGAGTCAGTAGCAGGAGCCAGAGCTTGATAAACCAGGATAGCCTCCTTGATCAGCCAATTTTGTGAGTCAATAGCAGGAGCCAGATTCTACTGGAGCGAGGCTGGGATGAATGCTGAACAATGGATAAGCAATATTCCTTACAGGGCTCCAGTAGATACATCACATTATCCCTTCCCGCCATCTAGTCGGCCTAGAGATAGAAAAAGAAAAGGCAGTTGCATCTCCACTAGAGCACTCAGTTCATTCATATTCAAATACTAGGAAGAATAGTGCTAGTGCTTCTTTTGAAAGTCGGGAATCTAGTGATCAAGAAGGGGCCGAAGGATAGAAAATGCAGCCGGTTATTGATCTTCGATTCATTGATGAGTCGCAATTTACTCATGCAACAGGATACGGACATGAGCAACATATGGTAGAGCTCATAGCGATACGATTCCATACAGGCAACGGACTCCGCGAGGTCATTCAGGACACGATACAGGTACGGGTTTTACATGTGAAGTATGATCCATAGATGTATCAGGATCATCCTTGCATTCTGAATTCTCTTATCCACATGCATCGACGACTTGTGATCTATATGGATATGGATATGGTGCATCCGAGAAATCTAGTGGTTATTATCACATGCAGCCCGGAATATCTTACGGATTTGATTTTGTTGCCGGTATATTTGGATGGGCCCCTCCATAACCATATCATCAGTCTTTGGATACCTCTCAGAGTCGGGACATTAACAAAGGATCTATGATGAGCTACGATGCATCACACATACCTCCTGAGATGAGCTTATAAGATTATCATGCTGTCTCATTAGAGGGATTTACTGATATTATTATTGAGTACATTAATAATTCTAATATTTATGGACATCGATACTCGACCTGATTCTAAATATCGGTATGTAATTATGTTTATATTTCTCCTTTCACTTCAATAATTTCTAGTAATCTTACTTTATATAAATCTTTTAAAAAATAATATATCATAATTGGAGGCTAGACAGTATTTCATAGTATTTTGAAGTGATGTAAACATCAATTAGCATTAACAAACATCTATTTAAACCTAAAAACATTTAATAAATCCTAAAACGATGAAAAGAAATAAAAAAATAAAAAAATTTAGTATGCCGGTTCAGACCGGCACATCTACCATACCGATACTCGATATAGAACGATACCAGTACTATACAATACCGGCCGGCTACTAGTATGGGTCCCCGTACCAGTACCGAGAACCTTGAAGAAAACTACTTTTGAAAATTGGTCGTAAATTGTTTATTCAAAATTTGCAAATAAAACTTTGATCTGAAAATATGGCATATAAAATATTATCTCGAATTATATGTGGAGCATTGATTTAGAAAAATGAGTCGCATATAACACATTGCAATTATATTATACAATTCTGATAATGGAAATCCTACCTTCGTTAAATAAATTATCATATATCGTGCATCTATAAATTGTTCAAGCTACTTTTGTTATACTTGATCCCTTTAGTTAGGATTGTTGTTTGCTTACCAGGCTTTCAACTTACGGCTCATCTTTCTCTTTTTTTCTAAGTCCAAGATTAGGGGGTGAAGCTTAGAGCAAGGTCCAAGACCTAGTTGAATATGGCCCTCCTACTATAATTTTTAGCTTTTTATTTTTAAAAACCCCTTGATATCATGGTGTTGTAGAACTTGTTTAAACTTGGTGCACTTGAGGATTTGTTATGTCGGTTAAGTATGTGGATTTGTTTTGATGGTTTGCTTGAGGTTGTTTTATAGGATTGGTATGTGGCCAATTCAAATTATTGAAGTTAGAAAATTTGAAACTTGCTTACGTTGGTTGGCTGTTAGAATTGGTCTATTTCATTGTTAGCAGGTGGCCACCTTGCAAGCTCATAGGGCCAAGCCCTATGCATGTGTGGTGGATTGCCACTTCTCTTGACATGTGTCATTAGGTCCAGGAGTGACAACTATTGATGATTAATCCTTGCCTAACAAGCAGTTTGTGTGATGATAAACATTTTCCATAAGAAGATACTACAAAATGAAAGCATCATTCTGAAATAGAAAACCTCAAACATTAATGATTGAGGAACTTAATGTACTATAGTGTCAACATGAACAACTAAAGCAAGCATAATGAAGACAATCCATTATGCATTAAAAAGAGAAACAATAACCTAAGAGAATCCACTTAGGAAGAAAAAATATATCATTAGAAATGCAGTTGGTTACCTTAACTTGTAAAATAGGAAACCTCCAACTACGACAAATGAGAAACATGCCACCAATAATGCAACAAAAATCCTTCAATCATGTATAAAATATCATTAGAATTGGATAAAGATGGCTATAATCATAACAAGCAAGCATTATCCTTAACCATAATGGAACTGTTAGA
This sequence comes from Areca catechu, assembly GCA_021397845.1. Lineage (NCBI taxonomy): Eukaryota > Viridiplantae > Streptophyta > Magnoliopsida > Arecales > Arecaceae > Areca > Areca catechu. Next base: position 12,251,464 of record CM038042.1, on the reverse strand, counting down.
TGAATTTTACCTGTCACAAAGTCCAGAACTACAAATTACATATAAAAGAAACGAAAACATTTAAAAATTGACTCAAACAAATGATAAATTTCTTGAAATGTATAGTTTAATAAACAAATGACCCTGGTAAGGCCATAAGAGTATCTTAACAAACTTCTTTTTGCTATAGTGATCCATTTTTATTTAATATAGTTAGTGTGAAATAACAAATTAGTGACCATTTCAGCTATGAAATCTAGAACTTCTTAAACCTCATCATTCAAATCACATTATGTAAACATCAATGTCAAAGTTCAAAATGTAGTCTATTATTTAAAGAGTATTTATATCATTTAATTTTCAGCGATCAGAAAACAAAGACGTCTATCATCCAATATCCAAAAGACAGTTAATGATGCCTTTGGGTCCAAGGAGGAAAAGAGAATTCACCTTAAATATTAAATACTTATAAATTTATAAAATATAATAAAAGGTAGTTACATTAGATATAGAATTTTAAAAGTTATAATATATTATTACATTGGGCAAATTTATATGGTGTGCTATATTTATTAGATAACGATATAATGAGATAATAATCATATAATATATTGATGCAAAAAAGAAATTTACACAATTGCTTTAACATCATAACTTATCCTTTATCATATGTGAATGGTACTATACTATGTTCTATGTTGCTACGTAAATGCAAATTTATACAATAACTAAAACATCAATTTCTGATAATTACAATAGTAATATGCAACAAAGCAATAAGTAATTATATTTCTTATACAATTGAACAAATATAGTTATATTGTTATTATCTAATATACATTATACTAAAGATCAGAAATAAGTAACAATATCATAATTCCAATATATTGTTATACTTTAATATTATAACATATATTATAAGATGCAATTGTTGTACCATTAATGATTGAACTATAATTTAATACATTATATTTTTTATAATGGTTATACGATAGATTTATTTGGATTGGAATATGATACAAGGTTTGTTTCGTTCACTAGATATTACCAGGACTTATCCTGGTCCAGGAATTAGAATCAGTCATCCTCAACGATTCCTAGGAATGCATATCTTGGGAATAGAAAAATTGCTTCTGATTTCCATTCCTGACAACCAAACAAGGCCTTATAGGAAAATAAGAAACTATGTAAATTACCAGAGCATATTTTGAAATTTAAAATCTGATTTTTTGTCATTCGAAGTAACCCATTCCCTATTTGAAATTTTTCATTTTGGGATTTCACAACCGCATAGATTTGTTTATTTTGAACCTCCCTCTAAACTTGCTAGTGATTCGTTGATCCATGCTTTATGATTTTAAAGTCAATTATTTTTCAACAAAAATTAAGATTCTTGAATAATGGGGGACATTTATTCGTTAAATTGTGTACCTAACTTCATCTAGTTTACAAGCCTTACAAAGTGATTAGTAAGGGTCATGAACTCATGATAGACATTTTTTATGTGGACTTGGTATTTTGAAGTTGCCTTTTGGATCTAGTAATTATTGCAATCACAATAGCAACGCTGTTGCTTGCATTTTTCAGCTAAGCTCTATCTGCTAACTGGCTTACTTGATGATGTTTAGTGTGTCTTTGACTATTTCAACTTCTGATTCTTATATGTCCACATGAACTGCATAACATATTAATTATAAATGTTCAAACACCACCTATTTATATACTGTAGTCTGCATAGGTTAATTGCACTCTACACATATATATAAGGCTAACACCCTCATGTGACATTACTCTGATGCTTACTCCTCTAGTTTTTGGACATCATAGTCAATGGCCATATGACGATAAACAAAACCTTCAATATTTCTTTTCTGTAAATTATGTCTACCGAATTTCATTAGTTCATTAATATTTAGGTGGTTCAGTTACTCCAGTATAAGGATTGTTCAAAGATGTTTTGAACCATAAGAACTAAAATATTTGCTTTTAATTTCCCATTGCATGATTATTGACCTTCCAGCAATGCTGATCTGACAAATACCAAACCCTTTCCCAATTTCTGACAGTATTCAAGGTATAGGCTTACAATAAATTACAAAAAACAGTTGATTCAAAACATGGCAGGAAGGAGTTTAATCATTAGCATCTAAATTCAAGTCAGTAACAGCGAATCAAAATTAAATCAATTCTGATAATATTATACAACTACTTTTCAGTGGTAAAATTATTAGCTTGTTCAGAACCTAGTTAAAATAATTACAGCATAAAAGGAAAAGTTTTACTCTGGTAAATCCATTTGAACAGAATCTGTGGCCACATCTTGCTGTGTGTATACTCCAGTCAGGTAGTATAAGAACAGGTAACCAGCAGTGTTAATGTAATTGACAGTGAAGCAACAAAATGAGGTGAAACCATCTTCATGATTTAAAATTAATAACACTAGCAAATACTAAAAGTCTAAAACTATACAGTCACAAGCAGATTCACTAGACTTACGTGCCAATATTTCGTTCAAGCTGCAAGTTGAATAAATAATAGAACCGAGAGATACTCCATTTAATATCTTGAAATGACGGGAAAGATACATCCAACTTAAGTGGAACAGGTTTATTGATGGAGTTAGACGCACAAGCAAATGCCAAACTTGAACTGCCCAATGATGGCAATGTCTGAAGAGTTTTCATCCAATGCATGATGCAACTTAAGCATGCCAATATGGATGTGAAGTAGAATTCCATGCATTGCAGGAAGATTCTTATTGGGAACCCCTGAAATATTATTCAATATAATAGGTCAGAAAAGGATAATATGGATTTGAAGTGCATAAGATGCAGCTTCTGCTCACTGACAAGCTGGCTTCCAAAAGCATATCTTCTGCAAATTATTATTCTAACATCTAAGCATTAGGATTCCTAAAGTTATATTGGAAATTGTGTGTGTATATGTATATGAGATCTCAGGATGACTCTCCTCAAGAAAATGTAATCACAGGAAACAATATTTGATTTCTAAAGACAATAAGCCTACAAGCAAAACCAAAATATTTTGCCATTTTAAAGTTAAAAGGAATTAAATTTCATTGCATCATATTGGCTGCAATGTATTTTGTCTTGGACCCTTGGTGCTTGAGGACCATTTTATCATGCTGTTTTGACAAATAGAAGTAAGAGCACGGTACTAAGAATAGGAGCAGAAAAATTATATTATGCAACCTAATATCATAGATACACCAGACCAGGCCACCAACTCTCACTAGAGTGACAAACTCGCACTTGGAACCACACTTCAGTCACAATAAAATTGCTTAATGATTTTTCTTTCAGGCCTGAAAGAAAAAGATCTTACTACACCAAGGGACTCTTTTATTTATAGAAGCCAAACCTAAATCAAGCCCTCAGGTTCCAAATCCTAATAGACAGTGTCCAGCCTCCTTGCTTTGCTGGCATATGCTGGAGCAAGCCCCTGCATTGGACTAAAAGACCCAATAAAGCCTGTCATGCTACTGTCACTACCTTAGTGAGACAACAAGCCTAAGCCCATATCCGCCACATAATTTCCCTCTCAGCATGACAGCCACAATGCAGAATAAGCTCATAGAATTCCGAGATTAAGTTTCAACATCCAAACAAGGGTATTAGGTACACATCTATTAACCCCTGTCAGACCCCTCATGTCATCTAAAACCACATACACCAAACTTCTAAGTGATCTAGGGTAATGATATTGAAGCACTCCCTAGAAGAAAATTTTCACCACATCCTGATACAACCATCAGCACATAATCCCCTCAACTCTAAAAAGTACCTCGTACTAGACCTTGAAAATAAAGGTAAAAATGCTATCCGGCCCATAAGTGATATGCTTCGTGTAGCAAGTCTTGTGATTTGATCAGAAGATGAAGCAAACATTTTGCAAACATAGATACATTCAATTTTTGTATTCCAATTAAAACTTCATCCATACTATTTTGAAAAAACATCAACATTAGATTTTACTATATCATCGATCCTTTTAACAGATCTAAATATTATTTTTGGTCATGTTGTGAGTCCTGTTTTGGACAACTCATATATCCTCACTCGTAATAATGAAAAACTTATAGGCCACTTTCAGGGTAAACTCATAAGAGGATTGCATAACCCAAATACCAAGGGGTCAATTACTAAAACTAGTGACTTGTAGTAATTGGTGTTTTTTTTGTGAGGGCATACTTGGAAGGTGTAGGAATGTTCTAGACTCACATTAAACGTAGCAGTTGCATGGTGTCTCTAGCATGGAGAAAAACCTAGAGAGTCATATTTGCAAGGCATGGTTAACCCCAAGTTCACTGACTCAAAATCAAACCCCATGCCAACCGGCCAGTGGTATGGGTTTGTACACCCCCGAAGCGAACTGTACCAAGCCCGAACCGACATGGAAACAAAAGCAGGGAAGAGGAAAACAGAGATGGGGGGAGGGAGAGAAGAAAAGGGAGGCCAACAAAGATGTCGGCAGCTACTAGAGGGCCACAGAGGCCCTCAATGGGCCGTCGAGAGGCTCTACCCTCCTTAGAGAGGGGAGAATAGAGAGAGAAAATGGATGGAGGGGAAAGTAGCAGGGAGGCCACCAGAGGACCGCTGAGGCCCTCAAATGGCCAAAACTGATTCCATGGCATCCGCAGGACGAACCCATGCCTATTTCATCCTGTATTTTTTTTTTTGTATGCAATGCACAGTGAAGCTAGCAATCACCCTACTTCACTATGCATCGTGTAAAAAAAATTATGCAATGAAATAGGGTCGGGTCGCTACTATTTCAACCCCATGAACATCATGAGGTCAATTTCAGCTATCCGGGGGCCTCAGCAATCCTCTGGTGGCCTCCCTGTAGCCTTCCCCTCTATCTATTTCTCTCCCCCTTGCTCTCTCTCTATTCTCCTATCTCGAAGGAGGGCGAAACTCTAGAGGCCTCGACGGGCCACCACCAACCAATGGTGGCCTTTCCCTCTGATTCCCTCCCCTACTCTGTTCCTCTCTTTCCTTCTCCCTTTCTCCATTTTCGCTAGAGTTCTAAATCGAATGCTTGAACCACACCAATAGGCTACTAATACAATTCGACATGCCCCAAAACACCCAATTCGAGGGAAGTTTGGCAAACATTGGTTGACCCCTTGGCAAATAAATTATAATCTCATATCTAGATAATAATGAGAGATATTTTAATATATGAGCCTAGTTCTCAATATATGAATTATGAAAGTGCTATTAAACTAATAATGAGAGATATTTTAAGCAAGGATCGCTGAACCGGTACCGAGATTCATACCGGTCAGTGACCGGTATGGTATGGTACGTACCGATACGGTGACCGGTATGGTACGTACCGATACGGTGACCGGTATGGTACGTACCAGTATGTTGATCGGTATGGTACGGTCCGTACCGTACCATACCGTACCGGTACGTGTACCGCTCTTAAAGAATTGAGAAAAAACTCTCTTCCTCCCCCCTCTCAAGCAAGGATCGCTGAATCAAACATGAACTGGACCTGAACCGGGCCGAACCGAGCCCGAACGGGGCCGAACCAGACGGTACGTACTGGTACGGTACCGTACCACATGGTACCGGTACGGAATTGAATTTTTTTATTTTTTTAATACCGGATCGATTTTAATAGGTAAACCATACCGGAGCCGGTATGGTATGGTACGCCCCGTATCGAGCAGTACGGGATGATTCCGTGAACCTTGATTTTAAGTCTTCTTCACTTATATACTCCTCCATTATCCACCATCTTAGTGTTTCTATAGGAATTTGTAAGTGTGTCCATCATACTTCCACCATCATTAACACAAGTCACTGTAACTAACTCCATGATGTGACCAGTTTCAAGAATAAGAAACTAGACCCTCAGATTTCACAAACGTGACAAAGATATCTAATGCTAATATAATATGCTAAAGAACATTCAAAGAAAACATATCATTAACCCAGCGACTGCTAATGCATCACAAACATAAAACATGGCTCTCCAACAGAAAAGGTAAAGCATATGTGTCAAGCAAAAAATTGCTGAAATTAGAAGCTTTTAATAGAAACCACAAATTTTAGCTTATTCTTTATGGATGATGACTCAAAACTCTTTAACCCAAATCTTCTCTATCTACTTAATGATAACACTAAGTCAGTTCCAAATTTCTTGTAAGCAAAAAATAATAATAATAATAGTTTTCCCTATCATTTTGAAGGTAGCAAGAACATCAGTTTTGAGTATTTTATTTTATACTAAAATGAATAAAGTATCTTTATTAAAAAAATGAAGCAAATCAAGAAGCACAAGACACAGCCAAAGAGCAAGAGTCATAATTGAATCCTACCTGCATCAAACACTATAGTAATGATTATGAACCTCACAGCAGCATCTATGGACATAATGCACCAAGAAAATATAAATTTGATTTGGAGCTAAAGCAAGGACTGTTAATCTCTTGTCAATTAACATTCATAGCACAACTTGAATGACTAAAATATGGGTATTGGACAAAAAAGTTATGGGTTTCTGTTCCTAAGAAGATGAAAAGGATTTGCTAGAAATTAGAGTTTTACAATTAAAGTAAGAATCAAGTATATATCAGTTTTTAAAGCTTCACTTGTTGTTCCAATCAAGGTTTGCTGACTCGGAGCCGGACCCCATGCTGGCCGACTAGCGGGACAAACAAGTACGCCCTCATACTGGACTATACTGGGCCCAAACCGACATGGAAATGAGGGAGAACCAGGAAGGATAAGAGGGGGGGAAGGGAGGGAGGGAGAGGGAGGCCAGCAAAGATGCCGGCAATGGCCACTAGAGGGCCACCGAGGCCTCCCAGGCTCCGCAATCCTTTATGACTAAGATTAGAGAGAGGGGCGGAAGGAGAAAAAAGTTAAGAGGAGAAGGCAGTGGAGAGGCTGTTGAGTGGTTACCATGGCTGCCGGGTAGCAAAAGGCCTCTCACGACCTCTACAGGAGGCTTTTCACCACCCGCCTGCAGCCGAGCAGCCTCCCCACTATCTTCCTCTCCCTTCCCCTCTCTCTCTAATCCTACTCATAGAGGACGATGGAGCCTCAAAAGCCTTGGCAGCCCTCCAGCAGCCTCGTCGGGCCACCTCTGGCCTTTGCATCTCCTTCCCTCCCTTCCTCCCTCTTCCTCTCTTTCTTCCTCGCTCCATTTTCGTCAACATTCCAAGTTTAATGCCCGACAGCATCAGTTGGCCGCCAATACACTTCAGCATGCCCCGAACCACCCGATTCAGGCTGGTTCGGCAAACCATGGTTCTGATATTCAATTTCAAAGTGAGTTCCAAAACAAGTTAGAGATTAATATACATCTAAGCTAGGTTTTAAATCACATGGGACATGAGCATCCCAATTTCTCCATGGAACAGAACACCCCATATCCTGCCCAGTCCTAGCGACTCTTTTGGTCAAGCATCTTGATAAGTACCCTCCAATCTCTCCCCTTCTTCTTTCCTTTATTTTTTTATATATTCTTTACTTTCTTTTCTTTGTTTCTTTAGTCTTCTTTCTTTCATTCCTTCCTTCTTTCATTTTCTTCTTCATTCCTTTCTTTTCTTTTTCTTCCTCTCACTTTCTTTCCTTCCTTTTTCTCTTTACTTCTTACTTCCTTTTTTTATATCTTCTTTACTTTCTTTTCTTTGTTTCTTTAGTCTTCTTTCTTTCATTTTCTTCTTCATTCCTTTCTTTTCTTTTTCTTCCTCTCACTTTCTTTCCTTCCTTTTTCTCTTTACTTCTTACTTCCTTTCTTCCCTTTTCTTCTTTGTCCTTTCCCTTCCTCTTCTCTTCCTTTCTTTCCTCTTCTTCTTTCTTTCCTTCCATTCTTTCCTTTCTTACTTCATCCATTTCTTCATTCATTCCCTTCTACTTCTTCTTTCTTTCCTTTCTTCCTTCATCACATTCTCTTTCTTTCTTCCTCTATATCTCTAGTTTTCTGGCTACACTATTTAAAGAAAAAAGAAAAGAAGAAAAAGAAAAAAGAAGCCACTTGGTGGATCAAGACTTCAAGAGTCACAAAAGGCCTTCCTTCTTCCACGTGGACCAGGAGAACAAAGTCCCAACCCCCGTGCCCTTCCTCCTTGGATTAGGAGTCTCCCAACCGAGTTTTGTTGTACGGTATCAAACCAAGCAATATGGGATGTACCATACCGTACTAGATCGCATGGACACTTGGTACGGTAAACCGACCATATACAGACACAATAACAGATTACACCGATATGGGGCCTAATACCGAGACAATGAACCTTATTGTCCTAGCACTCGTCATCCATGAGTCATAGTGGATCAATGAGTAAGATTAGAGAGAGGGGGGAGGACAGAAAAGGAGAGAGGAGATATAGTACTAGCACTCGTCATCCATGAGTCATAGTGGATCAATGAGTAAGATTAGAGAGGGGGGAGGAGAGAAAAGGAGAGAGGAGAAGGCGAATGGGAGGCCATTGGGTGGCTGTCAAGTGGCAGAAAGCGTCTCGCAGCCTTTGCGAGCAAGAAATACTAAACCGGTACTGGGCTCCATACCAGGTCCATGAAATTGTAAAAAATTCTCTTTTTCATAACTACATTGTTTAACCTGAATCAGACCCGAATCTAACTCGAACCGGGCAGAATCGAGCCCAAATCGGATGATATGCACCGGTATGGTACCATACCGTACTAGCACAGTAAGAAATTTTTTTATTTTCTTGAGCGATCTGGCACTCCGAACCATTTTTTATGGCTGAATTGTACCAGCTCCTGGCCAGTACGATACGGTATGCCCCGAACCGGGCAGTTCGGGACAGTACCAAGAACACTTTTTGCAAGAGGCTTTCCACCAGCCGATAGCCACCCGACGGCCCTCCGATAGCCTCCCCATCACCCTCCCCTCTCTCCTTTTGCCTCCCTCCCCTCTCTCCCTCTCTCTCCAATCTCACTCGAAGAGGACCATAGAGCCTTGAAGGCCTCGGCAGCCTCAACAGGCCATCGCCATCCTTTCCATCTCCTTCCCTCCTCTCTCTCTCTCTCGATTCCTCTCTTTCCATCTCTCTTGCTCCGTTTTCACCAACATTCCTAATTAAATGCCCGAATTGCATCAGGTGGCCACCGATATGGTTCGGCATGCCTCAAACCACCTAATTCGGGCTGGTTCAACAAACCATGATTTTGATATTTTAGTTTTGAAGTGAGTTCCAAAGCAAATTAGAGGTTAATATCAGGATTTACGGTACCATCCTGAACCACCTGGTTTGGGGCATAGCATACCATATCGGTCAAAAACCGGTACGGTTCAGTCCTAAAAAATGGTTTGGGACCCGAACCATAAAACTTGACCTAAACCGGAACGATACGGATCGGTTCGATACAATACATATCGGTTCGAACCGGTACGACGAATTTCAGTCCGGTTCAGGCTCGGTTCGGCTCAGTTCAGGTCCGGTTCAAGTTCGGTTCAGCGATCCTTACTTGAAAGGGAGGAAGATAGTTTTTTTCTCAATTTACCATGACCGGTACATATACTGGTACATACCGATCGCTGACCGGTACGAGTCCCAATACCGATTCAGCGATCCTTGGTTAATATACACCTAAGCCCGGTTTTAAATCACATAGGACATGAGCATCTCGGGTTCGCCATGGAACAAGACACCCCATATCCTGTCCAGTCCTAGCAACTCTCCTCGTCAAGCATCTTGATAAGTTCGCTCCAATCTCTCCCTTTCTTCTTTCCTTTATTTTTTTTTATCTTCTTTTCTTTGTTTCTTTAGTCTTCTTTCTTTAATTCCTTCTTTAATTTTTTTCTTCATTCCTTTCTTTTCTTTTTCTTCCTCTTACTCTCTTTCCTTCTTTTTTTTTCTTTTCTTCTTGCTTCCTTTCTTCCCTTTTCTTCTTCTTTCTTTCCCTTCCTCTTCTCTTCCTTTCTTTTCTTCTCTTCTTTCTTTCCTTCCATTCTTTCCTTTCTTACTTCTTTCATTTCTGCATTCTTTCCTTTCTACTTCTTCATTATTTCCCTTCTTCCTTCATCGCGTTCTCTATTTCTTTCTCTCTTCCTCTGTTTCTCTAAGTTTCTGGCTGCATTATCTAAGGCAAAAAAAGAAAAGAAAAAAGAAGCCAATTGGTGGATTGGGACTTCAAGAGTAATAGAAGGCCTTCCTTCTTTCGCATGGATCAAGAGAACAAAGTCCCAACCTCATAGGCTCTTGCTCCTTGGAGTCTCCCAACCAAAGTTTGCTATACCATATCAAACCAGGCAATATAGGGAGTACCATACTTTCAGTACCAACACTTGGTATGCTAAACCGACCATGTACCAACATAGTAACAGGTTAGCCAGTACAGGGCCCAATACCGAGACAATGAACCTTGCAGTCCCAACACTGGTCATCCACGAGTCATAGTGGATCGATGGATGTCAAACACAAGACAAAGGTGGGGCGAGCAGGATGCCATGCAAAGGTGGGTTTCAGGGTCTTGCCTCCATTTTCATTCCCATTTTCTTATAGGAATTGGATGAGAAGATTGGGACACCCCTCTTAGCATTGGGATTAAAATCCATGCACCTAAAACTAGGATCTAAGATTGCCTGAAGCCTTGAAGATCTAGAGCCTATGATATCAACAGAATTTCAGTTTTGCTAATAAATTGCTTAGTTTATTCATAAATAGAGGTGCATGAAACCATCAGCAATGCTTACAAGTTTTATTATTGGAGATTTTCTTCACTTACCTAAATTGAAATTTCCCCTTTGTTGCTTCTAATAGATTGCTTATTTGTCCAAAAATAGAGGTGCATGAAACCATAAGTGATGCTTACAAGTTTTATTATTGGAGATTTTCTTCTCTTACCAAAATTGAAATTTCCTCTTTTTTGCTTCTTACCCCTATTTTGCTAATCAAATAGTTGGACAAGTCTACTGCTCATTGTCAAGAAATCCTCTGCTGCATTGTTTGGGGTTAAAGCTTGAAGTAATAAACCTCCAGACCTAGATGAGCATCATCTTCTATGTTTTCTTTTTCTTTTCATTTGTATTGCATTATTTTGTATCAAAGACCTCATTCATTTATCCAAACAATCATGGATGTGGCTTCATATGAACCAAGGTTCATCATCTCGGTACTAGCCCCATACTGGTAACATGCCAATAAAACGTCAATGCACCTGTTACGGGGTCAGTTCAATGTACCAAGAATCAGTATGCCCCCCTTACCAGTCTCAGTTCAATACTAGTATAGTGTGGTTTGCCCAGTACAAGTAGTATGCACTAGTAGTACAACAGACCTTGATATGGATATTATGAAATAGAAATTGATAGAAACACAGCACCCTTCTGCCACAATTGTTCATGAATGTAGATTGTGAAATGTACTTCATACTCAAAAAAGTATTTGATCTAATAGACAAATTGGTCTATATTGGAGTGTTAAGAACTTATGATAATATTGAGCTTCAACATGATTAAAAAGTTCTCTACATTTCCTTTGTTTCTCCCCTCAAAAATGCATTTCCTTTGTTTCTTATAAGAAGCCATTGGATTTCTTGATGGATGGTCATTACAAAAATAACAAAGAGAAAACTTGTACAGATAATTTATCTCAAAGGAACTAAGAAGATAATAATCTGATTTATCACAACGGTAATGTCAAAGATGACCTTATGATTCTTGATGTCCACATTCTTTGATTTGTGATATTTCATTGCTTTGTGAGAACCAGCATCTAGACAATTTGAGGGCTAAAAAGAACATTAAATGACTTTTTAAAGAAACAACATGATGTCAGCACAAATTGAATGCCTCAGCATTCTTCATGAAGAATTCATTGATTGTGATATTGAAAGCACCCTAACATTTTCTACAAGAGATTTCATTGTGATGCATGTGAAAACTTAAACCTTTAATGTATGGTATATCATTTCGTATGCAAGGATTCAGGTCCGGCAGGATGTCCCGTGGGATACCGATATGAGGTACCATCTCATGTGTTGGGACAGGACGTCCCGCCAGCATCCCAGCATCCCAATCGGGACACCTTGGGACATCCCCTGTCCCGAGTATCAGGACGGGACAGGACGCCAATACATCCCGTTCCATGGAAAAACCGGAGCAGCCCCATCCCACGGGATTTAAAACCTTGTTCGTATGATGCTTAGGCTACAACAAAACAACATATTCAAATCATTTGACTGTGATAAGGGGACACGTCGTTTAGATGACTTTTAGTTGAATTTAGTTATGGAATTTATATTTTTTATAGATTATGGAGCTTAGCGATTCTAGTCACGGTTTTAAACTAGAAGATAAAAGTTTTTAATTAGGAATGCTACAAGATTCAGGACTTTTAGAGCATTTGGTCAATCTTTGGCTGGTTTGAACTTTACAAAAACATAACTTCGAGTACAAATATTCATTTGAGATGGCTTGGTACTCATTTCAGAGTTGACTTTAATTCCTACAAATTATAAACTTCAAGTTTTCTCTGGCATGGTCATTATGGTCGCCAAATATTAGATTAAAGTTCTTTATAGGGTTAAGGGGGAAGTTCGAGTTGATGCAGCAAAAGTTTACAGTGACTGTTGGGTGATGCTGAGCATCCTAGGAGAAATTCCATAATGCATAACTTGTTGAAAAGCATTTTAATTTGTTTCAGAATTGTTTTAGTGGCTTTTTATTTAAAAAAAGTCAGACCTACAAACTAAGTGATGAACTGTGTCCAATTTCTGATTTATGAATAAAATTATCTTCTAGTGGGCTTGTAGTACAACACTAGATTCCAACCCATATGTGGACTTTGTAGTGTGTCTGCTAGCATTAAAACTTTTAAATCTTATATAAAGAAATCTTGAATTCATCATCAAAAATTGGAATAAATCAACAAACTTAAAAAAGGCATAACAGACTGGGGGCTTAGTAGTAACTAGTAAGCATCCTCATTCTACACTGACATTACCTTTAAGTAAATGGCAAAAACAAATTCTTACCAAAAGCAAAGTATACATTGAAAACAACCACAAATCACATTCTTAAGAGGAAAGCAAAATGCAACTACACCTTGAGTTACAAAAGAAGATGAAATTAGGTATCAATTTCATGTTGTCCTATCAGTCTCACAGGACATGACCTTGTTAAAACTATCTACTGAGTCCGAAGTAGCTGATCTAGCATCCATGACATGTGAATAAGGCATCTCTACATTGTCTGATCTTTTTACTGTGAGGGCCTTCCATTTTCCTGGAAGAAGAAACTTCATCATATACAAAGTACAAACAATATAATAAGATGTCTGTGGTGCAAGATAACTTTCTTATATTTTGCTACAGCTTCAAGACATTTTGTGATATTAATTTCCAACATGATTTTTGAGCCTTATGTAATTGAGAAAGGTATCGTAAGTACATCAAATTTAAAGCATCAAGCATCATGCTTGTATTGATAAAGTATTTTGATCATAGGGTGACTACAAAGCCATAGCATGTAATGACTAGCATAGTTGTAAAAGTAAAACAATCAAATCATGAACCAAAGGCAAACTCAATATGACTGGAGAACCTATATATAAAATCTAGAGTGTTTTCTGTATTTTATAATTATATAACAAAATGAGCATTAAAACATTACTTTATTCTCATTGGAAATTTGGAATATATCATGACATTATGTAATATAAATACTCTTAAATCTGCAATTTAAATCTGATAAACATCACCATAAATATGCATATTTCAACATATTAGTAACTTCAAATCATAAATCAACATGAAAATAACAGCACCAGAAAAAATTTTGCCACATTTTATTTCTAAGTTGACATATAAAATGATATATAATGTGAAAAAATACTACCAAATAAGTTAGTGATAAAGATTGATACATCAATATAAATTATGGCCCAAATTACTTCAGTTAGTTTTATGCTGCTGATGTCATGGTACATTGTATAATGTATATTATATAATAGGATATAGAATTCAATGATTCTTAAATCATGAAAAATTAATGTGTATATAGAGATAAGTAGAGAGAGACAAAGTTGACCTACAATTGTATGTGCATGATTTGAACCAAAACCTATTGGTTAAGATATGTGGAGGGCCATATACATGTAACTTTCATATTGTTAACCATGATTAACATCTAAAATGCCTGAAATGAAAACTTGTGTTTCAAAGGTCTATTACCTGTGGATTGAAAGGTTATAAAATGGTTAGCTTTTGGCTAACAAGTGATCCGATGTAATTTACTTCTTGGAAGTAATTTACATTTTCTGGATCTAATCAATAGAGAGGCAATCAAGGATCACTAACCGGTATTAGGAGCCATACCAGTCAGTGATTGGTATGGTACAGTACCTTACCATACCATATCCGTACCAACTTTGTGAAACTAAGAAAAAAACCCCTCCCCCATAGCTATGTTGTCCAACCTAAACCAGACCCGAACTGGACCGAACAAGGCCAAACTGAGCAGAACATGCCGAACGATACTGTACCATACCGTACCGGTCTGGTACATGTATTTTTGGATGATCCAGAATTTTGAACCATTGTTCATAACAAACCTACTAGTTCTTGACCGGTATGGTTCAGTACATCCCGAGCCGGGCGGTTCAGGACAATTCCGAAAACCCTGGAGGCAATAGCTCCAAAACTTTTGTTTATTTTTCAGCAAGGATTCCAATGCTATGATGGTGCGGGCACCAGAATCAGAAGAAGACTTCAGGAGTCCATCTGGATCTTTGATTGACCTTGCCAAAATTAGGGTTTGTAATAAGGATTGACCTGATCAACCCAATTTTGAGTCTGTAATTTTGTCATTTCAATTTTTGTTGAGTCATGTTGACTCAGTCCAAGTCCAGGTCCAGGTTGGCGCCATTCCCTTTGCCATAGGGTGCCACATTTTTTCTTCCATGGTCCAGCTACAAGTGGGTGCCACACTCCCTGCCACATCTCCATCCAGTGTCTTTGGTCCTCACACCATAAGAAGTAAGTTCCCCTTTTTCTTGCACCACTTGGGGGAGAAATCCATCAAGATACCTCAATCCAAGGAGGAGCCAACTTCTTTCCAGATAAACCCAAGCCAGGATGGCAAGAAATTTTCTTGAAGAGAGGATCAAGGAGGTGCCCCACAATGTTCCATAAAAAACCCAAGTTATAAAAGGGAAGAGAGCATGTCTTGGGGAGAAAATCAAGGAAGCACCCAAAAGTTTCCTAAAGTGCCAAAGCCATGAAAAGAAGAAGCCTAAACTTGTGGAGCAAGACTAGGAGGTGTCCAAAAGAGCCAAACCATGAAGGAAAAATCCTTGATTCATGGAGAGATACTAGGAGACACCCCCATAACCTGCCATTTGGAGCTGATTTTCAAGTTTTCTTGGAGTTTTTGGGCCGCTCACTCATGGAAGGAGTCTTGGTTGGCCAAGGGAAGAGAATTTGATGCCTAAAGTGTAGATTAGTCCTATTAGTCCCACATGGGAACTTGTATGGTTTTGATTTTTCTTATAGGTCTATATATTAGACCCCTTTTGTAACTTGAACTTATCTTATGAAATCTTATGAATGAAATCCCTTGTTTTTTAGCAAAGTCTTGTTCTTCCGCACTTATTCTGAGTGTTGAGCTCCGTGAGGGAGTAAATCCGGGTTCCCTAGGAACCTTGAGGAGGTGTGAGATCTCCAACCCCAAAATCCTAGCTTAGTCCACCCATCTCTACTCCACCACCACCAAACCCTAGCCTCTACACCATCTCCAAGGTTCTTCTTCCAAAAGGTGGCCGACCACCAGGACCCCAGTCCAGCCATCTTCAAGTCAGCTACCACTGCTTCAGAGTCCATCCAGCAGATCCAGGAGAAGTCCCAAATCCGCAGCCTAGGAGTTCCAAATCAGCTGAAGACCTTCAGATCCCATCCTCTCTTCTACTCTGGTAACTCTCTTCCCTGAGTCTCTTGTTCCTAACCTTGTTCTTCTTCTCTCCAGGATCCAGGGTTCAAGAAGATGCCAACTTTGCCAAGGACCATTATCGGAGGATCCATTGCGAAGATACCTTGACTCCCGGGATCCAATAATCTGCTCGAGAGAGTCTTTTTCCACCAAATGGAGAGATATCACTGCTAGGTAACAAGAACCTTCCCTTCTCACTTTGTCTGTTTCGTTGAAAACTCAGAGCAAACCCTAGATCTGGGGGTTTCTCAATCCCCAGCGATCCTACTTCTGAGTTACTCTGATAATCCACTCCTTTTAATTGTGCTTTCTGTCATTTCTTAGTTTCTTTCAACATTAGTTTATCTTTCCTTTGAGTCAAAGCCGACTTCTGAAAATATATAAAAAAAAAAAATACATTAATTTTAATTTGCTTCCGCATTCCACATATTCATTCTGCATCATTTTTGGTATCAGAGTTTTCGTTCTGCATCACATGATCTGGTAAACATGAGATTTAACTATTGGTAAATACAAGTTCATACATATGGTACATACTGTATGACTAGGTACAAGCACCATTCAGCAATCCCTACCATATATCATGTGACAAATACAACATGGTAGTGGTACGAAGTCAACACTTGATATTAAATATTTGGAGAGCAATCCCTAGACTCCCTATCAGGGTTTGCGGTACAGTCCCGTACCGCCCGATACAGGGCATACTGTACCGTACCGGCTCCCTGGACTCCCTACCAGGATTTGCGGTACCGTCCCGTATGACCCGGTACGAGGCATACCGTATCGTACCAGCCAAGAGCCGATACAGTTCACATATAAAAAATGGTCCAACACCCCAGACCATTAAAATAAAAAATAAATAAATTTCGTACTGTGCGGTACTATAGCGTACCAAACCGTATCGTCCGGTACTATAGCGTACCATACCGTACCGTCCGGTTCAACCCGGTTCGAGCTCAGTTTGGCTCGGTTCGAGTCTGGTTCAGATCTGGTTTAATAATCTTTGCTTGAGAGAGAGGAGGAGAATTTTTTATCATTTTTTAGCCTCGGTACACGTACCGATACAGTACGATACAGGCCGTACCGTACTGCACCGGTAGCTGACCGGTATAGGTCCCGATACCGGTTCAGCGATCCTTGCTCCCTACCATATATCACATGACAAACACAACATAGTAGTGGTACATGTTTGACACTTCATTTCAAACCTTCAGGGAGGAGTGTTGGAGAGGAGAAAGGAAGAAAACAAAGGCATAGATAGATGCATGCAAGGTTCATTGTGCCAGTACTAAAGCCGGACCAATTGGCTGGCCATACAGTTTAGTATGCCCCCATGCTATTCTATACCAAGCCTGAACCGACACAAAGAGGCGAAGGAAGAATGAGAGATGAAGAGAGAGAGGGGGTAAGGGAAGGAGAGGGAGGAGAGAGAGCCTCCGGAGGGCAGCCAAGTTCACTGTCTTACTAATGAGCTCAATGGAACCCAGAGGGTGGAGGGAGGGAAGGAGAGGGACAAAGCAAGGAGGCTGTTGAAGACCTCCGAAGTGCTGGCAAGGCAATCGAATTTGCCGTCGTGCTAATGAAGGCTAGAGGAGGGCTACCTCCCGATCAATTTCGATTTTTTTTGGCATTTATAACGTGAAGTCAGCAACACAATTGCTGACTTCAGTGGTTTTAAAAAAATTTTTGGAATTTTCAATTGAACTCGGCAACCCAAGAAAATTCCAAAAAAATTTAAAAACAAGTGAAGTCAGCAATAGTGAACTCGGCAACTGTGTTGCCAACTTGATGTGATAAATGCAAAACAAATTGAAACAAGGGCTTCGACCCTTTTTTTGATCAACAGGAAGGCAAAACCTCTCCTCTGACCTTCACTAGCACGGCGACAAGTGCAGCAATCTCGTCGGCACTCCGAAGACCTCTAGCAATCTCTCCCTCTCCTTTTCTCCCTCCACCCTCCTCCGGGTTCCACTGAGCTCAAGAGTGGCATAGGAATCTTGGCTACCCTCTAGCGACCTCCAAAGGCCCTCTCCCTCTCTCCCCTATTTCCTTCTCCCTCTTTCCTTCATCGTCGGTTTCCCTTTTCAAACACCAAAACTGTCCTGATCCGCTATTGGTACGATTTGGCACATCTCGAACCGTCCAGTTCGGGGTGGTTCGGTGAACCCTAGATGCATGCATGCATAGATCCATCCATACATCAATGAATGCATACATGCATGCATAAATGCATGCACACATGCATGCATTCATGCATCGATGCACACATCTATACATCCATACATTCATACATAAATCATCCTCATGTGATTGATGATGAAAAAAATTCACTTAGTGGTCCCAGTCCTTCCTATTAAGTCGCTAGATCATAATCAGTAGTTAACATTAGCAAGAAGCCCCTAGGGCAGCTGGCAATGACTATTGATTTTAGATGTTCAGAAAATGAGTTGGTTCCAAAATGAATAGTAAAGGTTCAACAACATAGATAGGCCCTGGAAACCAAAATTACAATTGTTTTGCACACACCTTCAAAGACTAAAACTAGTGATATCCATATGCTTACCTTTATATCTAAAAATATGCACACACACAACAAGATAGGTATTCGGTAACATATATAAAAACTATGTATCAAAGATTGCCCGAACCAATACCAAGACCCATACCAGTCGCTAGCTGATATGATACGGTACCGTATTATACCATACCGACACAATGTATGACAAAGTATGCCTATCAAACTGGCATGCAAAAAAAATATTATTTTTTTGGTTTCTTGTAATTTCAAATCATTTTTTTAGAGTTTATTGAATATTTATATGTTCAAATAGATGTTTGTTGATGCTACTTGAGAAAGTTTTTATAAAACAATATTACCAACAATTAATTAGAGTAAAAGAAGAAATAGAAATCTGAAAAAAAATGGCGGAGGGCGAGGAACTTGGTGAAGCGAGGGCATAGATGGGGTAGGAGCTGGAGGCGATGACGACAAGGTGGTCACAATGGGCGTGGATCAAGAAATGGTACTGCTTTTGCTAGAAGGCCACTGTCCACATATCCACCAAGAACGGCAATCCCTTACACATCTCTATCGGCATCGCTTCCTCTCCCTCTACCACCACCTTCTAATGAGTCTTTCTTGTTCATCTCCTATAGCTATCTATTTTGTTCTTTCCGTTCCTCCTTATGAAAGGATGAGAAAATTGGATAGTCATTTCCAATTACAAAATTTTCAATTTGCCAGTTTTTCCTCTCTTTTATAGTTGGCATTTTTTTTCTGTCATTCTGGTGTGCAGTTTATACAAGTATTTTCGATATCTAAGACTTTGCAAGCATCTGCACCCTTGCTTCAGTGGTCTCGCAGTATTATAATCTCTGAGACAATCAAGTTGGCATTATTCTCTGTTTAAAAATCAATAAAGGCTAGATAGTGTCCCAGACTAATACCGGAGATCCTAACCTGACCTAACTCACTGTGTTGGATTTGTGCAACATGGTTTATTGTAAAACTTTGAATCAGATCGGAATTGCTTTACCTTATAAGAAAGGGCATGGACTTGAATTTAATCTAGTTTAGCATTGGATAAGGTTGGAAATGATGGGAATGCAAGATGAGCCTTTTAACTAGAAGTTGCAATCAAATTAATTGAGATGCAGTTAGTATACGACTTAGGATTGAGCAAATTTTATATGCCAAGCCAATCGACCATTATTAGCATGATCATTATCATCCTAGTTCCAATCCAAAACTAACACAGAATAATATGGTCCAATTATAATTAAAATCACTTGGTTTATGATCTTTGTACATAAAAATTAAAATATATATTTTTAATTTTTTTAAACCAAAAACATTTTTTTTATTTTAAAAATCATAACTTAAATAAAAATTTAAAAAACATAATTAGAATCACTTGGTTTCGGTCGATCCGAGGAGCTGAACCATTTTCCACATCCAAACCGTACCGGTCACCATCCAGTACAATACGGTACAGGCCGTACCAGACTACCAGATGGTTTGGTATGGTTCGGAAAATCCTGTTATGTATCCTATATGAATCTATATTACTATAGGTTTATTTGTTTGATATATTTGAAGATTAAATCAAAATCACCCATCAACATGATGCATCTAAATACTAGCATCTAATATTGTTCTGTCCTTTAGTTAACAATCTACCATTCACATCTTCTGAACATGACAGCTAACTATTATGTAGATCTATATACAAACTTGTTCTCTTTTGCTTCATGTTCTCCAGGATAAAACAGCAATCAACTTTGATATACTGAAATGATTCGTGTAAAGCAAGATTAATTGCTAACCGTTGACGATTTAATTATCACAATGTGCTTCAACATGCCTCAAACAAGAAATTTCATAGTGTTAACACTTCAACCATGACAGGTCTCATAATGTATAGCCTTAGCCCACGAATCTACCTCAATGCTACACTCTTAGCCCAAGAAGTTACATGACCTTTTCTTCATCAGATTTCCACCATTATATTGCATAGCTACATATACACAAGAATGCATGTCATATTAACAGTATAGACTTATATACCATTTATCACCTGGCAATATACAGCCAAAGATCACCAACAAAAATATATACATTACACTATGATATGATAACTTCTTTCTATTTTTGACATTTTCTTGGTGAAGCCAAAATGACTGAAACTAAAGCTAGAAGCCTAGAGGTGCTGAAACTAACAAAACCAAAAACTAACATCCAAAATTGATAGAGTTTTCAAACCTTACATAAAGAGCACCCTTTTACACCATTGTGGGTCTAACAAAATATGCAAATAAGGAATACTTCAATACCAAAGTCATACTTCTCTAGTGAAGCTTGAATAAGCAGACTAAGGTCCAATTTGGCTAAATTTTTGGAGTGCCAGAAAGTACTTTCTAATCTTCTAAAAGTACTTTTGGATGGTACACTGATGTTTGATAAAAAATCAGAAAGTTGTTTTAGTTTTACTAGAAAGTTAAAAATGTCTAGTTGGAAAAAGCTCCATTTTGGAGCTTCTTCTTAAAAGTGCTTTATGGCCAATGTCGGTAAGGTATGTTGATTTAAATGAAATCATTTCGATGACCCAAATACCTATCAATAAATATCATAATTACAACTTGTCATATCATATTATATTATTATAATATAAATATAATATAGTACAATAATAAATTAATATTATGATATATTATAAATATATAATATAATCTATTATAGTATTATTATATTATAAAAGACAATCTAATATAATAATATTTAATATTATTATATTAAAACCTATTATTAGATTAGATTATAATCCATTATATTATACTAGATCATAATTATAATAATATTATTGTATAGTATAAAATTATATTATATTATATTACATTATATGGTAATAATATTATACAATATAATAATATTTTAAAATATAATAATTTTTATATTATATAAACATATAAAATAATCTATTATAGTATTATTATATTATATAATATAATATAATAATATTTAATAATAATATAATCCAAGGTTCCCGGTACCGGTACCGGGAGCCGTATCGGCGGGAGGCCGGTATGGTACGATCCGTACCGTACCGTACCGGCAAGCATACCGACCCTTTTTTTTAATATAAAAACATTCTCCCCCTTCCCAAAAAAGCATTTAAAATATAAAAAGGACCTGAACCGAGCCTGTACTGGGGTGAACCGACCGATACCGTACCGTATCGTACCGGTACGAAAATCAATTTTTTTAATTTTTTTAACGGTCCGGATGCCGGACCGTTTTAATAGGCTGAACCGTACCGGCTGCTAGCCGGTATGGTACGGTACGCCCCATACCGGGCGGTACGGGACAGTACCGCGATCCCTGATATAATCTAATCTATTATATTATAATCTTTTATTATAATATAATCCATTATATTATAATACATTATTATTAAATTATAATTATAATAATATTATATTATAATTATAGTATATTATTATATGATAATAATATTATATAATAAAATAATTTAATATATAATATTGTATTGTATTTTTGTCCACTATACAATATTTTGCAACATCTTTTGTTGTCATCTCATCATACCAAAACTTCAAAAGAGTTTTTTTTTATTTTAGTTACCAAACATATATTAAACTTTCAAAGCATTTTATAAATATGGTTATCAAACAACAAATATTTTTTTGTAAAAACTCTACTTTCAAAAACTCTACTTTTCAAAAGCTCTACTTCCAAAAGCTCGAAAAGCTCTACTTCCAACAGCAATCCTAAACATGACCTAAATGCCAAAACTAAAAGATGAGCAAATGAAGATTGAAGATGACAAAAGGACAGCAAACTTGCAACATCAATAACAAAACAAAATTATAGATAGAAGCTATAAGGCTACGAGTCTCGAACTTTCAAAAATACAAACTTTTGAACAAATTAGGATATACTAGCATATAGCGACAAGTTTTATCTCACATAAGTCATCAATAGAGTTCTCAAGAAGGATTTAACATTTGATGAAGATAATCTGAAATTAGGATATACTAGCATATAGTGACAAGTTTTATCTCGCATAAGTCATCAATAGAGTTCTCAAGAAGGATTTAACATTTGATGAAGATAATCTGATGTCCTTAGGGTTTGCTATAATATCCTGCTGTTTTGAATAGTAATATAAAATTATAAAAACAACAAGTACTTAATTAATTAATTAAATTGTGTTTTGGTTAACCATTTATCAAATCTTGGTTTGAGACTAGGCTTTAGTTTAACAATTTTAGTTTGTGCTCCATTGATTAACAAGTTATTGTTATCTTGTGCTTGGTTGATCAACAAGTGACTTTTATGTCCCTATGAGATTTCCAATTATATAAGGATTACTTGATTGCCTAAGAGTTGGGATTTGGTAGGACGTAATCTGTGTTAGGAGTTCTAACTAAGATAAGTCATGAAACTAGAGAGGAAAAAAATATTGAATCTACGAGTATCGTGCCACCGCCATGAACTTGGGTTCCAAGACAAGGTTCAGCTGGCAACTAAACATCCTAGTCACAACATGCTTGGGATTTCAAATAATAGGAAAAAGTGAATAAATGCATAGATTGAGTAGTTTCCTGCTACTATTATGATTATGGCCTTTATAAAAGGTGGGGTAGGGTCCCTGTGGTAAAGTGGTGTCAGCTTTTAAGATAGGAGCTGGTCTTGAAGACTCATATACTATGCTTTAGCCAGGAGCATGGGAAGCTTGGCTTCTTGCAGAGGCGATAGACTGGTTGAGTGTAAAGAGAGTGTATTGTGGGAGACAAGCTATGAATCTTGTTCCTAGAGATTAAAACTATGTTGGTTATATTTTGATATGTTGTAAATGATCATAAGACCTATGTGAGGATAGATTTTCGCGATGATAGATTTTCGGCATTTTGGATATTGTTAAGGCTGTGCACTTGAGATTTAGACTAAGATCAAATCACACTTTTTAAGGTTGTTTGTTGTGATAATTGAAGATGATAAGTAGTAAGTGGATACACACGACATGCTTGCATTGACTTTTAAGAATAAGTCCAAAACTATCAATTTGTTAGTTTATCAAGTAACTTGAAATGTTATTAATTTTCAGTGAAATCAAATTATTGTGTTTTTTTAACATGTTTTTGCAATAATAATGCTACTCATTTCTTTCAATTATGATTTCAAGTAACTTGAAATGTTATTAATTTCAATAAGCTATTTAAAAGTGGATTTTGTTGGTGAACACTATTTAAAATTTCTAGTCAGATGTATTATTAAAGCAGACCCTAGCCAATAAGTTATAAAGCTTTTGTCTATAGACCTTTTTAGCAGGAGAGCTTTTATTAGTGAAGCTTTTAAGAAAAAGTTATTTGTTGTTTAGTAACTACATTTCTAAAGAATTGTGTTACTTTAACATATATTTGGTAACCAAATAAAGAAAGTATTTTTAGCAGCGATAAATGACATTGCATAATGCTCATATCTAACTATTGATACTATCAAAAACTCTTAATTTATAAATTATTTATTTTTATATCTTAATCTAATTAATATAGTAAATAATAAATTTTTATTTTTATTATAAATAAAAATAATAGCATCATATTATAATTATTATTACACTTTAATAACAAGGTATTGGTATTTTTAATATAATATTATAACAGTACTATTTTATAATATTAATGTGAGATAAGGATATCATATTATTATATTATTATACTATAGTAATAAAAATATCATATAACATAATATTATATTATATCATTATATCATTACAATATCATATTATATGGCTATTATATTATACCATCACAAACCAGTTATCATAAAGCATTGTTAATTTATAAATTATTTTTTATATTTAATCAACATAATATAATTAATAATGTAATTATTTTGATAGGTGATTACAAAGTATAAAAGAATATTATCAAAGCAAACCAGATAGTTCTTAATTTTAATAGAAAGATAAATGTTTGACTTTGTTCACCCTAATACAAAATAGCAACAATTTACCCACAATTAAAAAACAGCAACTTAATGATTATGACAATAAAAAGTAATTTAAAATAATTGTTAAAAAATTCCATTGCATGGACTCAAACCTAAGGCTTTTAGGTGAGCTTTTGTCAAAAGCCAGCTTCCAAACAAGTCATGACTAGAGCTTTTGCCCAAAAGCTCCAAGTTGGAGCTTTTTCCTAGCAGACCTTTTTGAGTTTTTAGAGGAGCTAAAGAGTTGTTTCAAATTTTTTTACCAAACACCTCAAAATCACCCAAAAAAGCTTATGGCCTTCCAAGAAGCAGTTTTTGACCTTCCAAAAGCAAGGCCAAATAGGGCAATTATTGGCCCTCCAAAGCAAGGCCAAATGGAGAAATGTTCCGTCCTCTAAAAGCAGTGCCAAATGGGGCCTAAGTTGTCGGTCTTTGTTTTCTCAATAAACAATGCAGTAACATGGGCAACAGGAGGTAAGTCTCTGCCCTTCATGATTTTGATAGAGGTACGACGCAATGACCCTGGCCATCAAGGCATAAGTTTTTAGCTATGTGAGCTATTAGAGAAATGATGCAGTGACCCCGATCATATTTTGCTGACATTTGGTACCAGTGCATTATTTAAGTCTCATAGAATTGTGTTAGGGGCCCGTGATGGAGGACATCCAAGTTCCAGCTAACAAGGATGAAGTTGTTGTCCTTCAATTCCTGTTGAACAGAACTGATGCACTGCATCATTACTGTGTAGCATTGAACTGAAATACTGACTGCATAGATAACTTGCAAGCTTATTTATCAACCTTTCTGTATATTGTGATATTATATAATTTTAAAATGTGATCTAAACTTATATTGATTACTGAAAATTAAATTTCATATACAATTTACTATATACAAAATACTCATTTGTATTCCATTGTAATTGTAAAAGATTTCTTTGAAAGAATTGTCATACTTGTTTTTATGATATTTCTTTTCCATCAAAGGTATTTTAGACCATGGGTTTTTCTATCCCTATATGTTATGTATTACAGATTAATAGGCTGTCTAGCTCACTGCTTCTACCCTTGCTGATTGATTAGCTTTGGAAGTCTTCTTAGCACCTCAAGAGGAATCAGGTGTTGACGGTACCTGAGGAGCTTCGGTTAGAGCTATTTCTTTTAGACTGAATTTCTAGACTTTTCAATTTTCATAGCATAGTTGGGTTTGTTAATGATTTAACATTTTATTATTTTTCGTGGGAAACACTTCTTTATTTGGAACTTGCAAAGCTGATGTTGTTTATCTTTGTTTAGAATATGACATGGGATTAGCATGCATTGTTAAGTTGAGAGATTTCATAAATATGGATTCATGGAATTCTATTAATAAAAGAACTTGCTTAACTTGCTTATCTTCTGGTAGTAGCTTTTGTAATTATTGATTAAGATCTCACACATGTTTGAGGAATTTCAGATCAACATACACCTAAATCTACTAGCTGGATTTGAGTCATGACATTTACAGTACTGATAATGACACTCAATGATGATGGCTTAATAGTTCTGCTGGGAATGTGTGAGATCTCTAGTTCACATATAGAAATAAATTTGAATTTCAGCTTTAATTAGATGTAGAAAAAGGGTTGAAACTTCTGAAGGCATATGTATCCTAAACATGAGCAACCTAAAGATTCCCACATCTTGAAAATAGAAGAATAATGGCATGATAAGGTGACCTTGTTTCCCAGACAGACATTAGATTTGTTTGGAGAACCAACACTGACCCACTCAGTTTCTCTTTTTGTCTCCTTGGTTAAGCTTCATGTTTCCATTGATAAGAATGGACTAGTTATGAATGGACTAGTGTCCAAATTAACAGTGTTTGATCCTTTGCCTTCTATGTCTTCCTATGAGATTAGACAAGTATGGTCCATAATTCATGCTACACTACAAATCATGTGGAATCACTCGCTTTGACATGTTTTGCACTTACTAATGTTTTATAAAAATACTACTCAGATTGCTAGCAATCTAATTTTGCATGCAGCTCCTCAAGATTGATTGTCACTTAGTAATTTTAATTTATCATGTTTTTCATCACTTAAATGTAGGCTATCATAAACTCACTCTCCTTCCGTCTTCCTTAAAAGACTCTTCTCCTACCACTACATATAGATATCTACCCACCAAAGTCTCAAACTTTGATCATAACGAGTTTGACAAGGTACCAAGAACATTGACATCCATATTATCATATCATGCTAGTCCATAATTGTTATATGATATACCAACATGTTAGATGACTAAGACTATAGCCCAAGGTCTGCCGTACTAGAACCGGCATCCGTGCCCGTAGGCAGGTGTTATTCTGCTGCGTATTGACAAAGGGAAACCAAAGTGGGTGGGGGAAAAGAGGAGAAAGAGGAGAGAGGGGGGGAGGGAGAGAGAAAGGGAGAGGGAGAGGGCAAGAGAGAGGCCACAAGAGGGAGAGAGAGGACTTCGAGCCCCCTCTCCGACATTGCATAACAGGGGTGGAGCGCCTATTTCATTTAGAGAGAAAGGGAGGAAGGGAGAGGGAAAGGGAGGAAGGAAAGTAGAGAGAGGGAGAGGGAGGGGGAGAGCGAGTCCGAGAGAGAAAGAGAAGGCTTTCGAGTCTCCTCTCCTCTAGCACTGCTTAATACGGGCTGAGCCCCTATTTTGAAACAAAACAAGAGCACTATGTTTCAAAACAAGGGCTCTATCCCCTTTTTTTTTTGAAATTTTTAAAATGAAGTCAGCAGCAACCGCCGACTTCACTTTTCTTTTTGGGTTCCTTTAAGTCAACAAAGACTACCGGCTTTGCTAAAGAAAATTTTAAAAGAAAATAAAGGGGATGGAACCCATGTCCCCTGCTTTGTTTCGAAACAAGGCCTTCCACCCTTGTTATGCTATACTAGAGGAGAGGGGGCTCAAAAGCCCTCTCCTTCTCACTCTCTCAACATCTCTTTCTCCTCCCTCCCTCTCCCTCCCTTCCTGCCTCCCCCCTCTTTTCCTCTCCCTCCCTCCCCCCTCTTTTCCTCTCTCCTCTTCTCCTTCCCCCTCCCTTGTTGGATTTCTCAAACCAAGGGGTGGAACCATGCCAATCCACCCTAAATATGATTCGGGGCGGTGCAACATTGCTTGCTATAGTATAGCCTATTATAATTGTAACTAGTTTCTTTATAGCATGTTACCTTGCATTGGCAGCACCCTTAATAGCTTACATAAGTTTTAAAGAACATAGATTAAAAAAAGGATTTCTTTCTGGTTAACGTCTCAAAAATAAATGTCAGAAATTTGAAAGAGCATTATGACTTAGTATCAAATATGAATGAGATTACTTTTTCCTAAGGTTGCAATTGATAGTTGGCAATCTATCTAGATTGCAAGCAATTTAAAAGGAACCCACCGCATTACTGCATTTGGTATGACTTTTTTTATGGCAATCTAGATTACCAAGTAATCTGGATTGCCTCTCATGAGGCAATTTGGATTGTCTTTGAAAAGGATAGCAATTCAGATTATCACCTCCCACGTAATCTTTTAGACAATATTACCCTCCCCTTTCCCTTCCTCTTTCCTTTTCCTCCACCGCCCGTTGACAACACTCCCCTCGCTGCCCATTGGCCGACGAAGAGAGGGGTGCCATCTCCATATAATATAATATATTATATTATATTCAATATTTTATAATTTTATATTATATTATATTATTATAAAATATATTATATTTTTATATAAAATATATTATATCATATTATATTTAATATAATGTAATATATTTTATATAATATAATATATTTATATTAAGTATATTTTTTTATATTTTTATATTATATTATAATTAACAATATAGTATATAATTATTTAAATAATATATTAAATTTATTTTCTATTTAATATATATTTTATATTAAATTTATTTAATAAAAAAATTTTTTATTTTTTTATAAAATAATAAAATATTTTTATTTTTTATAAAAATATCAGATATTTTTATATTTTTAGTATAAAATATAAAAAATCATATTTTAAATAAATAGATAAAATATAAAAACTACATTGTTATAAATAAAATATATATTTAATTTAGGGGTATTTTGGAAATTGATTTTACATTATGCAACATTACCTGCATGCAAGGATTTAAGTCCCACCAGGACGGGGGTCATCCCATCCCGTACCTTTGAGATTTCAGTACCTGGGACAGGTGCAAGACCCCAAAACCTACTTCTGACCTCCATCTTGGATGTCCCATCTTCATCCCGGTCGAATCAGACGTCAGCATGGCCATCCCAATCAGGATGAACCCTATATTTTTTTACATGTGATGCTTCAAAGTTCAAAATTGGAAAGATAAATGTTGGGAGGAAGAAGAAAGAGAGGGTACTGACCTCTTTTCTTGGTTTTCTTGCTGATAGGTTGGCGTTGGCATCATCACTAAAAGGGAGGAGCAAGGTCATCGCCTTCAATTCCGCGACCAGAGAAGCGCTCTGGAAGAAGGGACCAAGGGAGGACCTCTTGGGAAGGAAAAGGAAGGAGAGACAAGGGAGGGAGGAAGGAGGCAGGGCAATTGGTAGACGGAGGGAAGAGGAAAAAATTCGCCACTTGTCGCCCTAATCCCACTTTAAAAATTATTTTCATCAAAGCCGCATGGATCTTAAAGCAAATTAAATTTAAACATTGCATGAGAGAAATCCATGCAAGGCAGAGTCACAGAGCCATAGGCTTTTTCCTCCACTGGACGCAGAGTCATGGGGCCAAGGGCTTTTTCGCCCATTTTTCAAACAGGCAAGACAAGTCACGATCGGGTTTTTTTAAAAAAAGTAGATAAATTTGACATTGATCAAGGGCCACATCCTTTTTCACCCAAGATGCACGATCAGGATGGTCACCAGGATGGGGCAGGATGCGGGGTGTTCCATTTCGGGCAAAAACTAGGACTCCCCTGTTCCATGGGATTTAAAACCTCGCCTGCATGTACCAAACACAATAATCTACATTACCTATAATAAACATTGCTGGCAATCCATATTACTGGGAATCCACATTACCTTTCAAGATTGCCTAGCAATGCACCAAACGCAACCTAAAGGTAAGAAAGTATTCTAAGAAACAATCTTATAAAATGCAACCTTGCAAAATATATCAAATCCACCAATTCTTTTTTTCAGCAAAGAAGGCTTTGAGCGCACCTCTATCGTATCTTGAAAAGCAATGAGCATTTAGTGCAAAGACCCGGACAGAGTGACACCAGAAAGGGGGGAAATTCCTGAACATGGAGACCACATTATTCTTAGACATTCATAATGACTGGCACAAGAAAGATTAAATATAATATTACAAAGTAGCTGTTTTCACCACAGAACTAACTTATCAAAATGCATTGTAATAGTAAAAAAAGAGGATAGTGTTGAACTGTTTATATATGAAACAATCAATAACAGAAATTATAACAAGAATGAGAATAAGTAATTTCCCCTTGTTTAAAGTAGTGAGTTAGTTTCATTGAAACCAATGACCAAAGACAACCATAATTGAGTCAAGACTATGAAGATGTGAATAAAAAGTGACTAACAAAGATTGAACTGCAAACCCTTGTGTCCAGCATGATTCAACATTAATCATATCACACTAATATTCAGCATGCTAGATCTTTGTGCAGGGAATGAAGCGGCAACAGCAAGTAAGGAAGTCCACTTTCCCACAAGAAAGTCCTATTTCCCATGATGAGAGCCTGTGGGACTTACAAAGACAAAAATACAACAAGGCTTTGCAATTTGCATGAAGCATAGGCTTCAGAGTGCAGCATGGGGCTGGACTCCTTTCACATTATATAGTAGTAGGAAACAAGATAGAACTAGATTCGGTTCTTTTTTATTTCATTCAATCATCATCTATTGTTCATGCTACTCTAGTAATCTATACAAATTGCTATTAGAATTTAACTTAAACGCTGAGCTCCTTTTTCCAATCTAGTCTTATCTCGTAACATGAACTCTTTTTCCATGTTCATTGTTTTCAAATTATTTATAGAACAGACATAAGGCTGGTTCAGGATATTGCTTTGCTAAAGCTAATCTACACCAGTCATCAAAATAAAGAAGACAGGCTTAACTAAACTTTAAAGGACATGATACTGATTATTCTTTCAATGCCAGTGGCATTGTGACCTGATATTGCCATGGTACATACCATTCCATGTATTCTCTGCCAGTAGTTGGTGCTTCGTACAATAGCACTCAACATGCCAATAACTGGCATGCAGCCAGAAGTATGCCAGCACATATGCCAATAAGGGTTCAAACTTCAAACAGTATGCAACTATGCATCATGCCAGATCAACTGGCAGATATTTCCATATGACATGAGGATATCTCCTCATGATGATAACTTTGCACAGTAAAGACTGGTAAAAACTTTAACACAGAAAAGAAAGAAGGGGCTTGTAAAAGAAGTATGTCCATAATACACATGAAGAAAAACTAAACAATTGCATCTTTGAATTTGTGAAATTGAATGAGACCATGAGAGGAAATCAGAATTGGGAAGAAATAAGTTGATTTCACAAATTTACTAAGATCTACCCTCACCGCTACTAAATTTTCATCAGTTTTAGTTAATCAAATATCATTTGACCATTAGACCAATCTGGGAACTTGTATCTTCGACTATCCACATCATGGGCATATCAATATTACAAAAGGAGTGCCAAAGTTCATTCATTGTTGAACTATTCAAAACAAAAGCATCAGACAAGCCAATTTAATGCTTACATAAAACTAATTTCATGCTTACACTATTTTCTATCTTCATTATTATAAAACAATGACTTAAAAAAGAATCTTACTAAAAATATGACTTGCCTAACAGTCATAGTAGGCACATCATTTAACAGACAGCTTCTGCTAATTAATCCTAAAAGAGGTGTTAATGAAATACCAGATTAATATGGCAGGAGTTCATTCTTTATCCACACTAGATACAGTTAATATTTAATAACTGAGACAAGAGGATATAAATCTGTCAAGTCATGATGGTTGAGCTGAATCATAATTTTCACACACTAGAGGCTAAATGCCAATCATCTTTTTTACTGAGGAACAAATGTCTGGCCTTGCATGAAACCATCAAATATTTTCGAGCAATAATTTAGCATATGCACATGTAGGACAGCAAATATCGATACTATGCATAAGTAATTATTTGATAACCATGGTATCAATAGATGGCCACTATAACACTAATACAACTGTGGCAATAGTGCTAGAACATCACCATCCCGCATTACAATACATAAACAGCTTCAGAAAATGACAATTTATATGCATTATGGCCTTTAGGCAATAGTACTGGTGGTAGTGATTGTTTCCCAATATTGTCAATATTTTTGTATTGATATTTATAAAATATTTATATGATGTTATTCTTAAAAATAAAAAATATATCACAAACCATTATCTACAGTTATAAGCCATCTTAACAGCCAACAATGGTCATTTAAAACATTAGTTACATATTTCAATTTTCAGATAAGTTTTCAAATTCAACCTTGACTTAGCAATGTTCCTTTATAATGCTATAAAAGCCTGTATGATTTTCAGGAATTATTCAAGCCATAAGAGAGTTAATAAGTATCTCAATTATCCTAATTAACATAGCAACCACTTGG
This sequence comes from Areca catechu, assembly GCA_021397845.1. Taxonomy (NCBI): domain Eukaryota; kingdom Viridiplantae; phylum Streptophyta; class Magnoliopsida; order Arecales; family Arecaceae; genus Areca; species Areca catechu. Next base: position 12,219,360 of record CM038042.1, on the reverse strand, counting down.
TTTGAACCCTAGCACTGACATAATGGCTGCACCCTTCGCTGCCATCAACTCGACTATGTCCATGTGTCAACTAAGAAGATGTTGGGGGCATTGCTCTAGGTGCCTGAGTTTACCCTTGCTTCTCTTTATGCTAGTCAACATGTCAAATCCATAATGTCTTGCTAACAAATCAAAGGAAGATCATTATTCATATCGTAATTTATTTTTTTATCTTACCCTTAGAGACAAAGCATAGACAACAACATAGTTGGTCAACCTTCAAATTACTAAGTAGATTAACTTTATTCCCTCTATTTATTTATATAATAGAATGGATGTATCTACCATCTCATGAATATCAGGAAAGTGAAAAAAAAAAAAAAAGTCTGACAGGGGTAAGCTGGTAATTACATTCAATGGAAGCTTTCCTCTACCACAAAAGAAATATAGGATAAGGTTCAGAGGACATATTCAAGGGAAGCAAATCACAATGGAGTAGGGGATTAACCCCGTACAAGATCATTGCAGTCTGCTAAACCATAACGGGGAAACTGAGAATGGTTAGATTTTTGTTATCTCTTTGCAATTTGGCTTGCTGAAATAAATAAGAATGGAAAGCAGCTTGTCATTGAGTTTCACACTAGACTAATGCCAACAATCGAAGTTGCAAAGTGCAAGTTTTAGACAAGGATGTCCTTCCTTCCTTGTATTCTGTCTACAATTATACGAGAAGTGAAGCAAACAGAATTACCAAAGCTAAGGATGCTGGATCAGCCAAATGATCCTCATTAGCTGCAGAATTTGAGCTGCAAATGGAGGAAGGTCCAGTACAAGACACAATCATCTGAATGACCAAAAATAATTCTTGCAAAGAAATAGAGGGTAAATTGTAGTCACAGTGAAAAGTTGAAGGCTCTCATTAGAAGAAGTGAAGCCACACAAGAGAGTCGTGATGGAAATCAAGCCTCGCATAATACCTGATTACTTGAGGCATTCATTTCCAGATGTAGCTTTCTCTATCAAAAGCAATTAATTATGTGTTCAACCAACCAAAATACTATAACCGTTTTTTTTTTCTCTCTCTCTCTCTCCTTCTTGGAGCGGAACGGGGGCGGGAGGACACTGCCCAGGCAGTGGAGACTTCTCTCAAAGTTTTATTTGAGGAACATCCTGGAGGGAAAAATAAAAAACAAAAAGAAGAAAAGGAAGATAAAAAGAAAGAAATAAGAGAGGCAACCAGTCCTCAGAACTCTCAGCGAACCATTCTGAGCCCCTTCCTCGGACTTCTTGGATCAAAGCTTCAAGGGCTTCTGACTATAAGGCTAGAAAGCAAGAGGTTTTTTCTTATATTATCTCTATTTCTAGTGGTGTAAAATTTAGCTAGGTCTTGTCAGGTCACCTCCAAGCTTTCTTCATCTCCATCTGTTGATGCATTTCCTTGTTATTCATTCCAAGTTTGTAAATTTAGCAGTTGAACCATCACGGCACACATTTTTCCTTCACATTGTATTTTTCTGCACGCAGAATCAAAGATGCTTCCGAGGCGAGTTCAATAATCACATAGTCTGGGCTCAGCTTTGCCATCAAACATTCACCTTCCATGTTTACATTGATGAAAAATCCATGGCACCGCCTCGCAAGATCAATAAATCCGAGATTCAAAAAAAAAAAAAAAAAAAACCAAGGAGACTTCTAACATATTAAAAATATATATATAATTGAAAGAAAAAGAAAGAAATGAAGAAAGACTTATGACAACGAATGATCTCACAAAACCCAAACAAAATAAAGCCAGGCAATAAAGCAAGAAGACGCATAGAAATGGATAGACCAAGCAGAGATAGAAAAGGACATGAAAGGTATCAAGAAATCGAAGGAGAGTAACCTGCGACTCGGGAGAGTTGGGATGGCTCTGGGAAGCAGGCGAGGGGAGCCCCATGAGACGGAACACAGCACCTGCGAGCACATCATTGCCGCCGTCTCGGCAGCCTTCGATCCGGCTTTCGCGGTATCCGGAGCGATCTCGCACACTCGCCCTGTTTTTTTTATCTGGGAAGTCTACCGGAGGCTCCTCTGAACCGGACAGCCTTATGTGGATCCAAAGCTGGCGTGCGTGGGACCGGAGAGCAGGACGGGGTGCTGAAAACAATCCACCACCGCGGTCCGTGGGAACGTTTGGTGAGGGTGATGGCCACGACATTGGCGACATGGATGGTGAGAAGGCCACCGTATTTGAGTGTGCACGAGGGTAACGTTTGATTACCCACATGGGGTCACCAAAAAATCATCAAGATCGCCTATCCATGTCTTAAATGATAATGACAAGGCCATCATGTATGATTGTACTAAAAAAGTGGCATTTGAATTTGATGACCCAAACAGGATCATCAAAATAATTTTAGATCACTGATATTTTTTTTCAAAAAATGTGATCCATGTTTGATATATTATATTTTGGTAATCAAAGATTTTTGAATATTTACTAGTAACATATTTGGTTTTCAATGAAAATCTAAGATTATTGGCTGTATAATACCAAGGTTATCTCTAATATATTTCATAAAATATATTTATTAATTATAATAAATATATTATAATAAATTATTAATATATTATATAAAAATATATTTATTATCTTATAAATTATTAGTTCTATAAAAATATATCAATTTTTATTATAGAATTAATATTTTTATTTATAATAATATATTATTATTTCAATAATAATATTTATTTTAATTACAAAATATAATAAATATTAAATTGTATATCATATAGATAAAAAAATAAGGTAAATAGAAGTGATGCATCAAAAAAAATTATAATATAAACATAAAAGTACAATAATATATTTATATTACACTTTAAACTTATAATTGAATAATAATATAGCAATAATAATATATATCATACATACAATATATATATATGTTATAAATATAATTTAATATATATAATATTGATGTAAAAAATTTAGGTATGTTTACATAGTAATTCTTTTCATGGGACCGAGGGATATTTTTTTCTCCAAATTTTAGTCCAAATCAATGCCCTACGGTGATCTTGGATACCCTACCTCAATGATGAGTTTTTCATCATTGGGTTAGATAATCATTTGAAGAGTAAGAGTGAGTTAGAAACACTACCATGTTGGATTGATGTAGTGCAACTAAATATATTGATTTCGTGATCTTTATCCATATGACCTTTAATCTTATGATGGTCACCCCATACCAAATAGTCCTAAAGGTATTTGATATAAAATATCCTTAGGTTGCATTTGGTAGTAGGCAATCTATCCATATTATTAATAATTTAAAGGAACCCCACTACATTTCTGTATTTGATAAATTTTTTATAGTAACAATTTTTTGGACAATATTATCCTTCTTTTCTTCCTTTCTCTTCCCTTCCGTCTCCTTTCCAACAACCCCTTCACTGTCCATCAATGGCACCCCCTTGTTGCTCGTCGATCATCCTTCGACCCTCTTCACTATCGGTCAACTAGTGGAGAGGGGCCTATAATGAAGGCACGAGAGGCTCGTGAAGAGATCGCCATCGTCAAGGCTTGTAAGTCGAGGGAATTACTATTACCAGGGCTCACTGGGAAAGAGGTTACCATCGCAAGGGCTCACAAGAGAGTTGTCGTCGGGGCTCTTAGGGGAGGGGATTGCTAGAGCTCATGGGGGAGGATGTCGCCATAGCCGGGGTTCGCGAGGTTGGGAAAGTCATCACTGAGGGGGGTTGTTCTCTATCACCGATGCTCCCGAGGGTGCTGATGTAGTTCAAAGGAGAGGACGAAAGGTACTATATATATACTTTTTATTTTTTAGTATATTTTTTATTTTTAATCTAAAAAATATTTTATATTTTATGTTTTTAATATAAAATATAAAATTTATATTTTAATAAATAGATAAATATAAAAAAACTATATTGTTAGAAATAAAATATAGATTCAATATAAGAGTAATTTGAAATTTTGATTTTAAAATATTTAATATTATCTATGTATACCAAATACAATAATCTACATTATCTGCCATCTACATTGCTAGCAATTCATATTACTGGCAATCTACATTACCTTTCAAGATTGCCCGGTAATACATAAAATACAACCTAAGATCAAAAGTTATGTGGATAGAGATGACAAGATTATCATTTTTTATTGCACTATGATGATCCTACGTAACCACAATCTCACATCACCCTCGCTTAAATCATCAACCAAGTGATTAAAACTCATCCTTAAGGATATGTATCCAACATCACCTTAGAGTAGTAATCTTGGATCAAAATTTGAAAACAAACATCCCCTCCATCCAACAAAAAAATTGATATATTAATGTACCATTAATATATTATATCAATATTATATAATTATATTATATTATATTGATATTGTATATAGCATTTATGATATATACTGTATTATTATATATTAATAATCATATCCTTGTCATATTATTATTCAACTATATTTTTAAATTATAATAGAAATATATTATCGTAGTTGATATTTATATTATTCAATATATTACATCTATTTACTTATTTTCCTAACCAAAATAAATATTAATATTAAAATAATATTATATTATAAATATAAATAAAAGATTAATTATATAATAATAATTAATATATTTTTATATCATCAATAATTTATCATATTAATAAATATGTTTTTTTATAAAATATATTAATATTTAATATTTATAAAATTATTAATGATTTATTATAATATATTTTAATAATTAATAAATATATTTTTTATAGAATATATCATGGATAAGTTTCATATTAAATGGTTAGTGATCTTAGATTTCCATAGAATACCAAGCAAATTATTCATGGATATCTAGGGATCTAAGATTATGTTAGTGATCTCATTTGAGTTTCCAAATATCACAATAGTAATTCTACATTGCAATAATCCTTAATCACTCACACATTATATTTTTCAAATCATTGCCCAATCCAGTGATAGAAAATCCATCCTTAAAAACAAGTATCCATGATTACTCGAGAGCAATGATCATGAATTGAAATTTGGGGATCGAAATGCCCCTCCATTTAGCATAAAAAATTAGTACATAAAATTTTCAATAATATATTATATTAATAGTATATATATTATATTGATATTACATATATAGTATTTATAATATATCATTATAATTCTCATATTATTATTCAATTATATTTTTGAATTTTAATGGAAAGTATTGTTATAGTCGATCTGTATGTATATGATGAAATTATTTAGTATATTACTTCGATTTGCCTTATTTTCCTATTCAAAATAATTATTAGTATTTAAGAAATAATATATTATAAGTATTGTTGCCGCCTAGATCACTGTGGCCCGTAGCTGCTGATGGCGTTGGGTGTTCCACATCCGCCTGCCGGGGATGCCTCCGGTGCCTCGGGACCTGCAAGAAAGACAACGTCAGTGACCCGGGCCGGGAATTCCGGTGGGGGCACTCCGACGGTCAAGTCAGTGATGATCCAGGAGAACAGATCCTCCTGGTCGAGCCCCTCTGGATGAGCTCCACGCTAGGAGGAGTGAGTGGAGTGTATGAGAGTGTGAGTGTGAGCTGGGAGATGTGGTGGCCGAGGTGGTCTTGCCTTCCTCTCTGGCCTCTCCCCCTTCTCTTCTTTCTCTTTGTGATGGTTGTGTTGTTGAAAAGTGGTTGCTCTCTTGTTGAGAGAATGTTGTTCTGTTGTAATATGAGTGTCGTTACCACCTTTTTGCTTGCTTTGGTTGAGTCTTCTACTTTGGCTTGCCTCAGGGTTCTCCCATGCTATCAGACGGGTATGACGAGGTATCGTGTCGCAGATGAGATGCCTTCTTTATTGGGTAGCTGGGGAAGCTTCTATGTGCCTCTGACATTCCTTCTGCTTGCCCTTCCTGGAAGCCTAGTAGGACCTTGACTGTTGAGCCATCGCTCTCGGGAACTGTGCTCCTTGGCGGGGTCTTTTCTCCGATCGTACGGCAGGTCGGCGGAGGGCATGGAGCCATGATATGAGCTTCCTTTCTTTCCAGTGTGAATGACGACCGTGGGCATTAATGGCGACATGGTGGGTGCTGTCGGATGGTCTTCGGGAGGCCTGCCATTGTCCTCAGAGGTGATGTGCTGCTCCCTTGGTGGTTGATGCTTCGATCTGAGCTGGAGGCCGAGCTAGGAAGATGGGGCCCGCTTGTAGCGGACCCACCTCGTGGCGGCTCGGTTGTGCGGAGGAGGGCCGAGCTCGATACCGGGCCAGTGGGGCATTGATCGAGCTCGGGCTCGCAGAGGTGGGCGAGGTGCGCCCAGCCTAGGGACCTAGCCTCGAAGGGGCTCTACGTGGCGGAGGAGACTTAAGCTCGACTCAGGACCATGGGGCCCTATCTCGAGCTCGAAAGGTCTGCCTCTGGTGGGGCTTGAGCTCGGCTCTGACCTAGGTATCTCGACCTGGCGAGGACCGACCTGGCGGAGGATGGAGCCCGGCTTCGACGGGCGGCCCCGTTGACATCGGGGAGCTCAGCCCGGCGAAGGGGCCTACGATGGGAATCCAACGCGGCATTCGATGAGGGCTCCATGTCAGGCTTCCTGCTCCACGTCAGCGATCCAGTCACATCATTTGCCCCCCACTCCCAAGGCCCGTTGTCACGCGGCGCTCGGAGCGAAGGGAGTAATTACGGTGCTGACGTGGAAAGGTAGAGAAATCTGGTATAATAATGACCGATATCGGTGGTGACTCGCCCGGCGGGTCCTTGAGCAAGTGCGGGGGCACCACGTGGCCACGTCTAGGGAGGGTTATGGCGGGCACGGAAGTCAGAGCGACCGCGGTTGGATTGGGGGCGCTGGCCCCGTCGATCAGTGACACATGGCGAGACTCTTGGAGAAGTCGTAACGGTACGGTCGAGTGCAGGTTGCCTCGAGAGAAAAGGGGTAAGTCTTTTCGAACCATACCTTTTTTCGAATCCTTCGTGCCCGACGTCGTGTCGCAGTCCTCCTCTTCCTCCTCCCAGGCTATCATCGTCCTCCTAGGATTTCAGCAGGTTAGCTCCTTCTCTTTCTCTCTTCTCGTCGACTAGGAGCCATCTTAGGTCTTCTCCCGTCCTTCCCTTTCTCTTCTTCTTCCTCTTTTCATGGATCGCTTTGGTCCAAACTTCCATCCCTCCTGCCAAGCTAAGGCCGGACCCTCCCGGCCAAAGACTCCTTCTTCCTCTGAAGAGGAGATGGAGGCGGCACGGTATGAATTTAGTAGGAGGCCCTCTCAAGGTCCTTTAGCCATTAGGAAACCCGGGTCTTCTCCTCCTCCTCGTTTGGCTCTCCTTCCTGCTCCTGCTCCTGCTTCCCTTCCTACGCCCGAGCCTTCTCGGTCGACAGGTCCCGGAGGGATTGCTTCGGTGATCTCTGCCGAGGACCTGGTGGCCATCCGGGGTGCATATGACATCCCTGAGTCCGTCCGGCTCACTGTCCCCCATCCTGGGGAGAGGGTCACGTCCAGTGGCCCTCGGTGGATTACCTTCTATGAGGAGACCTTCGCCGGGGACCTCCAGTTTCCTGTCCACCCCTTCTTTCTTTTTTTTTTGACCAACTACAGACTTGTTCCTGTCCAGTTGGTCCCCAATGCCATCTGAATGATATTTTGCTTCATCGTTCTGTGCCACTTTCATGGGATTGTTGCCCGTTTTTCCTTGTTCAGGGCCTTTTTCATCCTAAAACGCCATCCCACCGAGGAGGGGTGGTGGTCCCTCTCTTCTCACCCTCGGGGCATTCGATTCGAGCTCCCCTCTTCCGTCAAAGGATGGAAGAGTTGTACTTTTTTGCTTCAGTCGAGGGGATCGACTAGGTTTGGAGCGACCCAGATCGATCTCCAAATAGGAACTCCTCCGTCGAAGCAGTCGATCTCGACCTGTATGAGCTGCTCAGGTTGGCCGAGATCCCATCACTTGAGGTCTTGCTGTCGAAACAGAATCTCCGCAAGGCTGGGGTCAGCTCGGTGCAGGAGTCGGGTGAGTTCGACTTGGCCACCCCCCTATCATTTCTTATTTACCTCCTTTTTTCTTTTTCTTTTTTTTTTCGAAGCTGACCTTGTTTTTTTCTGGTGTAGATATGAAGTTTTTGATGGATGAGCTATTCTCATTTTCTAAGGAACGAGAGCAGGCAGATGAGGCTGGCGAGCCCGCTCCGAAGAGGGCTCTGGTCGAGGATGGTGCAAGGCTGGTGCAGGTCGGGCCGGATGCACCAGTTTCAAAGCGGAGGCAGAAGAGGGCGGCCGAGCCCGCCCACGAGTCTTCAGGGCAGCAAGAGCTGGTGCCGGCACCCGAGCCCAAGGTGGTCGTCCATGCCAGATCCGTTGTTGTCGCCGCCAGGGCAGAAGTCCCTCCTCTGGAGATCGTCGACGTCGAGGAGGAGGGGAGGTCGAGGGAAGCGAGGTCGGCGCCCCAAGCGCGGACCGAGGTGGTGCCGAGCTCGCAGCTGGTGCCGGATGGGCCTCCCACCACTGAGGGATCTGAGCCGGCGGGGAATCAGACAGGGACTACCGCCGAGTCCCTTTCCGGTTGGGTCCTAACATCTCCTTGGTGAAGGACCCAAAACTTGCCGAGTGGATGATGGACTTCTCGGTCCTATCCTGCGATCGGCGGGAAGGGAGTGGGAGGCTCCTGGGCGATGTGATCAGCGCGTCCTTCGCCAACCTTTATGTCATAAGTCCCTTCTCCTTTGCCTTGATATCTTCCAACTTCTCTCAGTACAGCACTGTAACTGACGTACTTCCTTCGGTGCAGCACGACAGGGAGCTGATCCTCATCAAGGACTACTGCCGCAACTAGGCAAAGAGGGACAAGGAGCGGCAGGCCGAGCTCGAGTCCCTGAAGGCGGAGGTGGGCCGGAGGGATGCTAAGATCTGGGAGGCCAACTTTAAGGCTAAGGGCCTTCTGGCCGAGATTGCCGACGCCGTCCAAATAATGAAGGAGCTCGAGGGAGAGCTCGAGTCGAAGAGGACTCGACTGAAAGAGCTCCGAACTGAGGTTGAAGCAGCAAAGGACAGGGATGCCTCTGCTGAAAAGAGGGTGGCGGCCGTGAAGGAGAGGATTGCCGCCATTAGCCGCACCGCTGAGACTGCCAAGAAGGCGACGTCGATCACGATCCGGTAGCATGAGTGCACCAACAAGCAGCTGGAGGAGTTAAGGCAACGGGAGGAGGCCACAAGAAAAAGGGCCGCCGATGCGGTGGCTGCCTTCAAGGCCACTCCCGAATACATTAAAGGCGACGGATTCCTTTGCCAAGGGATTCGCCTACTATCGCCAGCAACTGCGGGGGATCCTGTCCAAGGAGCGACTGGCAGCGCTCCGGACCCCGGGCAAGAAGGTGCCTACTCTAAAGGCGGTTGCAGGAAGACAAGGGACTGCTCTGGTCGAGTCACTCCCGCAAGCGGCCTCGAAGACTGCTGAGCCGACTTCGGTTGCGGCAACGGCCGAGCCAGCACCGTAGGAGAAGGTAGCCGAGTCAGCCTCCTCGATAGCAGTAACTGAGTCTGCCCCTCCAGCAGAGCCTGCTCAGGCGCGTGACCCTGCGCCGGAGGTGGAGGAAGGGGAAGTCCCGGCCGTGCACCACCCAGGAAAGGAGCCGGCCGCATAGGATAGGACTTCTCTTATATCCTTTCTTTTTCTTTTTGGATTTTTGCTATTTGTTTTATCTTTGAACCGGGCTGCCTGGCCTGTCAGGGCTCGAAAAATGATGTAAAACTTTCTTCAAAGTAATAGAAATGGACTTCACAAATGTAGTCTCTCTTCTTTCTGTGATGTGAATGTCTCTTATCCTCCTTTCCCCTCTTTTCCCTTTTCTGTCAGTGCGAGAAGGTTATAGGGAGGAACTTCGAACCTGGGCGCCTAAGGGTGATTCACATCTTGAATACCTCGCAACTAGGCTCAAGGCTTGATCTTCAAAAGTCAGACCCAAGAAACATCGCCTCGGAGCCGAGCTCAGGGATGCACTGGCCAGAGAGTTGCATGGCTCGAAGGTTCCCTTGGTCGAAGGTCTGAGCTCCGGTCTTGGACAGGCATCTTGGAGCTGGGCTCGGGGACGTCAATGACTGGAGAGCTGCCTGGCTCAAAGGTTCCCTTGGCCGGAGTTTGAGCTCCGGTCTTGGGCTGGCATCCTGGAGCTGGGCTCGGGGATGTCGATGAGTGGAGAGCTGCATAGCTTGAAGGTTCCCTTGGCCGGAGGTCTGAGCTCCGATCTTGGGCAGGCGTCTTGGAGCTGGGCTCGGGGACGTCAATGACTGGAGAGCTGCGTGGCTCGAAGGTTCCCTTAGCCAGAGGTCCGAGCTCCGATCTTGGGCTAGCATCCTGGAGCTAGGCTTGGGGACATCGATGACTGGAGAGCTGCGTGGCTTGAAGGTCCCCTTGGCCGGAGATCTGAGCTCCGGTCTTGGGCTTGAGTGCCTAGGGGCTTTCCAGGTCTTTATGCTGGAGGACTCTTCTTCGGGCTTTGGTGCTGAGGAGCTAGGCTCATGGCTTGAGTACCTGGGGGCTTCCCAGGTCTTTGTGCCGGAGGACTCTTCTCCGGGTTTTGGTACCGAAGAGCTAGGCTCGTGGCTTGAGTGCTTGGGGGCTTCCCAGGTCTTTGTGCCGGAGGATTCTTCTTCGAGCTTTGGTGCCGAGAAGCTAGGCTCGCAGCTTGGGTGCCTGGGGGCTTCCCAGGTCTTTGTGTCGGAGGACTCTTCTCCGGGCTTTGGTGCCGAGGAGCTAGGCTCGCGGCTTGAGTGCCTGGGGGCTTCCCGGGTGTTTGTGCTGGAGGACTCTTCTCCGGGCTTTGGTGCCAAGGAGCTAGGCTCGCAGCTTGCTTTTTGGAGAGCTGGGCTTCGGAACTTGATTGCCTGAGGACGTGGCTCGGGAGGTGTTGTCTTGGAGCCGAGCTCGAAGATGTGCCGGCCGGAGAGCTGGTCTCCGGGACTTAGGGGGCCTGGGGTCATGCCTCGGAAGGTGGTGTCTTGGAGCTGGGCTCGAAGATGATGATAGCTGAGAAGATTCCCTTGGCCGGAAATCTGAGCTCCGGTCTTGGGTTGGTGTCCTGGAGCTGGGCTCGGGGACTTTGACAATTGAGAACGGCGTGGATAGAGATTTCCTTGGCCGGAGATCTGAGCTCCAGTCTTGGGTTGGCATCCTGGAGCTAGGCTCGGGGACGTCGATAGTTGAGAGCGGCGTGGCTCGAAAGTTGTCATCTTGGAGCTAGGCTCGAAGACACGAAAACTTGATGGCCTGAGGGTTTTTCAGGAATTGTCATCTTGGAGCTGGGCTCGGAGATGTGGATGCCTGGGGCTTCCCAGGTCTTCGTGCCGGAGGACTCTTCTCCGGGCTTTGTTGCTGAGGAGCTAGGCTCGAGGCTTGAGTGCCTGGGGGCTTCCTAGGTCATTGTGCCGGAGGACTCTTCTCCGGGCTTTGTTGTCGAGGAGCTAAGCTCGAGGCTTGAGTGCCTGGGGGCTTCCTAGGTCTTTGTGCTGGAGGACTCTTCTCCGGGCTTTGGTGCCGAGGAGCTAGGCTCGCGGCTTGAGTGCCTGGGGGCTTCCCAGGTCTTTATGCCAGAGGACTCTTCTCCGGGCTTTGGTGGCGGGGAGCTGGGCTCGCGGCTTAAGTGCTTGGGGGCATCCCAGGTCTTTGTGCCGGAGGACTCTTCTCCAGGCTTTAGTCCCGAGGAGTTGGGCTCGCGGCTTGAGCTTCCTGCAAGGCAGATAAATCATTGTGCAGAAAGGAATTTTTATTTCTCATGGAGGGAATACTTACATTACTGATAATATCTTCTCAAATTACAAGCGTTCCAGGTCCAGGGGAACATGGCGCTGTCCAGGTCTTCAAGGTAGTAGGCCCCCTGCGAGAGGGCCTCGGCCACTTTATAGGGGCCTTCCTAGTTCGGCGAGAGCTTGCAATACTCCCAAGGCTGGGATGCTTCTGCCCGGCGCAGCACCAGGTCGCCAGGTCGGAAGGTCTTCTGCTTTACCCACGCATTGTAATATCGGGTGACTCGTTGCCGGTATGCTGCCATCCGAAGTCGGGCTTTGTCCCTTGTCTCTTCGAGGAGGTCGAGGTTGAGCAGGAGGTGTGCCGAGTTTTGTGTCTCGTCGTACAGCTGCACCCGGAGTGTGGACATGCCGAGCTCGACCGGGATTACTGCTTCAGATCCAAAGATGAGGTTGAAGGGTATTTCGCCCGTTGTTGTTCTGGGCGTTGTGTGGTAGGCCCACAGGATGCTTGGAAGTTCTACCCATCTGCCTTTCGCCTGATCCAACCTGGTGCGGAGTCCTTGAAGGATGGTTATGTTCGTTACTTCGGCTTCGCCATTGGTCTGGGGATGAGTGACCGAAGTGAAATGATGCTGAATCCCGTGCTCGGTACAGAATCCTTCGAACTCCCGGTTGTCGGATTGTCGCCTATTATCGGTGATGACGCAATTGGGGAGTCCGAAATGGTAGATGACGGACTTCCAAAAAAATTGGTGAACGTTGGCTTCTGTAATCCGAGCTAGGCTCTGCTTCGACCCATTTGGTGAAGTAGTCGATCGCCACTAGCAGGAACTTCCGCTGCCCAGGTGCGATGGGGAACGGTCCCAGGATGTCCATCCCCCATTGCGTGAAAGGCCAGGGAGATGACAGCTGGGAGATCGGCGCAGCCGATAGGCGTTGAATGTGGTAATGGCGCTAGCATTTGTCACACTTCTTGACGAAGTCGATGGCGTCTTCCCTTATTGTTTCCCAGAAGTACCCTGGCGAAGAGCCTTGTACGCCAGAGTCCTCCCTCCTATATGGTTCCCGCAGAGGCCCTCGTATATCTCCTGGAGCACGAAGGCTGCCTCCGTGGGCTTAAGGCACTTCAGGAGGGGGTAGGAATAAGATCGACAATAGAGCTGGCCGTCCATCAAGACGAAGCGGGTGGCCTTCCTTCTGATGAGATCGGCTTCTCTGCGATCTTCTGGTAGCAGGCCATCCTGGATGTACTTGACATACTTGTCCATCCAGCTCAGCTCGTGGGCTACTTGTTGCACCTCCTCATGGCTTTCGTAGCTTGGATTCTCGAGATATTCGACGTAGGCGCACCCCAGGGATGAGTCCGGTAGGGTTGCGAGCCTCGACAGTGTGTCCGCACGAGCGTTTTCTCCACGGGGGATGTGGGAAATGCGGAAGTAATGGAAGCATGCTGCGCTCGAACGGACCTTCTCCAAGTACTTCATCATCTGGAAATCTCGGGCCTCGTACTCTCCAGAGACTTGTCCTGCAACCAGTTGGGAGTCGGTGAAGACCTTTAGGTTCTGTACGCCCAGCTCGCGGGACACCTTCAGGCCCGCAAGAAGCACCTCGTACTCCGCCTGGTTGTTTGTGGCAGGAAACTTGAAGCAAAGTGCACACTCCGTCACCGCTCCATCGGAATTGGCGAGGATGAGGCCTGCTTCGCTCCCGCAAGAATTAGATGTTCCATCCATATGAAGGACCCAGGGGTCCCTCGGCGGTCCGGGCTCGGCTTGGCTCTCCGGGACTGTCCGCTCTGGTTCCTCGGGAAGCCCCGTACATTCGACCACGAAGTCGGCTATTACTTGGACCTTCTGCGATGACCTCGGCCGATATGCGATGTCATACTCGCTCAGCGTCAGGGACCATTTCGCCAACCTTCCTGAAGTCTCGGGGTGGCTTAGCATGGTCCTCAGCGGCTGATCAGTCACAACCATGATGGGGTGTGCTTGAAAATGGGGCCTGAGGTGCTTAGCAGACATAATTTGTGCAAAAATAAGTTTTTCAGAGCGAGTATACCTGATCTCTGCATCATGAAGTATTTTGCTGGTGTAGTACACCAGCTTCTGTGATCCGTCCTGGTCCGTGCGGACAAGGACCGAGCTGACGGCCCCTGATGTGACCGTCAGGTAGAGCAGGAGCTCTTCTCCTTCTTCTGGTCTGGATAGATGAGGTGGGGAGGTCAGGAACTCCTTCAGCTCTTCAAAGGCCGTCTTGCACTTCTCAGTCCAAGTGAAGTCGTGCATCTTGCACAGCGCTTTGAAGAAAGGGAGGCAGCGGTCAGCCAACCTCGAAATGAACCGGCTTAAGGCTGCGACCATCCCCGTCAGGCGCTTGACCTGCTTCTTGGATGTTGGGTGTTCCATGTCAAGGATTGCTTGGACCTTCTCCGGATTCACTTCAATGCCTCTCTGGGTGACCATGAAGCCGAGGAATTTCCCGGTCGCCATCCCGAAGGTGCACTTCACCAGATTGAGCTTCATCTAGTGCTTTCAGAGACTATGAAAGGCTTCGACAAGGTCGGCAATGTGGTCCGAGCTCAGTTTGCTCATAACGAGCATGTCATCCACGTATACTTGCACATTCCTGCCAATCTGGTCCTTGAAGACCTTGTTGACCAGACGTTGGTACATGGTCCTAGCATTCTTCAGGCCAAAGGGCATCATCCTGTAGTAGTATGTCCCCTGGTTAGTGATGAAGGCAGTGTGCTCCTCGTCCTCTGGGTGCATCCGAATCTGGTTGTACCTAGAGATTGCATCCATGAAGGAGAGCAGCCTGTGCCCTGAGGTGGCATCTACCAACTGATCTATCCTCGGTAGCGGAAAGCTATCCTTTGGGCATGCTTTGTTGAGGTTGGTGTAGTCCACACAGATCCTCCACTTGCCATTATTCTTTTTCACCATTACCACATTCGCCAGCCAGCTCGGATACTGCACCTCTCGAACGAAGCCGGCGGCTAGAAGTTTCTCGACTTCCTCATTGATGGCCGCTTGCCTTTCTGGGGCAAGCTTCTCTTCTTCTGTCGAACCGGTCTGTACTTTGGGTCGACGTTGAGTTTATGGGTGATGACTTCAGGGGGAATACCTGGCTTGTTGGCTGCCGTCCAGGCGAACACATCCACATTCGCCCGCAAGAATTCCAACAGCGGAGCTTTCTCCTCCTTGGGCAGCTGGGCTCTGATTTGCACGGTCTTCATCTGGTCGGCTTCGAGCTGGTAAGGAAGCAAGCATTCGACCGGGCCTCCCCTGGGGTCCTAGGCCCTCTGGTCGAGCTCGTTCGCTCTGGAGCCCTCCTCGGGCACTCGAGCCCGGGGAGGGTTTGGAAGCAGTGCTGCACTGGCTGGGGTGTACCTCTCATCTCCCCTACACCACAAGGGATTGGGAACAATACCAGGAGCCTCTTGGTGGAGATGACGGCATCGAGGAGATTGAGCCCAGGTCAGCCTAAAATCACGTTGTAAGGCGAAGGAAGCCTGACAACCGTAAACGTCATCATTACGGTCCTCTGCCGAGGTGGGGTCCCGGCAGTGACTGGGAGAGTGATTTCTCCCTCCACTCTTGCGGAGTCTCCCGTGAAACCAACAAGGGGGTATATACAGGCTTGAGCTGAGTAGGAAAGAGACTCATCCTGGAGAATGCATCGTAGAAAAGTACATCTATGGAGCTTCCACTATCTACCATGATGTGCTTTACAGGATGCTTTGCGATCGTCATATCGACGACCACAGCATCATTATTTATATTTTTCTCCCCATTTTTTCCTTTCCTCATAAAGGGGAGTACATTCTCGGAGTCCCCTGCCCCCTGAGTCTTCTTAGACGCGCGCTCGGCTCCCCAGGAGATCATGCCCACCGGTTTCTCAGTGGGCCGGTCGTCGATAGTTGGAACTGGCAGGAGAGCGACGAGCGCCTGGGACTCCGGTCAAGGTCTGCCCCCCACGTACTTTCTGAGGTAGACTCTCTTGATAAGCTCTTCGATCTCCCACTTGAGATTGCGACATTCCTCGGTGTCGTGGCCGTGGTCACAATGGAAGTGGCGGTACTTCATCTTGTCATGGGTGAAGGATGGCTTCAACGGCGGTGGACGCCTTAGATAGGTCTCGCCCTCGATCTTCATGAGGATCTTCGTTCTCGGGGCGAGAAGGGGAGTGAAGTTCTCCTGAGGGACGGGAGCGTTCCTTGGCCTCGGTGCTGGTCGAGAGCTTTGAGCTGGCGGTCCCGGCCTCCGCGCCCCAGGAGCCTCGGCGGGCACCGGCCCCTTCAGCGGCTTCCTGTCGAGCTCTTGCCTCGTACGATCCGCCTCTTCGATGCGGATGTACTTCTGAGCCCAGAAGAGCAGCTCGGCGTAGGTCTTCTGG
The DNA here is from genome assembly GCA_021397845.1 of Areca catechu. Taxonomy (NCBI): domain Eukaryota; kingdom Viridiplantae; phylum Streptophyta; class Magnoliopsida; order Arecales; family Arecaceae; genus Areca; species Areca catechu. Next base: position 12,203,250 of record CM038042.1, on the reverse strand, counting down.
GACTTATTGTCAAGCGAGTAGGTCAGGCAGGAAGTCCTGTGCCCTCGCTTTAGAGCCAGCATTGCAACCGGCTCCTCCAGGCTGTAGACCTCCAAGGCAGCAACCTTGAAGCGGGCCACGTAGTCCCGCAGTGACTCACGGTCCTACTGCCTGATGGAGAAGAGAATGTCTGTCTCAGTGGCATCTTCCGACAGGCATCAAAATGAGCCGCGAACTTCTACCCCAGCTGAGCAAAGGAGTTGATGCTTTCCGGCTTGAGGCGGGCGAACCATACCTAAGCCGCCATCCGGAGGGTAGCAGGGAATGCGATGCACAGAAGAGCTTCAGTGGTCCCCTGGACCCTCATGAGGGCCCGGTAGCTTTTCAGGTGGTCCAGGGGGTCGGTGGTCCCGTCGTAGGGATCCACTTGCGGCATGCGAAAGCAACGGGGGATCGACTCCGCTTGGATCTCCTGGGAGAATGGGGGGCGGGCGTCATAGCCCGCTAGCTCACTAGCGGAGCCAGGCAAGTTGGCGAACCGGCGGGCAAACTCCGCCAGCTTGCGGTCATGCTCCTCCAGGCGCTTCTCCGCCATGCGCATGATGGCTTCGTCTGTGGACCCCTCCACTGAGAGAGGCAGGGAAAGTGACGCGGACATGCGGTGCCCATGGCGAGGAGCTTTGCCCTTCCGGCCTTGGCGAGGCTTAGGTGCCCCCCGGTCAAGGTGCGGTGAGCAGCTTTCTTCGTCAGTAGAGCTGGCCCGCCGTCGCTTCATTGGTGCTTGATGGGTACCCTGGGGGTTTGTAACTGCCCTTGGCTGCGAGGGCCTTCCATGGAAGGAATGCAGACTGTCGCGGGGTGCTGCGGCATGGGCCGCGGGGGTCCCGGCTACTGGTGAGTGGCCAGGGACCGATGTTGGTGCTGATGCTGGAGCTGGTGCACCGCTGCCATGGGCATTAATGGCCACGTGGCGGGTGCTATCGTACGGTCTTCGGGAGGCCCGCCACTGTCCTCGGAGGGGATGTGCTGCTCCCTTGGTGGTTGATGCTTCGATCTGAGCTGGGGGCCGAGCTAGAAAGATGGGGCCCGCTTGTAGCGGACTCGCCTCGTGGCGGCTCAGCTGTGCAGAGGAGGGCCGAGCTTGATACCGGGCCAGTGGGTCCCAGCGTTGATCGAGCTCGGGTTGGCAGAGGTGGACGAGGTGCGACCAGCCCAGGGGACCTGGCCTCGAAGGGGCTCCGCATGGTGGAGGAGACTTAAGCTCGACTCTGGACCACGGGGCCCGATCTCGGGCTCAAAAGGTCTGCCTCTGGTGGGGCTTGAGCTCGGCTCCAACCTAGGCGTCTCGACCTGGCGAGGACCGACTTGGTGGAGGATGGAGCCTGGCTTCGATAGGCAGCCCCATTGACATCGGGGAGCTCAACCCGGCGAAGTAGCCCACGATGGGAATCCAGCGCGGCATCCGATGAGGGCTCCACGTCAGGCTTCCTGCTCCATGTCAGCGATCTAGTCACATTAAGTATAAATAGAAATATTAATTCTATAATAATAATTAATATATTTTTATAGGATTAATAAATATATTTTATGAAATATATTAATGATTAATACATCATTAAATTTTTTTAATATATTTTTATATATATAATATATCAAGAATAGTTCTAGTACTATATAATTAATGTTTTTGAATTTCTATGGCATACCTAATAAATTATCCATAGATACCTCTTTAATCACTGGAATATAGCATCGCAATAATTTTAGATCATCGAAGAATAGATTATTCTAAGATAAAGATCACCAATGTTCTAAACTCCTCCTATGGAAGTAAGATCTCCCTCTCATCAGAGGGAAAATCTATAAATCTCTCATATAAATTTATAAGAACACCCTTCTCATATGCCATAGAATCTTTAACAAGGTAAGGTGACAAATACTTAATAGTTTTTTAATAGAGAGACATGCAAAGCAAACTAAATAGCCTTCCATGCTGCCAACCATAGTAGCATTATTCGACTCTACCTCCTTTAGGATAGCTATCTACCTGATGTTTTGGTGTGTGACCACACTGATTGTATTTTTGCTAAGTATAAGGTTTTTATTCATGATTAATAAGGATTGTTTTGAAGCTTTTCAACTCTATAGCGTTTCCATCCTCACAAGCTGGCCACAAGACTCCGATGTTATCATCCTTTACCCCATCCCAAAGGAAGTACTTTATCTTGGTACAAAAGAAATTAAGAAAAAAATACAAATGTGAAGAAATAAAAGATAAAATAGGAAATTAAAAAATGTAAACAAGGTGTTGCATGATCTAAGAAAATAAAAAAGAATGAAAACAAAATTAATAATGTCTTTTTTCTTTTTTTTTGATAAAATGGCTTGCTTATACAAGTCCAGTGTGAACATAACTATGAAAATTAAAATACAAAAATATCACGAAATAATCTAGGGACTACCCCCAAATCCATCCAAAGAAAAACTCCTAAATGCTCTGCCACAAAAAAGCAACCCAATCGATCACAGTATTTGCCTCTTGGAATACATGCCTAATATCGATGGTAATACTCCTTGCTAACAATCTCAAAACATCCTGCAACAAAGTATACGTGACATTCTCTCTTAAACCCACCATTGTAGTTGAGTCTCCATGGATAACCAAGTGGCCAATTCCTAGGGTGCATCGTGTGTGTGCAATCCTCGCCCATGCAACATGCAAGTTTACTCCAGGTACTAGGCCCCCCCCCCCCCCCCCCCCCTCCTCTAACACTACCATCAACATTGGCCTTGCTGTAGCTCGGTGATAGGGGCTCCCATGATAGAAAGATTGTATGGGTCACTACAAGAGCGGAATGAGAATCCCATGTATCCAAATCCTGAAGGTCATAGCAATCACTTCGGTTGCCTTAGTCAATGCTTTTTCCAAAATGAATCTTGATTGACATCTCCTGGACTCAAACACAAGGCTATTACTAGATAGCCAAATATTGATAGCTATTTCTTTTTTTCTTTTTAAAAATTATCTTATTCTATTTGAGAAAGTGGATATGTGAGGATAGTCATTTTCCTTTTTTTTATTTTTTCATTAAAGATCATATTTAATTGATTGCAAGAACATATTAATTTGGGGATTCCTCAACCAAAGTTTTTGTTGCCGATCTCCCCGCTGCGCCTGTGGCTTCAAAGCCGCTGATTTGATTAGATCGTCTCGTCCCGGGGTCTCCTAGCTCTCAACCCTGCAAGACAAGGTCAGAAATCCTGGCCGGGTATCCCGGCAAGGGAGCTCCGACGGTCAAGTCAGTAAACGGCAAGAGGGAACAGAATCTCCGAGATGGGCCCTCGAAGGAGTCCCAGACTTAGAGATTGTGCTGGCAAGAAAGGTCTCAGGAAGGATAGAAATCCGGCCGGGTTCCTCCACCGAGCTCGCGCTGAAGGTCCCCTTTCGGGATCTTGGATCCTGCTCTAGGTGCTTCTTCTTTTTCCAGCCCCTGTCTCTTGCTTGCTTACCTGGTCGTCTACTCTTCCCTTCCTTTTAACTCCTCACGTTGCCTTTTCGTTTGCCGCCTTTAGGAGGCACCCTCGTCGCTTTCACCTCCTCCCCTCCATCTCTTTCCCCTTTCCCTTTTGGATCAAAGAACTCGGCGGGCTCCCCGCCTTGCTTGCCGGTCCAAGCAAGGAAAGAGTAAAGGGAGGATGCCGGCCAGATCGCCGACCAGACATTGGGCCGAGCATGAGCGCTCTCCTTTCCAAGCGCCGACGATGCCTATTATCGGGCCCTGTTTTATCAGGACTTCGCCTCTCGACTGCGGAACCTGTCGGGCCGATGTAAACGATGTTTCGCGTGTCGCTGCCGACCGTATGGGCACTTCTTTCGGGGTGCGACGCGCATGACTCGAGGGGCAATCTTGGGGCTCGTGCTCCTGCTCCTCGGTGGCTTCACCGCACAGGTTGGCCGGCTTCGACCGAGGTGGACCCCTCCTGAGTGGACACCTGGCGGAGCGGCAGAGGGGAGCTCGACTTCGACCGAGGTGGTCCCGTCTTCGGGCGCCACCTGGCGAAAGAGCGAGAGGGCCCGGCTCGACCTCGGCTGAGGTTGGGCTGTCTCAGGGCGCCACCTGGCGAGGGAGCAGGGGGCCGCCGACTTCGACCGAGGTGGAGCCCTCCTGGGTGGACACCTGGCGGAGCGACAGAGGGGCGCTCGACTTCGGCCGGGGTGGTCCCATCTCCGGACGCCACCTGGCGAAGGAGCGAGAGGGCCCGGCTCGACCTTGGTTGAGGTGGGACCGTCTCAGGGCGCCACCTAGCGAGGGAGCAGGGGGTCGACGGCTTCGACCGAGGTGGACCCCTCCTGGGTGGACACCTGGCGGAGCGGCAGAGGGGCGCTCGACTTCGGTCGAGGTGGTCCCGTCTTCGGGCGCCACCTGGCGAAGGAGCGAGAGGGCCCGGCTCGACCTCGACTGAGGTGGGACCGTCTCAAGGCACCACCTTGCGAGGGAGCAGGGGGCCGCCGGCTTCGATCGAGGTGGACCCCTCCTGGGTGGACACTTGGCGGAGTGGCAGAGGGGCGCTCAACTTCGACCGGGGTGGTCCCGTCTCCGGGCGCCACCTGGCGAAGGAGCGAGAGGGCCCGGCTCGACCTCGGCTAAGGTGGGACCGTCTCAGGGCGCCACCTGGCGAGGGAGTAGGGGGCCGCCGGCTTCGGTCGAGGTGGACCCCTCCTTGGTGGACACCTGGCGGAGCGGCAGAGGGGCACTCGACTTCGGTCGGGGTGGTCCCATCTTCGGGCGCCACCTGGCAAAGGAGCGAGAGGGCCCGGCTCGACCTCGGCTGAGGTGGGACCATCTCAGGACGCCACCTGGCGAGGGAGCAGGGGGCCGCCGGTTTCGACCGAGGTGGATCCCTCCTGGGTGGACACCTGGCGGAGCGGCAGAGGGGCGCTCGACTTCGACCGAGGTGGTCCCGTCTCCGGGCGCCACCTGGCGAAGGAGTGAGGGAGCCCGGCTCGACCTCGGTTGAGGTGGGACCGTCTCTGGGCGCCACCTGGCGAGGGAGCAGGGGGCCACCGGCTTCGATCGAGGTGGACCCCTCCTGGGTGGACACCTGGCGGAGCGGCAGAGGGGCGCTCGACTTCGGCCGAGGTGGTCCCGTCTCCGGGCGCCACCTGGCGAAGGAGCGAGGGAGCCCGGCTCGACCTCGGCTGAGGTGGGGCCGTCTCAGGGTGCCACCTGGCGAGGGAGTGAGGGGCCGCCGACTTCGGTCAAGGTGGACCCCTCCTGGGTGGACACCTGGCGGAGCGGCAGAGGGGCGCTCAACTTCGACCGAGGTGGTCCCGTCTCTGGGTGCCACCTGGCGAAGGAGCGAGGGAGCCCGACTCGACCTCGGCTGAGGTGGGACCGTCTCAGGGTGCCACCTGGCGAGGGAGCGAGGGGCCGCCGGCTTTGGCCAAGGTGGACCCCTCCTGGGTGGACACCTGGCGGAGGAGCAGGGAGGCCCGGACTGATCCCGACTTCGACCGAGGCAGAGCCATATCTGACCTTGCCGAAAAACTCCACGTGGCTCGAATCACGCCTAGTGAAATCTGAGGTATGCCACGTCATCGTAACGGCCTTAACAGTTGGCCCCCTTCCCCCCGTTCCGTTGAGGCGTCATGGCACGGAATGTGGGGATTTAATGCGGAGATGACGTGGGGAAGGCGAAGATCTCGTGCCATGATTGCCACGATCCTCGTCGCCGTTCTGTGCTGCGCCCAAGGTCCTATAAGAGGCCGCCACGCGTCGCCTGTCCGATTGCAATTAATGTGTCGCTTCGAAACGGAGGCCGTTTCCCCATAATCGAAACATCGGTGTCGGGCGTGCGCCCACGCGGCATCCATCTGATGGTTCGGAACGGAATGACGGGTACGGTCGCTGTCGATCGAATTTGAAAAGGAGGGGACTTTCCGGAACGAGGCCCTTTCCCTTTCTCACGCTCCGTCGGTGGTTTGCAGCAGGCTATCTTCCACTCCCCTGGGTTGCCGCCTCTTTTGCACAGTGCATTTCGGTGACTGCCTCCGTTTTCCTTCTTGCTCCGTCCTCTTTCCTTAGCGACCTTTCTTAACCACCTCCTTCTCCATGGTGCACCGCCACCATGTTTCATCTAACCCGGACGAGGCCGGTCCGTCCCGGTCGAGGACTCCATCGTCTTCCTCCTCGGAAGCGGAGGTGATTCCGGAGGAGGTCCACAGGCGGCTCCAGCCTGGAGGCATAACCATAGGTATCCCTAGGGTTCCCAGGTCTCCCCCCGCGATCTCTGTCAGCCCCATTTCTTCGCTTCCTCCTCCGGTCCTTTCTTCTGTCGGTCCCTCCGGTCACGTTTCAATGATGACCGAAGGTGACCTTTCCTTGCTCTGGGAAGTCTATGGCATCCCGGGGTCGATCCATCTCTCTCTTCCGTGGCCTGGGGATCGTGTCACCTTGAGTGGCCCCGACCGTATAGCTTTCTACGAGGACTTCGTCCTTGGGGGTCTTCGGTTTCCTCTGCACCCCTTCTTTCTTTCCTTCCTCAGTCACTTCCACCTGGTCCCGGCCCAGTTGGCTCCCAACACCATCCGGGTCATCTTCGCCTTCATCGTCTTCTATCACTTCCACGGGTTCGTTGCCCGTTTCTCTCTCTTCAGGGCCCTTTTCACCCTGAAGCGGCACTCCACCGATGATGGCTGGTGGTACATTTCACCCCGGCCTAGGTGTCTCCAGTTCGACCTCCCTTCCTCCATCAAGGGTTGGAAGAACCGGTTCTTTTTTGCCTCGGTCGAGGATGTCGACTGGGCCTGGAACGAGCCGGATCGGTCCCCGAACCGAAACTCTCAAGTCGAGCCAGTTGACCAGGAGGCTTACTCCCTGCTGTTGAGCGATGTGGTCCCTTCGCTTGACGTTCTGCTCTCGGAGCAGAACTTGTTCGAGGTGGGGATCAGTCCCATCCGAGAGCCGGGTGAGGCTCAGCCTTCTCTCCTGCTCTGCACTTCTCCCCTTTCTCCCCTTCTTTATTTAACTGGGCTGACCAACCTCCTTTCCATTGCAGGTATGAAGTTCTCCCTGGAGAACCTTCTGGAGGGCGCAGCTCAGAGGGACACCGCCAGGGAGACGAGCCCGCGGCGAAGAGGGCTCGCACCGAGGCAAGCCACGAGGCCTTGTCGACGCCCGCCCCCGGTCCAGTAGTTGCAGCTCCCGTGCCCAGGCCACCTCGGGCCTGAGCTGCCGACGCCCCCGTCATCCGCCTTGACGGGGCCGCAGAAGAGGGAGGCCCGGTTCTCTCCCGGGTAGTGCCCGCCTCCACCGCAGCTCCGACGGCGCCGCCCGCAACTCCAGCTACCCCACCGATGGCAGTCCCACCTGGGGGGGCGATCGCTTCTACCATCGATCTCTCCGCCCCGCCGCCGACCATCATGATTCGATGCTCCGTGATCCGCGATCAAGGACTCGCGGAGAAGGTGATGGAGTTCGCCTGCACCTCCCAGGACCGCCGACTGAGGGGCGGCCGGGACTACGCTGACGCATTGCTCGGGATCCTCCCACAGCTCTTCACGGTAAGTCCAAACTTGGAACCGTCCCCTTCAAAATTCTAGTTGAATTTGAATTGATCGACCTCTCACTTTTGTGTAGATCGGGACGGACGTACTACTGCTGAGGAACTTCCTCGCGGGGTCCGCCAAGAAGGATGCCAAGAAGGAGGAGAAGCTCGGCAAACTCACAGCTGATGTGAAGGGCCTCATGGAAAAGGTGGTCGAGCTGCGGGGGAGTAACCAGGCCCTTCAATCCGACCTGGCGCGCGCCGAGGGGCGCGTCAAGGAACTGGAGGCCTCCCTGTCCGAGGAGAGGATCTCTAGTCAGCGGCGCGTGGAGGAGGACGCGGCGGAGAGGGCTCACCTCCGAGCTCAGTCCTAGTCGCTGGAGCGCCAGGTGGAGGAGGCCCGGAGGGAGGCAAGCGCAACCAGGGAGCGGAGCTCCTACATCAACGGGCTCCTGGAGGATTCGAAGCGAGAGGCGCAGGAGGCCGTGCCGAGGTTCCGGGCCTCTGACGAGTATGTCTCGAAGGTCCGGGAGGCCGCCATGGACTCCTTCCTGAAGGAGTTCTAGGTGTGCCGGGAGAAGGTGGGCTCCTTCTACCCCGAGCTCGACCTCAGTGGGGTGGCTCTCGACGGTAGAAGGCAGGAGCCCACCAGCGAGGCTCCAATTGCAGCGGGCGACTTAGCTGCAGCTCCAGAGTAGCCCTCCGAGCAGCCACCCGCCAGTGGCGAAGACGGAGAGTGCGCCCCCCAGCCCGATGATTCTACCACCGCGCCGAACTAGCCCCCGACTGTATCTTCTTTTTTATTTTTCTTTTTGAGGACTCCCGGCCTGTCGGGACTCCTTCATTGTATTGCCCTTGCAAATCAATGAAAAATCTCTTTTTGTCAAGTCTTGACCTCGTCTTTCTTTTCTATTTCTTTTCTTTTCTTTTTTTTTTGTTGAGATGTTTGCTTCGAGTGCCGAGACAATGTCCTGCGGTTTGCTCCGGGCTGAGTTCGCGGGTAGACTGAGTCCCATCCAGCATTCAGATCGAAGTTCGGAGCTTCCGGGTTAGGCGACGGTAGAGCAGGCCTTGCACTACTCCTTCGAGCTTGCCCGGCCGTTCTCAATGATCGCGTGGGCGAGCTTGGCTCTGCTCCGCCTTCCGGACCGAAGTCCGGGACTTCCAGACTGAACCCCAGGACCGCAGACTTTATCCAAGTCTTGCGCGGCTTGCTGAGCTATTCTCCATGATCGCGTGGGCGAGCTTGGCTCTGCCCCACCTTCTGGACCGAAGTCCGGGACTTCCGGACTGAACCCTGGGGCTGTAGACTTTATCCAAGTCTTGCGTGGCTTGCCGAGCTATTCTCCATGATCGCGTGGGCGAGCTTGACTCTGCCCCGCCTTCCGAACCGAAGTCCGGGACTTCTGGACTGAACCCTAGGGCCGTAGACTTTATCCAAGTCTTGCATAGCTTGCCGAGCTGTTCTCCGTGATCGCGTGGGCGAGCTTGGCTCTGCCCCACCTTCTGGACCAAAGTCCGGGACTTCCGGACTGAACCCCGGGGTCGCAGACTTTATCCAAGTCTTGCGCGGCTTGCCGAGCTGTTCTCCATGATCGCGTGGGCGAGCTTGGCTCTGCCCCGCCTTCCGGATTGAAGTCCGGGACTTCTCGCTTTCTCTGGTCTTCGGCCACAGCCGTGTTTGCCGAACTGAGAGCTAAGCACCTCTTTTCCTACGAGGCAAGAAAAAGCATTTGAAGTAAAGGAATTTTATTGCAGGAGTTCGAGGAACCTTACATTATTGATAATACATCCTTAGGTTCGAGGCGTTCTAGGTCCGAGGAAATCTGGATCCTCCTAATTCCTCCAGGTAATAGGTCCCGTGAGGGAGAACTTCTGCCTCCCTGTACGGGCCTTCCCAGTTCGGGAAGAGCTTCCCGTACTCTTGTGGCTGAGAAGCTTCAGCACGCCAGAGCACTAGATCTCCGGGGCGAAAGGACTTTGGTCGTACCCGGGAGTTGTAGTACCTGGCCACTCGCTGCTTCTACGCCGCCATCCGGACTCGGGCCTTGTCCCTCGTCTCCTCAAGAAGGTCCAGGTTGAGCATCATCCTGGCAGGGTTCTCCGATTTGTCGTACTGCTCCACACGTAGGGTGGGTAGACTGAGCTCAATCGGAATAACCGCCTCGGCTCCGAAGACGAGATTGAACGGGGTCTCGTCGGTGGCCGTCCTCGGGGTTGTGTGGAACGCCCACAGGACGCTTGGGAGCTCTTCTGCCCACCTGCCCTTAGCCTGATCCAGCCTCGTCCGGAGTCCTTCCAAGATGGTCCTATTCGTCACCTCGGCTTCTCCATTTGTCTGCGGGTGCGCCACCGAGGTAAAGCGATGGTGGATGTCGAGGTCGCTGCAGAATTTCTCAAATTCCCGGCAGTCGAACTGACACCCGTTATCGGTGATCACGGTATGGGGGAGGCCGAAATGGCAAATGATTGACTTCCAGAAAAAACTTGGCGATGTTTGCTTCTGTGATCCGTGCCAGGGGTTCGGCCTCAACCCACTTTGTGAAGTAGTCGATGGCAACGATCAAGAACTTCCGCTGTCCGGACACCGGGGGACATGGTCCTAAGAGATCCATCCCCCATTGGGCAAACGGCCACGGAGCCGAGAGCTGGGAAAGCAGAGTGGAGGGCTGCCGCTGCACCACGGCGTGCCTTTGGCACCGATCACACTTCTTCACGAAGTCGGCAGCATCCTCCATTGTCTCCCAGAAATAACCTTGGCGGAGGGCCTTGTATGCTAGCGTTCTGCCCCCCACGTGGTTCCCGCAAATGCCCTCATGGATTTCCTGGAGCACGAGTGTGGCCTCCGCGGGTTTCAAGCACTTGAGGAGGGGATAGGAGTAAGACCTCCGATACAGCTGCCCATCCATTAGGACGAACCGCGTGGCCTTCTTTTTGTTAAGGCGGGCCGCTGCGCGGTCCTCAGGCAAGGTGCCGCCGGTTATGTACTCAATGTACTTGTCCATCCAGCTGGGCTCATGGCTGACCTATTGGACCTCTACAGGGTCTCGTAGCTCGGGGCCTTGAGGCGCTCTACATGAGCACGACCCAGCAACGAGTCCGGCAGTGTCGCCAGTTGGGAGAGAGCGTCCGCATGGGCATTTTTCCCGCGGGGTATATGGGAGATGCTGAAGCGCCGAAATCCGGCCGCGCTCGTTTTGACGAGCTCCAGATATTTCTCTATTTGAGGGTCGTGCGCAGCGTATTCTCCAGAGATCTGTCCGGCCACCAGCTGGGAATCAGTGAAGGCCTTGAGGTTGGCCACGCCCAACTTGCGGGAGACTCTCAGCCCGGCGAGGAGAGCCTCGTATTCCGCCTGGTTGTTAGTTGCGGCGAACTGGAAATGGAGTGCACATTCGACGGCGACCCCATCACCGTTGGCGAGAATGAGTCCGGCTCTGCTCCCGACGGAGTTCGAGGCTCCATCCACGTGAAGGATCCAGGCGTCCTCCTCGGGTCCTGGTTTCAATTGCAGGTGCAGAGAGTCCCCCTCTGGCTCCTTGCCTAGGCCCGCGCACTCGACCAAGAAGTCGGCTAACACTTGCGCTTTCATGGACGACCTTGGCCTATAAGCGATATCGAACTCGCTGAGCTTGAGTACCCACTTCGCCAATCGCCCTGATGTATCGGGTCGACTGAGTATCGCTTTCAGCGGTTGATAAATCAGGACGGCAATGGGGTGCGCTTGGAAATAAGGCCTGAGATGCTGAGCAGATACTATTAACGCAAAAATGAGCTTTTCGGGCTAGGAATACCTGAGCTCCGCATCGCGGAGAAGTTTGCTTATGTAGTACACCAGCCGCTGGACTCCCTGGTCATCGGTCCGAACCAGGACCGAACTGACAGTCTCTGGGGTGACCGCCAGGTAGAGGATGAGTTCCTCTCCTTCTTTGGGCCTGGAAAGTAGTGGGGGCGATGCAAGCGTCTTCTTCAACTCATCAAACGCCTCCTGGCACTCCTCAGTCCAGGCGAAGTCGTTCATCTTCCTCAGTACTTTAAAAAAGGGACGGCAACGGTCGGCCGACCTCGAGTTGAACCAACTCAGAGCGGCTATCCGGCAGGTGAGTCACTACACTTGCTTCTTGGAGGTGAGCTGCTCCATGTCCAGGATGGCCTGAACCTTTTCCGGGTTGGCTTCGATCCCTCTTTGGGTTACCATGAACCCCAGGAATTTCCCGGCGAAGATGCCGAAGGTGCACTTCGCCGGGTTCAGCTTCATCTGATAAAGTCAGAGGTTGTCGAAGGTCTCCGCCAGGTCGGTAACATGGTCCGAGAGGGGCTTGCTCATTACCAGCATGTCATCCACGTACACCTGCATGTTGCGGCCGATGTGGTCCTTAAAGACTTTGTTGACCAGTCGCTGGTACGTGGCCCCGGCATTCTTGAGGCCAAACGGCATCATCCTATAACAGAAAGCTCCGCGGTCGGTGATGAAGGCGGTGTGCTCTTCGTCCTCCGGGTTCATTAGGATCTGGTTGTACCTGGACAAGGCATCCATGAAAAAGAGGAGGCGATGCCCCGAGGTGGTGTCCACCAGCTGGTCAATCTTTGGAAGAGGGAAGCTGTCCTTCGGGCAGGCTCGGTTGAGGTCGGTGTAGTCCACACAGATCTTCCACTTGCCACTGCTCTTCTTTACCATGACCACATTCGCCAGCCAGCTTGGATACTGAACTTCCTGCACGAAACCGGCGACAAGGAGTTTTTCCACCTCTTCGTTGATGGCCCTCTGCCTTTCCGCGGCGAAACTCCTCTTCTTCTAGCGGACCGGGCGGCACCTCGGATCCACGTTCAACCTGTGGGTAATGACCTCAGGAGGGATGCCCGGTATGTCGGCCGCGGACCATGCAAACACATCCGCGTTCATCCGAAGAAAATCCAGCAGGCGGGTCCGTTCCTCCTCTGGGAGCTGGGCCCCCACCTGCATAGTCTTCAGAGGGTCCGAACCGAGAGGATATGTCAATAGACGCTCTACGGGTCCTCCCCTGGGTTCTTTCTCTCTAAGGTCGAGGTCATCGACGTCGGGGCCGAGCTCGGCACCCCGGGCACCTGGGACCGTCTGAAGGCAATGCTGGACTGGTTGGGTCGTCCCCCTCATCACCCCAGGCCCGGAGGCTGTGGGGAATTACACTAGCAACCGCTTTGTAGAAATCATGGTGTCCAGCTGGTTGAGCACGGGGTGCCCGAGGATCGCGTTGCAAGGCGAAGGAAGCTTGACGACAGTAAACGTCTTCATGACTGTGGTCTGTCGAGGTGGGGATCCGGCAGTGACCGGGAGAGTGATCTCCCCTTCGACCCCCACCAAGTCCCCAGTAAAGCCTACCAAAGGGATGTAAACCGGCCTTAGCTGATCATGGGACAGATTCATTCGGGAGAAGGCATCATAAAAAAGCACGTTAGCGGAACTTCCACTATCTACCATAATACGATGTACAGGGTGCTTTGCGATGGTCATCTCGACCACCACAGCATCATTATTTACATTATTATTTTCAACCCCTTTGTCAGAGGGGTTTACATCCTCCGGGTTCCCGACCTCCCGAGATCTCTTCGCTGCCCGCCCGATTCCACAAGAGATCATGCCCACTGGCTTCTCCGTCGGACGGTTGTCGATCACGGCAACCGGGGGTAAGGCCGCGAGTGGCTGTCCCTCCGCCGGGGCTTCGTTCCTCATGAACTTCCTGAGGTAGCCTCTTTTGATCAGCTCCTTGATTTCCCGCTTCAGATTATGACACTCCTCCATGTCGTGGCCGTGCTCGCGGTCGAACTGGCAGTACTTTGACTTGTCACGGGTGCTCCTTGGATTCTGAGGGGGAGGTCGGCGGAGGTAGTGCTAGACCTCAATTTCCATGAGGATCTTCGTTCTAGGAACGAGGAGAGGGGTGAACCTTCGCTCCGGGGTGGCCTCGCCCTTCAGCTTCAGATTTGGACGAGGGTCAGCAGATGGCCCAGGCCGTCGGGCCCTTGGAACATCTCTCGGGGTCGGCTTCTTCAAGGTCCTCCCGTCCAGCTCTCGGCGGGTGCGATCAGCCTCCTCCACTCGGATGTACTTGTGGACACGGAGGAGGAGCTCGGAGTACATCCTGGGGGGTTTTTGGTCCAGGGAATAAGTCAGGCGGGATGTCTTGAGCCCGCGCTTTAAAGCCAGCATGGCAACGGGCTCGACCAGGCTATAGATCTCCAGGGCAACGGTCTTGAAATAGATGATGTAGTCTCGAAGCAGCTCCTGGTCCTGCTGGCGGATGGAGAAGAGGCTGTCCACCTCTCTTGGCACCTTCCGACAAGCATCGAAGTACGCCACAAACTTTCCTTCCAACTGATGGAAGGAGCAGATGGATCCGGGCTCGAGGTGGGTGAACTAGACTCGAGCAGCCTTCCAGAGGGTAGCGGGGAAGGCGATGCACAAAAGAGCATCCGTGGCCCCCTGGACCCTCATGAGAGCCTTGTAGCTCTCCAGATGGTCCAAAGAGTCGGTGGTCCCGTCGTAGGGATCCACCTGCGGCATGCGGAACCAGCTTGGAACCGGCTCCTCTTGGATTTATTGGGAGAAGGGGGGACGGGAGTCGTAGCTCGCCGGGTCCGTCGAGGAGTTCTGCAGGTCGGCAAATCGGTGGGCGAACTCTACCAATTTGCGCTTGTGCTCCTACAGGCGCCTCTCGGCCTGGCGCCTGATGGCCTCGTCAGTGGAATCTTCCACCGAGGCCGCTGGCGAAGGGGGCGCTGATCGGTCTCGGCGTAGGGTTTTGCCTCGATGTCGCTTGCTGCGATGCGCCGTCTCGTCCTCATCGACCGGGGATCGACTCTCGTGATCCGCCGAACCGAAGTAATTTCTTTTTGCGGGAGTTTGGTGGCTCCCGCTGGGCTTTGAGGCTGCCCGCGGTTGGGATGGCCTGCCGTGGATGGAGCGCAGCTCCCGTGCGGCCCCGCGGGCCGAGCCGCGGGGGTCCCTGGCTGAGGCTGCATGGCCAGGGAGCGCTGCTGATGCTGCAGCTGCCAAACTGCCGAAGTCAATGTTTGCAGCTATTGGATGACAGCCGCAAAAGGTCCGTCCACCGGGGTCGGTTGTAACGGAAGAGAAGGGGGAGCGGGGAGCTCCCTCTCCGGGCTGCGTGGCCCCTGAGGGGAGGGGACCTCTTCTATTCGGCTGGTGGACGCTTTGCGTCCACCCATGACCACCATGGTCGGAGCGCGCTTCGTCCGCATAAAGCTAGCTCCCACTAGGGGTGTTGTCCTGCCCCCCTACCTGGCGCGCCAATCTGTTGCCGATCTCGCTGCCGCGCCTGTGGCTTCGGAGCCGCCGATTTGACTAGATCGTCTCGTCCCGGGGTCTCCTAGCTCTCAACCCTGCAAGACAAGATCAGAAACCCTGGCCGGGTATCCCAGCGAGGGAGCTCCGACGGTCAAGTCAGTAAACGACGAGAGGGAACAGAATCTCCGAGACGGGCCCCCGAAGGAGTCCCTGACTTAGAGATTGTGCTAGCAAGAAAGGTCTCAGGAAGGATAGAAATCCGACCGGGTTCCTCCACCGAGCTCGCGCCGAAGGTCCCCTCTCGGGATCTTGGATCCTGCTCTAGGTGCTTGTTCTTTTCCCAGCCCCCGTCTCTTGCTTGCTTACCTGGTCGTCTACTCTTCCCTTCCTTTTAACTCCTCACATTGCCTTTTCGTTTGCCGCCTTTGGGAGGCACCCTCGTCGCTTTCACCTCCTCCCCTCCATCTCTTTCCCCTTTTCCTTTTGGACCAAAGAACTCGGCGTGAGCGCTCTCCTTCCCAGGCACCGACGATGCCTATTATCGGGCCCTGTTTTGTCAGGACTTCACCTCTCGACTGCGGAACTTGTCAGGCCGATGTAAACGATGTTTCGCGTGTCGCTGCCAACCTTACAGGCGCTTCTTTCGGGGTGCAGCATGCACGGCTCGAGGGGCAATCTCGGGGCTCGTGCTCCTGCTCCTCGGTGGCTTCACCTCACAGGTTGGCCAGCTTCAGCCGATGTGGACCCCTCCTGGGTGGACACCTGGCGGAGCGGCAGAGGGGAGCTCGACTTCGGTCGAGGTGGTCCCGTCTCCGGGTGCCACCTGGCAAAGGAGCGAGAGGGCCCGGCTCGACCTCGGCTGAGGTTGGACCGTCTCAGGGCGCCACCTGGCGAGGGAGCAGGGGGCCGCCGGCTTCGATCGAGGTGGACCCCTCCTGGGTGGACACCTGGCGGAGCGGCAGAGGGGCGCTCGACTTCGACCGGGGTGGTCCCGTCTCCGGGCGCCACCTGGCGAAGGAGAGAGAGGGCCCGACTCGACCTCGGCTGAGGTGGGACCGTCTCAGGGCGCCACTTGGCGAGGGAGAAGGGGGCCGCCGGCTTCGGCCAAGGTGGACCCCTCCTGGGTGGACACCTGGCGGAGCAGTGGAGGGGCGCTCGACTTCGGTCGAGGTGGTCCCATCTCCGGGCGCCACTTGGCGAAGGAGCGAGAGGGCCCGGCTCGACCTCGGCTGAGGTGGGACCGTCTCAGGGCGCCACCTACCGAGGGAGCAGGGGGCCGCCGTCTTTGGCCGAGGTGGACCCCTCCTGGGTGGACACCTGGCGGAGCGGCAGAGGGGTGCTCGACTTCGACCGGGGTGGTCCCGTCTCCGAGCACCACCTGGCGAAGGAGCGAGAGGGCCCGGCTCGACCTCGGCTGCGGTGGGACCATCTCAGGGCACCACCTGGCGAGGGAGCAGGGGGCCGCTGGCTTCGGTCGAGGTGGACTCCTCCTGGGTGGACACCTGGCGGAGCGGCAGAGGGGTGCTCGACTTCGACCGACGTGGTCCCGTCTCCGGGCGCCACCTGGCGAAGGAGCGAGAGGGCCCGGCTTGACCTCGGCTGAGGTGGGACCGTCTCAGGGCGCCACCTGGCGAGGGAGCAGGGGGCTGCAGGCTTCGACCGAGGTGGACCCCTCCTGGGTGGAATCCTGGCGGAGCGGCACAGGGGCGCTCAACTTCGGCCGAGGTGGTCCCGTGTCCGGGTGCCACCTGGCGAAGGAGCGAGGGAGCCCGGCTCGACCTCGGCTGAGGTGGGACCGTCTCAGGGTGCCACCTGGCGAGGGAGCGAGGGGCCGCCGGCTTTGGCCGAGGTGGACCCCTCCTGGGTGGACACCTGGCGGAGGAGCAGGGAGGCCCGGACTGACCTCGACTTCGTCCGAGGCGGAGCCACATCTGACCTTGCCGAAAAACTCCACGTGGCTCGAATCACGCCCAGCAAAATCTGAGGTATGCCATGTCATCGTAACGGCCGTAACAGTTTTAAATTGTTTAATAAAATCTATATGTTTTAACAATATTTGTCTGCTCTTTTCTTGTTTTTGACAACTCTAAACACAAATATGTGGAAAACTCCACTAAGAAAGTTTGTATCCACCAAAATTTGTATTTATTGCTAAAGTTATGATATTAGGTATGATATGGCACATCTGCTGCCGTAGAGCCCATGCTGGCAACAAATTTAGCAAAAAATGCCATCTCGATGCGGCGACCAAATGAAGATATAAGGGCGAGCCCCCAGCTAAAGTCAGCTCTCATTTGGGGTCGAGCTCCCGGCCGAGGTCATGCTCATGCTTCCAGAGGTTGAGCTTCCAAGATAGAACTCTCCCTATCCCGCTGAGGGCGAGCCCCCAACCGAGGTCAGCTCCCATCCGGAGGTGAGCTCTCAGTCGAGGTCATGCTCATTCTTTCCAAGGTTGAGCTCCCGAAGTAGAGCTCCCGCTATCCTGCTGAGGGAGAGCCCCTGGCCGAGGCCAGCTCCCATCCAAGGTTGTGCTCCCAGCCGAGGTCATGCTCATGCTTTTCAGGGTCGAGCTCCCAAGATAGAGCTCCCCCTATCCTGCTGAGGGCGAGCCCCCGGCCGAGATCAGCTGCACCTGAGGTCGAGCTCTCGATAAGGTTGTGCTCATGCTTTCCGGGGTCGAGCTCCCGAGATAGAGCTCCCCCTATCTTGTTGAGGGCGAGCCCCCGACCAGGTTAGCTCCCATCCGAGGCCGCGCTCCCGATCAAGGTTATGCTCATGCTTTCCGAGGTCAAGCTCTTGAGATAGAGCTCCCCCTATCCTGTTGAGGACAAGCCCTTGGTCGAGGTCAGCTCCCATCCGAGGTCGAGCTCCCGGTCGAGGTTGTGCTCATACTTTTCGAGGTCGAGCTCCCGAGATAGAGCTCCCCCTATCTTGCTGAGGGCGAGCTCTCAACTGAGATCGTGCTCATGCTTTCCAGGGTCAAGCTCCTGAGATACAGCTCCCCCATCTAGCCAAGGTCGAAGTTCTTGCCAGAAGCAAAAGAGATAGAAGATCAGTAGAGGTTCGACCATGCCGTGGAAGCTTCCAGCTATCTACAACCTCTGAGAGGTAGTGCACACCCTACTAGAGATTCAAATTCTTCAAACATGCCACCTGCATGTTTTGTGCAATGCATGCTCCACCAGTCTCTAGGCCCTGTAGCGTGCCGCCACATCCATGACTGTGCAATCGGGGAGCTCCAATTCTCGTGACACGGAACCTATACCTCCTCCAAGAGAAGTATTCCATTAAGGCCCCAGGCCCTGTGAGACTCCAGCAGTCCCTCTTGGAATAGAAATACCCCATGATGGCTCAGGGCTCAGCGGCACGGCTCCCACCCCTCCCATGAAAAACTACACCACCAGAGGGATAAGATCTATACTACACCGGCAAACTCCCCTAATGGAAGGATCTCCTTTCGAGGATCGATCCGACAGGAAAAAGACCATGAACAAAGAAAATCCCTCCCGAAAGGGATACTAGGAAAGGGACATCTTAGTGAAGCCCCAGACTTGGTTTGGGCCATCTTTCTCATATAAAATAGAAGAAAGGACCCCCTAGAGGGAGAAGAGGCAACTGGTAAGACTCGGAGAGCAAACGGGCAAGGAATCAGTCAAGAAAATCTTCCAACTCTCTGATCTCTACTCGACCCTGTCTTTCCATTTCTTATATCTCATCTTTCACCCTCTGCGTGGAGATATCCCAAGCTCTCCGTTATAGAGGCTCTGTTTTTCTTGATCATTCCAACTGACTTGATCATCGGAGTGTCCCCGTCGAAATTCTTGGCTTGGGTCTCCTTTCTTTTGTAGGTCATGCCGATTCTAGAGTTGACCGGGAAAGGGGACCAAGCACCCAAAGTAGAGCCCGACAAGTCTGCAACACGCCAGAGCTACAGGTATACGTGGATGGCATGCTTGTCATGAGTGGTGAGGAGTCGGACCACTTTGCTAACTTGGCAGAGTCTTTGACAACCTCCACCTCTATCAAATGAAGCTGAACCCCATCAAATACACGTTTGGCATTGCGATGAAAAAGTTTCTAGGGTTCATGGTCATCCAAAAGGGGATAGAGGCCACCCAGAGAAGATCCGGACGATCACAGACATGAGGCACCCCGTCTCCAAGAAGGAGGTTCAACACTTGACTGGATGCATAGCTACATTAAGCCATTTCATTTTGCATTCTGCCGAGCACTGCCAGCCTTTCTTCAAGGTGCTATGCAAGATGCACGACTTCACCTGGATGGAGGAATGCTGGGAGGCTTTCGAGGTGCTGAAGAAGCTTCTCACCTCCCCTCCATTGCTATCCTGACTGGAGCCCAGGAAAGAGCTCCTCTTGTACTTGGCGATCTCACCAGAGGCGGTCAGCTTAGTGCTGGTCCACACCGACAAGGGCGGCACCCAACAACCAGTCTACTATACTAGCAAGCTACTTCGTAATGCTAGAACCTGGTACACTCAATCCAAAAAGATTATCTTTGTACTCATTATATTTGTGCAGCATCTCAGACCTTATTTTCAAGCACATCCAATCACTGTCCTCTTTGATCAGCCCCTGAGGGCCATCCTCAGTCGTCCTGATACATCGGGGTGCCTAGCCAAGTGGGTGGTAAAGCTTAATGAGTTCGACATCACCTACTACCCACGACCAATGCAAAAGGCCCAAGTCCTTGCTGATTTTCTGGTGAAATGCACATGGGTGGCCAAAGACCTGGAGGAGGCAGACCAGCAAGCCAAACCCGAGCCAGACCTGATCTCAGGAACGATGATGTGGATCCTCCATTTCGATGGTGCATCCAACGTCGAAGGGAGTGGAGCCGGGCTCATCCTCATTAACCCCGATGGAGTTGTCGCTGAATGCATTTGCATTTTCTCTTCAAGGCAACCAACAATCAGGCTGAGTACGATGCACTCCTCACAGGATTGAAGGTGTCCTGCGAGCTAGGTGTCAAGTGTATGAAGGTCTTCATGGACTTGTAGCTCATGGTAGGGCAGGTCTCCAGTGAGTTTGAAGCTAGAGATCCCATGATGGTGAAGTATCTGGACAAGGTATGCTCATACACAGTGAACCTCCAACACTTCAGCAATTCCCATATCCCTCAGGTGGAGAACGCCCAAGTCAATGTCCTCTCCAGGTTAGCAACCCTGCCAGATTCATTATTGGGATGTACCTTCATAAAATATCTAGAGACCCCCAGCTTCAAGTCTACAGCAGAGGTCCAACAGGTTACTACCGAAGCCAGCTGGATGGACCCCTATATCAAATACATTTCCACCAGCGCCCTACCCGAAGATCGCAAGGAAGTCGGCCTCCTCAAGAAGAAGGCTGCATGGTATGTGTTGATGGATGGACAGCTTTATTGGAGGTCATACACCTATGCCCTACTGAAGTGCTTGAGACCCTCAAAAGTCACCTACGTGCTTCAAGAAATACACGAAGGCATCTGTGGGAATCATGTGGGGGGCAAGATGTTAGCTTACAAAGCACCAGCAAGGGTACTCTGAGAGACCATGTGAGAGGACGTTGCTGATTTTGTGAGGAGATGTGACCGTTGCCAACATCATGCCCACATCCAGCATCAGCCAACTGCCTCGCTCTCCCATCTATTAGCCCCATGGCCATTTGTCCAGTGGGGAATGGACATCCTAGGTCCTTTTCCACCCACGTTTGGCCAACAAAAGTATTTGACTGTGGCCATCAACTACTTCACCAAATAAGTCGAGGTCGAACCCCTGGCACAGATCACCGAGGCCAAGGTTAGATCATTTTTCTGGAAGTCGATTATCTGCCATTTTGGACTCCTACACTCGATCATCACTAACAATGGATGGCAGTTTGACAACCAAGCTTTCGAAGAGTTCTGCATCGACCTCAACATCTGCCATCACTTCACTTCAGTGGCTCACCCTTAGACCAACGGGGAGGCTGAGGTAACCAACCAAACCATCTTATAAGGGCTCCACACCAAATTGGATGAGGCCAAGGGCCGATGGGTGGAAGAACTTCCTAGTATGTTGTGGGCCTACCACACCATGCCTCGAACGGCAACAAGTGAGACACCCTTCAACCTCGTCTTTGGTTCAGAAGCTACAACTCCAATGGAGGTTGGTCTGCCTATGCTGCGGGTAGAGCAATACAATGAGGCAAAGAATCCAGCCCACCCCCTTCTCAACCTGGACCTTCTGGATGAGATGAGGGACAAAGCTCGACTCTGAATGGCAACGTATCGACAATGAGTGGTGCGCTACTACAACACCCGCGTCAGGCCCAAGATGTTCCACCTAGGCGACCGATACTCAGATATGTAGAAGCATCCCAATCAGGGGAATGTGGCAAGCTATCCCCAAACTGGGAAGGTCTCTACAAGGTGATCGAGGCTCTGCCAAACGGAGCCTACTATCTCACCATGCTCAACGACGATCGATTTTCTCGGACGTGGAACACCAACAATCTGAGGATGTACTACCAATAATGTAAAGTTTTTCCTCAATTATTAAAGTTTCTTTTCGGTATAATACTATCTTCCACCTATGTAGGAACTCCCTCGCCCAACTCCAAGTTCGATGATAAAAGTCGAGAAACTTATGAAGCCCCATACACAAAGCCGAAAAACTTATGAAACCCCGCATTCAAAGCCAGGAAACTTACAAAGCCCCACACTCCAAAGCTCGGAGACTCCAGAAGCCCCGCACTCCAAAGTTGGGAGACTCCAGAAACCTCATACTCCAAAGCCGGGAAACTTACGAAGCCCTGTACTCGAAGCCAAAAAACTTATGAAGCTCCACACTCAAAGCCAAAAAATTTACAAAGCCCTGCCCCAAAGCTAGGAAGCTTATGAAGCCCCGCACTCAAAGTTGGAAAACTTATGAAGCCTCGCATTCCAAAATCGAGAAACTTATGAAGCCCCGCACTCAAAGCCGAAAAAACTCCAGTAGCCCCTCACTCAAAACTGGAAAACTTATGAAGCCTCATACTCAAAGCCGACAAACTCTAAAAGCCCCGAACTTCGATGCTGGAGGACTCTAGAAGCCCCACACTCCGAAGCTGGGGTACTCCAAAAGCCCCGCACTCAACCGCCTTACTCACAGTCCGGAGATGTAAGCTAGGAAATCCCTAAAATCCTACCATCTACCGCTTGACTCACAGTTTGGCAAATCAAATCAGGAAACTCTAGGAGCCCTGCACTCAAGTCCGCATGACTTCAAGATCCATGGAACAGGAACGCAGTGTCCTCAGAGCCTTTTTCCATGGAACCTTCTCCCAAGATTCCATAATCAACCCGAAATGGCCAAGGAGGCTCACTCACAGCAACCATGGAGCCTATCTTCCTTTCATGCAGAGGGGTAAAGAAGCTAAAGATAGAAAAGAGCAAGACAAAGTTCATCAGCTGAGTAGGACTAGTCCTTTGCTTCAAAGATAGGACCTTCACAATCTCTGATGGATTTCTTGAAAATACCTTAAAAAAAGAGAGAGAAAATGTGAAAGAATAGAAGACACTCAGTTAAGAAAGAAATTGTATTTATCTATCAAAGTACTTCTTACATCAGTTAAGGCTCTCGACATGCTGGGAAGCCATTCAATGAATTTGAACACAAAGTAAAAGAAGGGAAGAACTCAGTGATTGAAGAAAATAATGTCTCCATTGATTAAAAGCTTCTTACATATGTAAAGACCCCCGACAGGCTGGGAAGTCTTCAAAAAACTTGGTTACAAAAAGAAAAGAAAATTCAGGCCTCACTCGTCAGCTCCTTCCCTGACCGACGAGTGGCTCCCCCTGTCACCGGCGCATCATCATTTGGAGGAGCATCCCGGATGGTAACGACCCCAGCTTCGGCCCCCGCTTCAGACTTTGGCTCCGACTCCATCTTCACCTTAGTAGTAGGATCCCTAAGCATCTCGGGGACCGGCAGGTCGGGCTGGATGTTGTCCAGCCCCTTCAACTCGAAGAGGCAGATGGCCTTACCTCAAAATTCATTGAATCCCTTGTGGTAGGAGTCCAACACTGCTTCGTTGACCTCATCCTTGAAGGCTTCGGATGCCTTGAATCAGGGGACGGCCTCGGCAGCTTCCTTCTTGGCCGCCTCCATCAAAGCTACTACCACCATGGCCTTCTCTAAGGCCACCACGACCCGCACCACTTCTTCCTCCAGTTGCACCTGAAGGGTCTACACCCTCCCCTCCAGGAGGGCCACCTCCACTGCAGAGTTTGCTTCCTTCTCTGCCAAATGGAGGGTCTTCCCCCTCTCCGCCTTCAGAGCTCCATCGAGCTCAGTGGATCTCTTCTCTAGCTCCGTCATCCTTGCCTAGGAGCTAGCCAGCTGTTCCTGAAGGGCCTTCACCTGACCCTCCAGTTCTTGAGCCTGGGCAGCCTGAGCCCGGGCTTCATCCCTCTCCTTGCGAAGATGGTAGTCATGGCTCATCAGCCCTTGACAGGAGTCCCGGAGGAGCTGAACATCGGCGGCTACCTACACAGAGAACATTAGTCAACACCTCCACACGCAGGAGGGAAGAACGAAATAGTTAAGAAGATGACTTACCAAAATGAGTTGGGGGAACACCCTGGTGAAGACATCCACTAGCTGGTGACTGCTCTTATCCTGGCAGTCCAGTGGCTAGACGAGGGCATTCAGGATTTCTTCCACTAGCTTCCTGTCCTGTGTCAGCCTCGCATCCAGGGGTAGGTAGATTGACACCTTTTTTCCCAGATCTGGCATCGCATGCAGCTTTGAGGGTTCTGGAGTGGTCACTAACAGAGGTGTGGGGGTGGTTGGCTGGTCACCGGTGGCTCTGCCTCCAGGTGGTGGGGCCGGTCTCTTCATGGTGGTGTCTCCCACCACCTCCACCATTTCCAGATAGGGTGGAGCTTCAGTACGTGGAGGGGATGCTGGGGCTGATGGCACAGCCCCCTCTGTGGTTTGGGCCTCGCTCTTGGGCCTACGGGCTGGAGGCTGGACCCTTGGCCCAGGGGCAACCGATGCGGTAGCAGGCCCCCTCCTCTCAGGCTCCTCACTGGGCCTCCATCCTGGTTCCTCTGGGGCTTTCTTTGCAGGCTCCCCTTCAGGCCCTGCAGAGGTAGCCCTCTTTTTGGACATGCCAAGGAGCTCGCTCATGGTGAACTTCATCCCTATGAAACAAAAAGAGGTTGGTTAGTCCTTTGTCTAAGCCGAATATCGGACTCAGAAGAAAGGGAAGCCCAACATCAAGCCTTATCCTAGGGATGGGCCTGGCAGACTCCAGCATCGAGGAGGTTCCACTCAGTCAATAAGTCCCGAAGAGTCAGGACCTCAAAAGTGATGAGTCGATCATACACTTCCTTGTCGACTGGCTCGACCATAGACTGACGATTAGGGGAGCAGTCCAGGTCACTCCAGATCGAGTCCACCTCCTCAACCGAGATGAACATAAACATGATCTTCCACCCCTTGATGGGAGAGGGTAGGTCGAGCTTGTTGACTTCGAGATGGGGGCCACGAACCACCATCCGTTGTCAACCGGGTGGCGCTTCAGGCTGAACAAAGTCCTGAAGAGGGAGAAATGGGCAACAATCCCATGAAAATGGCAAAGGACAATAAAACAAAAGATGGTCCTAACAGCATTGGGGGTGAGTTGGGCTGAGATCAGATGATAGTTGTTGAGGAAGGAAAGAAAGAAAATATGAAGAGGAAGATGAAGGCCCTCGAAGAAAAGTCTTCGTATAAGGTGATCCGGCCTGGGCCACCGAAAGTGACCCATTCCTCCGGTTCGGGGACTGAGAGCCGGATGGAATTAGGGATCCTATACACCCTCTGTACATGGAGGAGGTCCTCACCGATCATCACCAAAGCGATTCCGATGGGACCACCAGACTCCTTGACGGGAGGAGAAGGAGGGGGAGGATCCACAGGGGGTCCAATGATAATTTCCATCTGGCGAGGACCCCTGCAAATCACTACAGGGATATCTTCCTCCTTGCTATCCAAGGAAGGAGGCCTCGGTCGAGATGGCCCCACCTTACAAAAAAAATTCGGGTGATGGTGCCCTCCGCCGGAGGAACTCATGAGGAGTAGGAAAAAAGAAGACAAAGAAAAAGCAGAAGCCTAGAAACCTAATGGGAACTCTCCTTCAACACAGGTCGAGGGAGAAGAGCAAGAGAAGGAGAAGAAAGAGGAAAGGGGAGGAGAAGTCTAACCTGCTAAGACTTTGAATCTCTGATCAGAGAAATGGAGATGAGGCGGGAAGAAGAAGAAGCACTATGTAGAAGAGGCCTTGTCTCTATCGCTCGAAAAACCCTTAAGGGGCAAGAAGACAAGTCCCTTTCAAAAAACTTGCAGCCCCCGTCGCCTCCTACTGATCGAAGGTGTGCGCCCTTTCTCCTCCCTGGCCAACCAGGGCCCACCACGTACCGGGATCCGATGGAATCGATGCTTCAGTTCAGAGGCGGTCACTTCATTCCAGGTGCAACATTTATGGCCCCCTTTTAGAAAAGGCTAACATGGTGTCACTTCGTTGGTACGGAAATGCATTCTCCGGGGCACCGGCACTCAAGGAATTAATGGCACAGGAAGTGCATTCCTCCGTATCAGCGTGATCATTACTCTCATCGCCCTAAGCACCACATCATCCCTAGGCTTGAGAGTAGGGGGGCATCTGATGTGGCACAATTGCTGACGTGGAGAACATGCTGGTGACCGTGCTGACAGAAAATGCCATTTTTATGCGATGACCAAATGATGATTTGAGGGTGAGCCCCCGATTGAGGTCAGCTTCCATCCAAGGTCAAGCTCCCGACCGAGGTTGTGCTTATGCTTTTCGAGGTCGAGCTCCTGAGATAGAGCTCCCCTATCCTGCTGAGGGTGAGCCCCCAATCGAGGTCAGCTCCTATCCGGGATCGAGCTCCCGGTCGAGGTCATGCTCATGCTTTCCGGGGTGGAGCTCCCGAGATAAAGCTCCCCTATCCTACTGAGGGTGAGCTCCCGATCGAGGTCAGCTTCCATCCGAGGTCGAGCTCTTGGCTGAGGTTGTGCTCATGCTTTCTGGGGTTGAGCTCTCGAGATAGAGCTCCCCCTATCTTACTGAGGGTGAGCCCCCGATCGAGGTCGGCTCCCAATCAGGATCGAGCTCCTGGTTGAGGTCATGCTCATGCTTTCCGAGGTCGAGCTCCCGAGATAGAGCTTCCCCTATTCTGCTGAGGGTGAGCCCCCGGCCAAGGTCAGCTACCATCAGGGTCGAGCTCCCAGCCGAGGTTGTGCTCATGCTTTCCGGGATAGAGCTCCCAAGATAGAGCTCCCCCTATCCTACTGAGGGCGAGCCCCCGATCAAGTTCAGCTCCCATGTGGGGTATAGCTCCCAGTCGAGGTCGTGCTTATGCTTTTCGGGGTCGAGCTCTCGAGATAGAGCTCCCCTTATCCTGCTGAGGGCGAGCCCCTAGTCGAGGTCAGCTCCCATCTGAGCTCGAGCTCCTAGCCGAGGTCGTTCTCATGCTTTTCAGGGTCAAGCTCCTGTGATAGAGCTCCCTCTATCCAGCCAAGGCCGAAGTTCCCACCATAAGCAAAAGAGATAGAAGACCAGTAGAGATTTAGACCGTGTTGTGGAAGCTCCTAGCTATCTGCAACCTCTGGGAGGTAGCACACACCCAACCAGAGATTCAAATTCTGCAAACACGCCACCCGTACGTTTTATGCAATGCATGCTTCACCAGGCTCTAGGCCCTATAGTGTGCCACCATGTCCACGACCGTACAACTGGGGGGCTCCAACCCTTGCAACACAGAACTTGTACCTCCTCCAATAAGAGTATTCCATTAAGGCCCCAGGCCCTGCAACGCACCAACGATCCCTCCAGGAATAGAAATGCCCCACCGTGGCTCGGGGCTTAGCGGCACGGTGCTCGCCCCTCCCATGGAAAACTACACCACTAGAGGGACAAGATCTGTACTACACCGACGAACGCCCCCAATAGAAGGATCTTCTTCCGAGGACCGGTCCAACAGGGAGGAGACTGCGGACAAAGGAAATCCCTCTCGAAAGGGATACCATGAAAGAGACATCTCAGTGAAGCCCCATACTTGGTCTGGGCCATCCTTCTTATATAAAACAGAAGAAAGGATCCCTAAGAGGGGGAAGAGGCAACTGGGAAGACTCAGAGAGCAAACGGGCAAGGAACCGGCCAAGAAAACCTCCCAGCTCTCTGATCTCTATTCGATCATATCTTTTCATTTCTTACATCTCATCTTTCGCCGTCTATACGGAGAGATCCTAAGCTTTCCATTACAGAGGCTCTGTTCCTCTTGATCGTCCCAACTGACTTGATCGTCGGAGTATCTCGCCAAAATTCCTGGCCCGAATCTCCTCTATTTTGCAGGTCATGACAGTTCTGGAGCTAACAGAGGAAGGAGACCAAGCACCTAACAGGAGTCCAATGAGTCCACGACATGTCAAAGCTATAAGCCACGACGATCTAGGCGGCAACAAGGTGCTTAATATATTTTAGGCAAAAATTTCCTTCCAAACTAGCATTTTAATATCTCGATTTAACTATAAAATGCAAGCCTTCCTAGTTATAAATATTTCTAAAAATTTTATTCAAACCAATTGTCTCGCCATAGTTGAAATTAATGCTCATTGAAATTTGATCTCCTCTAAATTAATTAATTATGCAATCTATTTTTTTTATTTTAATCTTCTCAAATTCTTAAAAGGTTTCAAAACCTATTTCTTTCAGTCTGTTCTTATCTCAAACTAGTAGGTTACTTTTCTTTTTAATGTTGAAGGGATGTCAGGATTTTTTTTGGCATGTTGCAAAAGCTGCAGAGGGTCAAAGGATATTTCTTTACATGTCGCCGAGACATAACATTGCAATATGAAGGCCTATTTATGAGTATTTCTAAAATTGGGAGACTCAGAAAAAGGTTCCCTTTCCACTTTATCTTTGGTATCATTCTCCCTTCCAATTGAAATATTTGGATTTTTTTAAAATAACATAAAAAAATATTTACCAAACTATGGTAGTTAGGTTTATATTTACCAAAATAGGTGTATGGTGGTGACATGGCTGCCAAGTCGGATTTGAAATCGCAAGTTGGATATGTGTTTTTGTGAAATCTAGGGTTGGATCCGTGTTTTCATGAAATCGCGGGTTCAACTTGCATTTTAAGTGACGAAATCGCAGGTTCAATCCGCGTTATCGTGAAATTATAGGTTCAACCTGCGATTTCTGTTTATCGGGTCGGGTTCACATTGAAAACACGGGTTCAACCCCCGATTTCAGTTAAAAAGCTCGATAGGGTTGGGTTTAACACTGAAAACGCGGGTTGAACCCGTGATTTCATGAAAATGCGGGTTCAACCTGTGATTTCAATTGGAATTAATTTTTTTTAAAAAAATATATGAAATCAAATTTTATCTTTTATTGACTAAAGAGTTTATAATTTTTAAGTTTGTTAATTTCAAATAAAAGAAAATAAGATTTAGGGTTTAGGGTTATAGGGATGGAACTAGTCTGGGCCACCCTGAAATCGGGTCAGGTTTTGGGCCAATTTTTAAAAAAATCGGGCCGGGCTTCGAGCATTAAAATAAAGCCCATTTAGTTTTCAAACCGGGATCGAGCACCCCTTTGGCTCGACTTGACTCGGCTCGATCCCGGTCCGTAAATAAATCCGGGACAGAGCCGATCCCAGTCGGCAAATAAGTCCGATCCAACTATCCCGGACCAGCCCAAACCCAATCTTTTTTCTTCGCGGTCTCCCGTCTCCCTCTCTTAGTCTATCTCCGTTCTCTCTATCAATCTCTTCTCTCTCTGTCTCTCTCTCATTTCCATCTCCCTCCCCTGGTCAGCCCCCGACGACCGACGCCCCTCCCTCGCTGGCTCCGACCTACTTTTAGCCATAGAATATAAGTTATTAAAATAATATCATAATATTATTTTTATAAAATTTAAAAATCTTTATACTATTTAATGATTTTTTTTTATTTAATTTTAAAAGGACTATTACTTTTTTTATTTTTACTAATTATTTTTTGTTCTTTATTAATTTTTTTAAAAAATATATGAAATCCCAATTTTATTTTTTATTGAATAAAGAGTTTATAACTTTTAAGTTTGCTAATTTCAAATAAAAGAA
Organism: Areca catechu; assembly: GCA_021397845.1. Classification (NCBI taxonomy): domain Eukaryota; kingdom Viridiplantae; phylum Streptophyta; class Magnoliopsida; order Arecales; family Arecaceae; genus Areca; species Areca catechu. Next base: position 12,174,302 of record CM038042.1, on the reverse strand, counting down.
AATAGAATTTAGGGTTTAGGTTTTAGGTTTTAGGTTTAAAAAATTAGGATTTGCGTATTAGGATTTAATTAGACTGACACCAACTTCGTAAATATCGATTAAAAAAATATTACTTTTAAAAAATCTGATGATAACAATTACAAAATATGAGAATACAGTGTAATAAGTTTAAACAATTGAAAAGTAAAATACAAAAATCCTAAGTCCCACATGCTGGCCATCTTCTCTTATGTATAGGCTGCCATCGATGAGGTATTGGCTCTGCCTCACTCGATCCCTGATGTTTTGTCGAATCCTGTACATCAGGAAATGCATGCGATGTAGATTCATGATGCGATGACCCCTCACCTATATACTGTCCTCGTCCATGTCTCGAGTAATCATGATGCATCGGATAGTCCGATCCAGCAACGTACTCAAAATGTGCAGTAGCATCCTCCGTAGATGTGAACTGTCTCACATCCTCATGGAAGAAACTATCCGCGGACATATATGGATCGTACTTCAGCATCGGAAAGGGAGAGGTACTTAATCATCGAGTACCTCACATATACTGAGTAGGAGGAGGTGCTATCAATGTAGATGCATGTGGATAAGGCTCTGGAGTTTTGTTGTCTCTCTCATCCTCCGGAGCAAATCTTCGTAACTGGACATGGCATGCTCACCAACAACAGTAAGAGTTAACTGACATATGTCCTGTATACTCCATAAGGACGTCGCTATGGAATCTGGCTGAGCAAGTTGATATATAATCGCAATGCCACTGCTCTGAAAGTTACAAACATTTAATGAGTTATACAAAATATGAAATATATGATAACAATGTGTAATAGCATAAATACAATTTCATACCACATAATCATGCATCGTACCATCATGACTGAGAAATCACCGAGTGATGCTGCGATATCACTGCATGTATGGATCATGGTAATGCATAGCACCATCAGCAGGAGCACCATCTACAACATAATCATGTGCTCTCCCATAATTGAATATAAGATCGATGACTGCTGCTCCAATCCTGCTCGAATCATCTTCTAAGATCGATACGATGCAGTGCACGATCTGTAATACATCGATCGGGTACGACCCGTCGAAAACTGAACTGTCGCATCACTCTATCAGGAAAATGCCACTCTACGATATAAAAATATATGAGTGGCGCTCTATGGCTGCCATACCACCTATTAATGAACAATACCAAGCATTTGTGTTAAATAAGTAATATAAAAACTTTTAACCATTAACAAAGATAAGCGCTAGTCGTCACCTGATCTGGACTCAGGTGATCTATCAAATATAGATATGAAGAGAGAATATGTGTAGGTACCTCTATAACAGCAAAATCATCTCTCCATCTATACATTAAATAAATTAACTTACATATATCAATAAATATGATTAATCATTAAATTTAACTAAATTTACAACTTACCGCATCCCAAGCGGACTCTATGGTAAACCAGCTCCACCATCATCTAAATTGATCATAGGATTCGGAGTCGGGTGAAGTAATATGCATGGCACCATGATAGGAAATCTATCCCATGCCCATAACTGTAGAAACAACAACGGACCAGCTATCTCAATGGCAACTCTCCTGCTTGCCCTACACAACTCTCTATACAACTAGGTGATCCCTGCATTACCCCAACTATAATGTCCAGCACTCTCGAAATCCGCTAAAAGGGGTAGAAACATGAGATGCATATTATCCCTAGATTTATCCATAAACAAACACCCACCCATCAACTGTAAAATATATGCTCGAGCATAGCGCTGAATCTGTATCTCGTCAGCATCAAGAGGTAGCTCATGAAACTGATTCGCTAGCCACACCATGCTCAAACATGATCCCTGAAGTCTACCATGTGGTGGGATAACCCCTAACAAATCCTGACAAACCTGCATCCAGTCTATCCGGGTAGTACTCGTCACTGGTAGACCATCAACAGGCAAACCTAACTGGATAGCAATGTCCTGTAAGATAATGGTGCACTCTTCATGGGGTAAATGAAATGTATGTGTCTCTGGTCGCCAACGCTCCACAAAAGCTGTAATCAAGTGCCAGTCTAACCGTATATATCTTACTCATGTAAGACTATAAAATCCTGACTGTATCACTAAAGGTAATATGCGCCTATCGAGATGTATGACTTGTGCATAACTAACTCTCTACATCGACAATAGAGTACAACAGTCTCCTGTCCTTGCCATGCTAAACAAGATCTATATATATCCTGATCGTATAATACAGAACGATTTACTGATCTAGGATCCATAGCTGTAATATGCAACATAAATGTAAATAACATATAATTAAACAGGCCAATACATTTCATATATAGAGTGTTACATGACAATACAAAAATAACAAATCATTAAGATCCGTATAATAGATCAACAATCGATGTAATAATAATATATAATCATGTCATAACCCAATAGTACATGCATGTTTTGCCCAAGCTCCAACCATTACCTGTCATGACATATTAATAAAATATGAAAAAAGAATCAGTACATTACATGTCACGATCTATAAAAAAATCTCAGTTATAAAAGAGAATAAGTTGACGTATATAAGAATACCTATGCAATATTGTTTGTAAGAGTATCCTAATATGCATGTAAGGTTCTTGGACAAGACCGTCTATCATGCCCTTCCTCTTTACAGATGTCACACCTTCATTTATTTTCAAATTCTCGGATATCTATGTCGTTCCTAATTCTGGTGGAACGTGGCCTACCCTTATGTCTTAACCTAGTTGTCTCGGGACAAATCAAAGGCTCTTCATCTCGTCGAGTCCAATATTCTTGATGCGGAATTGGTTGAAATTGTGGTGCATATGATTGATAATAATCATGTAATATATAATATTAATCAACGTATCTATAAAAATCAATTACAATATGTGCATATGCAGCCATCATATGAGTGAAGGTGAAGTGCACCTACACCAAGCATACAATATACAAAAAAACAGGACAGAAGGAATGCATTTTAAAATAATTTTAAAGCATGCACAGTGAAAGGCTCGGTCGATAGATCTAACCGATCTACCGATCTATCCACAACAGGATCTAGCATAATGACCTGGCATGTAACATAATATCAAAGTAAGAGAGGAACACAAATATAAAAGTACCATACCTTTATACTGAGAGAAGCTGTGGAAGGAGGAGGGCGCTCGAGCCATAAACGTGTCTGGCCTCTACAGGTAATCCACACCTGGGCTCGACTCTGATCAACTCCCTTAGAGTGCTAGCTCTTCGGGATCCTTAGATCGATCTTCTTCTTCCGGGAAGACTAGGAGGAGAGCTGGAGCCCCTTCCCAAGAGAACTCTCTTCCCAAGACCTAGCTAGAATGCTAGGATTCCCACACCTAATCCCTAGACCTCTCACAACCCTTATCTATCTTCCTCTCTCAAAGCTTTTCTCAAAAAAAATCTGTTGCAACCATAGAAATGATGTTCATTTGTAGGGGCAGCAGGGAGAGGGAGAAAGTGGAAGGAGGAGAGATGAGGGGAGAGAATGGGGGAGAGGATCAAGGCCATACCAAATGAGTCCAACCCAAGAAGGTAAGTATGACTATCATACCAAATAACCTTGGAGCCAAAACTAGTTTGAATTCGAAATTCAAACTAGGTCAAAACTTGCCCCAAAATCCTCAAAAAAAATATTCCCAGAATTCTGCTCGTCATAGGAAGTGTTGACTCACGAAAATTGCCAAGTATCGACACTTCACCAAGTGTCGACACCTGCAAAATTCCAAGTGCCGATACTTGGAACAAAGTCAATTATATTGACTTCCAGTGACGGCAAACGATTCTCAATCATCGATTAGCCTTAAGATCAGATAGAAATCCTCTATGGTTTGTGACCCCATAGTTTCAAACATTAAGCCGGTACCACTGGAACATTTCCAGTACCAGTCAAAGTCCTCATCTAGCAACGATACCCGATGTCCGGATAGATCAAAGATGCAGAGCACCTCACAAGAACCTATGGCATATGGTTGCCGCATAATTCATCCCTTTGACCTCATAATGCTCAACATGACCTAGGGTTCGACTGCCAACCCTAATTTGGTTTATCCAGATCATGTCTCAACCTCACAAGTTCTATGACTCCTCACAAGAACTACCCTGATCAAGGTTTTGCTAAATTGAGACATAGTGAATCATTCACTCCAAACTATTTAGAGAGGTCAATTCCATCTTGATCCACCACCGCTCTACAAGTACTTGACTGCATCTAGAAACCTTTTGTCATTGGATTAAAAATTCAGGTAGTCCGGTATCAAAGTACAGTGAGTTACTTGCAAGCTACCGTGGTGATCTCAGGTCTGAGGGACACATATACCCATATCCCTTCACGAGCAATCCTTTGGCAGAAGGGAGCTCCGCAGATGGTCATGTTCAGTGAAATGTCATATATTTCACTTGCATGTCATATCAGTATCTCCACACTTCTTGGTTAAGAGGACAACCAACAAATGTGACATACAACAACCTACACTTGATACATCGTCGTCCTATAACAATATATCATTTGGTTGTGAAACAGTTTAAGAACTACTTGATATATCTTCTCTATATCAAATAATGTAGTTCTAAGGACTCCATCATACAAGAGCTTATTTCAGAAAAATATAAATATGATGAACAGCCAAAATAAATAACTTTTATTTATTAAAAGAATTCATATACAAATACAAAATAGCACAACCGTCTACAGCCTAGACGATTGGCTTTGGGACATAATTCTCAACAACTCCCACTTGGACTAAAGCCAATCGGTACATAATCTCGTTCCCATTTTTCTTTTACAATAGTCAAACTCTTGAACTCTAATGGCTTTAGTAAAGGGGTCAACCAGGTTTTCCAACTCTTGAACTCTGATGGCTTTAGTGAAGGGGTCAACCAGGTTTTCCTTTCCATCGATCTTCAGAAGGTCAATGTCACCTCATTTCATGATCTCTCATACAAGGTGATAGCACCACAGAATATGCTTTATGCGGTGATGAGACTTTGGCTCTTTAGCTTGAGCAATGGCTCCAATGTTATCATAGTACACCGGAACAGGACCATCCAGGGAAAGTGCCACTCCCAGATCGCCAAAGAACTTCTGCAACCATACAGCTTTTTTCGCTGCATCTGATGTTGCAATATACTCTGCTTCGCATACTGAGTCCGCCACAGTAGGCTGCTTAAAACTTTTCTAGCAGACATCTCCTTCATCTAGGGTAAAGATAAATCTTGACATACTCTTGCTATCATCCTTATCTGACTGGAAATTGGAGTCAGTATACTCCACAAGTTTCAAATCAGATTCTCCATAAATCAGTCATTGGTCCTTAGTATTTCATAAATACTTAAGGATGGTCTTTACTACTTTCTAATGAGCTTCACCTGGGTCAGATTGGTATCTGCTCACTATGCCTAGTGAGTATGTCATGTCTGGTCTAGTACATGTCATGGCATACATGATAGAACCTACTGCCGAAGCATATGGGATTCTACTCATACGCTCTCTCTCTTCAGGAGTTGTCGCATAATTTCTTTTGGAGAGATCAATTCCAGTGCCTATGGGAGATAGCCCTTCTTGGAATTCTCCATGTTGAACCATTTCAGCACTGTGTCAATGTACGTAGACTGGGATAGTCCTAGAAGCCTCTTAGATCTATCTCTATAGATTTTCATACCCAGTATGTAAGAGGCTTCACCCAAGTCCTTCATAGAGAACTAAGATAATAACCAGACCTTTATTCCTTGTAGCGCTGGGATGTCATTTCCGATTAAAAGAATGTCATCCACATACAGCACAAGGAATACAATCACAGAACTATTAGCCCATTTGTAAATGCAAGGTTCTTCTCCATTCCTAACGAAGCCATACGACTTGATACACTTATCAAATCGCATGTTTCAACTCCTTGATGCTTGCTTCAGTCCATAGATGGACTTTTGAAGCCTGCACACCTTTGACTCATTTGTGGATGTGAACCCTTCAGGTTGTGTCATAGACACCTCCTCTTCCAGCTCACCATTTAGGAAAGCTGTTATTCATTTGCCAGATTTTATAGTCAAAGTGTGCTATTAAAGCAAGCATAATCCGAATGGATTTAAGCATTGTCATAAGAGAGAACGTCTCGTCATGTCAATACCATAACGTTGACGATATCCCTTGGCAACCAGACGGGCTTTGTAGGTCTCCACCTGTTCGTTTATGCCCCTTTTCCTCTTGAAAATCTATTTATACCCAATGGATTTTATTCCTTCAGGTGCATCAACCAATGTCCATACATTGCTGATCTCCATGGACTCCATTTCGAATTTCATGGCTCCTAGCCATTTCTCAGAGTCGAACCTCTACATCGCATCCATATAGGTGATCGGATCCTCATTGTTCTCATCGAGTTCAATGGGATCACTGTCCCGGACCAAGAAACCGTAGTATCTGTCCGGTCGGCTCGGTACTCTACCGGATCTCCTTAATGGTTCCTGAGTGGGCTCTAGGTATGATTTAATCACAGCTGGTTCTATGTTGTCCCTTAAGTATGTCGGTTCTTCTACTTGTTGAACTTCACTAAGTTCAATCTTAGCGGCTACAGTCCCTTCACCAAGGAACTCTTTTTCCAAAAAGATAGCCCTAAGATCGACGAACAACTTTTGTTCCTCAGCTAAGTAGAAGTAATACCCTTTGGACCCTTTTGGATACCCAACAAATAGGCACCGATCAGATCTAGGTCCAAGTTTGTCCATTTTCAAACGTTTTACATAAGCCGGGCACCCCGAGACCCGAAAGTGTGATAGTGTTGGCTTACGTCTAGTCCATATCTCATATGGTGTTTTACTAACGGACTTACTTGGAGCTCTATTCAGAAGGTAACAGGCTAATTCTAGAGTATATCCCCAAAAGGATACCGGCAGAGAAGCAAAGCCCATCATGGACCGAACCATATCTAACAGGGTTCGATTCCTCCTCTCAGACACTCCATTTAATTGAGGTGTCCCTGGAGGTGTCCACTATAAGAGAATCTCATTCTCCTTAAGATATGTCAGAAACTTGTCGGAAAGGTATTCACCATCTCGATCGGATCAAAGGGTTTTGATATACTTTCCAGTTTGTTTTTCTACTTCACTACGATATCATTTGAACATTTCAAACAACTTAGATTTATGTCTCATCAAGAAGACATAACCGTACCTCGAAAGGTCATCTATAAATGTAATGAAATAACCATACCAACCGTTGGCACTAACATTCATGGGTCCGCATACATCAGTATGTATCAGAATCAGAATCTCTTTGGCTCGTTCACCTTTTCCAGTAAAAGGTGACTTAGTCATTTTTTCAAGAAGACAGGACTCACAGGTTGGAAGTGAACTATCTTTACTAAAATCGAGGAGACCCTCGATTTTCAACCTGTTTATCCTTCTCCTGTTGATATGACCTAGCCTACAATGCCATAGGTACGTTTCGCTGACATTATCTATCCTAGGGCATTTGCTAGACGTGTACATTACACTAACAGGTCGGATAGTATATATATGCCATCATGCATTTGTCCAATCAAAACCACAGAATCATTCCAAATGACTTTGCAAACATCATTCTTTATTGATAGTTCATAACCATACATGGCCAATTGGCTTACAGAAATGACATTAAAAATAAAAGATAGACAAAAATGACACTCGTTCAAAATGATAGTACAGGACTCGAAAACAAGTTTGAGGACTCCCAACGCCAGGACTGGAACTCGGCTTCTATTTTCTACGTTCAAGAACCTCTCACCATCCTCGAATCTTCTACTAACTTGAAGTCCCTGCAAAGAATTGCAAATATGAATTAGACTTCCTGTATCCAATACCCAGTTAGTAGTATCGCAAACAGAGAAACTACAAGGTCTTATCATATAAATACCTTGTCCATGACCATCCTGCAGCTTTCTCTTCTTAGACCTATTCGGGTCAAGGGATGCAATATAAAGAAGATAGTTCCTCTTCTAATGATCCTGCTTCTTACAAAAGAAGCACTCTGCACGACTCTGATCAGCCTTCACTTTCTTGGCCTGACTGGGCCCAGAAGCACTTAGCACCTTTTCCCTTTATTTTTTTCTTCCCTTTCTTAAAGGGACGATGCCCTCCCGAAGATCCTCCCACTAGATTCGCCACCCCTTTATTTAATTGGTGATCTTTCTTATAAGTCTGCAGCAACCCCAATAGAACGTGGTAGTTAACTACAAGCTTATTCATTCTGTAATGATCGAGAAATCTAGATAGGAAGAAGGGAGGGAATTCAGTATCGCATCTTTTCCAAGTTGTTCGTGCAAGGGACATCTAAGCTTGCCCAGGTGCTCAATCATCTCGATCATGTACAATACATATTCAGTGACCGAGGCCCCATCACACATCCACATATTGTAGATAGCACAGGAGATCCCGAACCTCTCAACGTCATCTGGTGCCCCGAAAGACTCCTTCAACCTTTGAAGGATTTTTTCTGGCTGGGCTTCATCGAACTTGCGACTAAACTCATCGCTCATTGCCACCAACATAATGCATCGAATAGTGGTCCTATCAGAGAGCCACTTTTGATAAGTGTCTCTGACCAAACCCCGAGCATTGGCAGGAGGGATCTCCGGCGCCGGATCCGATATCACATACAGGATCCGTTCATGCTCCAAGACAATCCTGAGCCTTCGATACCGGCTATTGAAGTTTGGTCTATTGAGTTTCTCGTTGTCGAGAAGAGATCGGAGTGACAGGTTGGAGACATCTGAAAAGAAAACCAAAGCTAATTAGTGTATATGAATTATTAATCGAAATACATGGACTTTAGTCTAAAGGTCTCTCCCATTATTTTGCTCAGATTGGTAGCCTCTACCTCCATTCCGAGGAATTACTTTAATTCTCTAGTGGATACCAGAGTCCAATAGATAACACATGAGCCCGACTTTGGCCGGCCCACCCATGCATATCTAAAGGTAGGTTCTTTAATCGATTACTTCTCCAAGTAACCTCTAGTAATTGGGTTTTGTCCCAAGGAGCACTTCAATCGACCTATGGGCCTCCTATTGAAGGTCCTGGTTAGGTCCAACCATTAACATGATAAAATTTAATGCTTTTAACTAACGAATAGTCAAGCCAGACTTTGGCTGGCTCACCTGACCACCGTTAAGAGAGTCGCACTGAGCCATCATATTAGGAACAGCAATTCCAATAGCCCGATGAACACCCGATCTTTGGATCTGTCGATGAACACCCAACTACTGGACCCATTACTATCCTACTTAATGGGAGGCTAGGACTTGGTTATCCTTATAACTTTATCCTTTTAAGGACCTAATAATTTAGAGGGTTTTTAAATAATATGGCAGATGAAGAGATGAGAAGACATGGATCAACCTTCCACTGACCAAATCAGTAATCTAGGAGGGTTACTCATAACTAATAATCCATGGGCACCTAAAATCAGTCAAGACTGATTAACCTTGGGTGACAAGGGTTAACACGAGTCAATGAGCTATCCAATCAATCCTGATCGATCACATTGGCCAGGTAAGTGAGATCATGGGTTGGGTTCCGCCATTAACCATCTTGCCTTAGACACCAACAAGGTTGGCCAGGTAAGAGGTAGCCCCAAAGAACCATGATCACAATGCCAAACTTACCTCGATACCAATTGGTTCATCAGACTCAATTAACTAGCCTAAAGGCTCAGGTTTTCCACTGAGCCACAAATTAGGTCCATTTAGATTATGGACTAATCAATGTAACTATTAGATAGATCTAAAGAGAAGAAATCCTAACTCAACATTTGATTAGATTAGTTCTCTTATTTGTCCAATGCATCTAAACTTAGGTCTAACCCAATTAAGGACCTAATAAAAGCTAACCCATGACCCTTAAGGCTTATTAAAATGACTTAAAATCTTTGAATCATATTCCTAGAGTTCCTAGTCATTCTTAATTCTCAATTAAGTTCAATAGCTTTAAATAAATTAAAATAATTTTAATTTATCATGTAAAATAATTTTATAAAATTTTTAAAATTTGAATTCATTATTTTTCAGCATTTTCATCCCAAGTGTCGACTCACCAGGAGCAAGTGTCGACACCTAGTGTTGACACTTTGGTCGACTCAAGGCCTGAAACAGGTAGAAAATAGAACTCCAGATTTTCTGGCACCTGCTCATGAGTCGACACTTACAAGGCCAAGTGTCGACTCACGAGCCCAAGTATCGACACTTCCTGGTCAAGTATCAATCTTCAACCTATCACAAAGAAAAAACAGAACCCAGTTCTTAGACAAAAATACACATGAGTCGACACTTACAAGGCCAAGTGTCGACTCACAGCCCGAGATAGTGAAAACATAGTGATTTCAAATCCAATGTTTCTTCAAACATTCAATCAAAATCGATCAATAAAAACTCTTAGATCTTATCTAAAATTAATTTATGATCATTTGATTAGATTAAAACATTTTTAATCTACATTTTCTTGCTTCTTATTTTTCTTTTCAAGAGTCAATCACATCGGCACCCCTACACGCTATAGAAGACCCCATTGAATGGAAAGAGAGGGTCTTGTAGCCTTACTTCTCTTCTATGACCGGATGGCTATGGTGAAGCACTCAATCCAAGTACTTAAGAAGTGATGTTATTAGCATGCTAGAATCATTATACTACAAAAAGAAACCTATTGCTCTGATACCATTGAAGATGAAGTGCACCTACACCAAGCATACAATATGCAGAAAAACAGGGTAGAAGAAATGCATTTTAAAACAATTTTAAAGCATGCGTAGCGAAAGGCTCGGAAGATAGATCTAATCGATCTACCGATCTGCCCACAACAGGATCTAACATAATGACCTGGCATACAACATAGTATCAAAGCAAGAGAGGAACACAAATATAAAAGTACCATACCTTTATACTGAGAGAAGCTATGGAAGGAGGATGGCGCTCAAGCCATAAACATGTCTGGCCTCTACAGGTAATCCACACCTGGGCTCGACTCTGATCAACTCCCTTAAAGTGCTAGCTCTTCGAGATCCTTGGATCGATCTTCTTCTTCCAAGAAGATTAGGAGGAGAGCTAGAACCCCTTCCCAAGAGAACTCTCTTTCCAAGACCTAGCTAGAATGCTAGGATTCCCACACCTAATCCCTAGACCTCTCACAACCCTTATCTATCTTCCTCTCTCAAAGCTTTTCTCAAAAAAAATCTGTTGCAGCCATAGAAATGACGTTCATTTGTAGGGGCAGCAGGGAGAGGGAGAAAGTGGAAGGAGGAGAGATGAGGGGAGAGAATGGGGGAGAGGATCAAGGCCATACCAAATGAGTCCAACCCAAGAAGGTAAGTATGACATCATACCAAATAACCTTGGAGCCAAAACTGGTTTGAATTCGAAATTCAAATCAGGTCAAAACTTGTCCCAAAATCCTCCAAAAAAATCTTTCCAGAATTCTGCTCGTCACAGAAAATGTCGACTCATGAAAATTGCCAAGTGTCGACACTTGGAACAAAATCAATCATATTGACTTCTAGTGATAGCAAACGATTCTCAATCATCGATTAGCCTTAAGATCAGATAGAAATCCTCTATGGTATGTGACCCCATAGTTTCGAACACTAAGCCGATAGCACTGGAACATTTTCAGTACTAGTCAAAGTCTTCATCTAGCAATGATACTCGACGTCCGGATAGGTCGAAGATGTAGAGCACCTCATAAGAACCTCTGGGATATGGTTGCTGCATAATTGATTCCTTTGACCTCATAATGCTCAGCATAACCTAGGGTTCGACTGCCAATCCTAATTTGGTTTATCCAGATCATGTCTCAACCTCACAAGTTCTGTGACTCCTTACAAGAACTTTCCTGGCCAAGGTTTTGCTAAATTGGGACATAGTGAGTCATTCACTCCAAACTATTTGGAGAGGTCAATTCCATCTTGATCCACCACCGCTCCACAAGTACTTGACTGCACCTAGAAACCTTCCATTACTGGATTAAAAATCTGGATAGACCGACATCAAAGTACAGTAAGTTGCTTGCAAGCTGCCATGGTGACCTCAGGTTTGAGGGACACATATATCCATATCCCTTCGCGAGCAATCCTTTGGCAGAAGGGAGCTCCGCGATGGTCACGTTCAGTGAAATGTCATATATTTTACTTGCATGTCATACCAGTGTCTCGACACTCCTTGGTTAAGAGGACAACTAACAAATATGACATACAACAACCTACACTTAATACATCGTCATCCTATAACAATGTATCATTTGGTTGTGAAACAGTTTAAGAACTACTTGATATATGATGAATAGCCAAAATAAATAACTTTTATTTATTAAAAAAATTCATATACAAATATAAAATAGTACAACCATCTACAGCCTAGATGATTGGCTTTGGAATACAATTCCCAATAATGAGAGTAGGGTAAATGATAACACTGTTATTTCTGGCATGTACATGTCCGCCGTGAAAGTCACACCACCTATAATTCAACATTACGTAAGTCAATATGTAAACAACATACAATATGTAATTTTTGAGAAAAAAATTAAAAACATACAGTCACCTATGTGTTATTGTCTTTATTCATGTTTGGTCCATGTCTCATGGTCTGGACTCGAAATAAGCCACTTTCTTTATCAAATCTTGTTATTGTATGTGATGTAGCTTTGGATTGCTTGGAGATTATGTGTCCTATTATAAAAAGAGTAAATCTTTCATTCCTACTAATTGCATGATTTGTCTGGGCACGTCGATCATCAAAATATGATACAAGTCGAAAGAAAGTCAATTGCATCAAAGCAGTTACTAGCAGAAATCAAGCATTTTTTAAAACTCCATTAAAACACTCAGATAAATTTATTATCATCATTCCATAATGTTGACTGTCATCATGTGCAAGTATCCATTTATCTAAAGGGATATCATTCAACCATTAAACAACTTCTGGATTAAGTTTTTCAATGTTTCTCATATATTTTTGAAATTTTCTAGGCTATGTTTGCATTCTAGCTTTTTTGACCATATCTCTTAATTTTGGATCATGAAATCTGAAATTGAAATTGCTAGCCATGTGACGAAGACAATAAACACGATAAGCATTCGTTGGCTGCCAACCCAAATACTCATTTTGCACTGCAGATAGTATACCAGCATGTCGATCAGAAATTAGACAGATATCCTGATGTGATATAATAAAACTCCTGATGCAAGTTAAGAACCAACCCCATGATCAGCTGATTCTTCATCAACAATACTAAATGCAAGTAAAAATATTTGGTTATTCCTGTCAACATCAGTTGCAATCATCAACTTTTTCTTATACTTTCCATATATGAATGTAGCATCAACACTTATGACAAGTCGATGATACTTAAACCCTTCGATCGAGGGTGCAAAGGCCCATAAAACATGATCGAATAGAACATAATCTGAATCACCAGTAGGAGTGGTGCTGAATTTCACCTAAGAGCCAGGATTAAATTCTTGAACAGCATGCAACTATTTTGGCAACATATATCTATCCCAATACTCGAATAGCATGGCCATTGCCTTTTGCTTGGATTTCCATAATTTTCTGTAATTAGGTGTATAATTATATATATTTTTTATCAGTACACCAAGTCCAAAATAGCAATTGAAGAAATTTCTTTCACCAAACCCAAATTTCATTTGCAATTAAAGTTGAGTCTAGCTCAAAATGATCCTGAGACATCATTGCGGATATGCATGTATAGGGACCATTATATCGAGTGATCTCAAAATAACCATGCTATTTAATAGCTCTCAACCTCCATTGACATTCTGACTCTCTGTTCGTACATTTCAGAAGCCATAAATTGGGATTAGACTCAATAACCTTAAACTCATGATGTCTTTCAATAGAATATTGCTTTACTGCTATTTGTAATTCCGCCTTATCTATAAAGTGAAGGCCTTTACGTAATTCCTCATTTCTTTGCTATACAACAAATGGTTCTTGCAATGTATAGTACATGGATATATTAACAGTAGTCCAATCAATCTGATTGAATATTTCGGATGGGGCTTCAAATACTAATTTATTTATAATAGGAATATCATGTGCACTTCGTACAGGTTCTGATGTACCAGTTTCATTATGTTAATCAACCACATCATCTTCACTTTGTTCATCATTTTCATTAAAAAGTTAATTATTTATATGCACTATATCATCAGTAGCTGTATATACCGATGCTTGTCTAATATTACTCTCTGGCACATTATTGTCCACTGTATGTAAAAGATCTTGTGTAACTCTCGGACTATAGTATGACATAACCTGTTCAGCTACATGAGGACTAGCTGTATTTTGAGCAACAACTTCATAATCATCCTGTTCGTAAACAGGTTCAGGAGCTTCAACATTTATAATATCTATATACAACTCTGCACCTGATATAGAATGATGTGAACTAATCGTTGAAAACATTATCTCTATGTCTTCATTATTAGTTAGTGGAACAGGTTCATACTTTATAAATGTCGACTATACAACTTATGGATATCTATAAATGATTAATATTTTCTTTCCACTTTTGTCTATATAGAAGACTTTACAGATTTTGTTCTCCAACTCTTCGAATGTCATACCATATTTAATTTTAATTACCTTTTTTGATCCCTGATTATACTCAATACTATATTTGCCATTAATCATAGAACTATTAATATAACATAAAGCTATGATTATTTCCCCCATTATATCCTACATGTTTAATAAATGAAATATATTTAAAGATAACCTTCTCAAAATATAATGGCATCATTAAAAACTTAATTAAACAAAATAAATAATAAGACAATATACAACTGAACATAATTATTTTTTAAGTATATAAATATGATTTCAATAATTTTAAAATTTAATATATACGTACAGAATTTATGATTACTTAAATGATAAATGCATCCTATCACCAACTACTGGATAAAGATAGGTCCTATCCCATTCAGGAATTGCATTAATTTTACAGGTCAGCTTACAGGAATCAAACGATGTACAATAGAGACCGAATGAAATTTCGATAGCATTCTTCTTAGTTCTTCGCATACAAATAATTATATATACGAAGAACTAAGGAAAATGCTGCTCAAAATTTTATTTGATCTCCATTGCACATCGTTTGATTCCTGTAAGCTGACCTGTAAAATTATTTGCAATTCCCAAACTGTCCAAATTAGATAATCAATTAATTAAGGTGCATAATCTCAGATCCGTACAAATTCAAAAAAATGTACGAATACTATAGATTATGCATATTAATCAATTAACGGGTCTACGGTTTAATGTAATACAAATTTTATATTAGTATATATGAAAAATCGAATGATTTACATAACAAATAACTTTCGACATGTAAATTTGGCAATATTAATAATTTCTACATATTACATACTATCATATTCATGCTGCACATCTAAAAAAATATTTAAATAAATAAAATTACAAATATGCAAACTACAAATATGCAAACTTTAACGCTTAACTTAATTTATTGTACATTATGATTACATTTCTAAATTATTAAATTTATAATATGATTAATATATCGTATAAATTTTAAACTTTATTTATAAATTAATAATTTATTTATAAATTTAAAATATTAATAAATTTTAAATACATATTATTCATACTGCATTTTATTTAATATACTAATTTTGAACCACAATATACTTATATTTAATTAAGAATTTATTTATAAGATATAAATATTCAAATATTTTAAGCATTTAACAAACATATGATAAACTTATATAGCACAATAAACTTTTTTTATTTAATTGATTCAGTACATGTTCTAAAAATTTATATATTTTAATAATTTATTATTTTCATCATAATTTTTTAATAATAAACATATCTATTATTTATATACCTATATTATTTAACTATATCAATATTATAAATGTTATTCTTATACAATTATATATTTATAATTAATTAATTATTTAAATTATATAATAATTAAATAATTTTATATATTATTTTATAATAAAATAATTTTAACAATTCCATACATATTTATATCTACCAGTTGATTTTATGTACCATTATAATTTTATCTATATTTAAAAACTAAAAATAATTATTTTATTATAAAATGAAGATTATAAATTATTTTTCTAAAATTTGATTAAAAAATTATAAATAGAGATTTATCCTAGGATTTTATCCTAATAATTATTCTTTTAATCAAAAAGACTATTTAGTTTTTTTTAATAACAAAGACAGATAAATATTCAATAAAAATCTAAAATTTTTCTCTAAACAAAATAATTTTATGTAAAATTACAATATAAATTAAATACCACAAATAATTAAATTATCTAAATGTCAAACAATAACATATAATTACATTAAAAAAAATTAGAACAATATTAAATTCTAAAACTTAAACTTATAAATATGAATATAATATAACAAAAATATAATTATGAAAATGTCATAAATTATACCTGCAAGAAGAGAATGCCGGATGCTCGGGCTGATCTAGATACCAAAAATGCTGGTGCTGATTCTAAACATAAAAAAAAAATCAAAACTTAGACCATAAAGCTAGGACCAGGAGATCAAATCCTGGTTTAATCTTAAACAACTAACAAAAACAAAAATTACCTATGGGAAACACCTGGACCCCTTAAATCCAAACATGGGCCTAGGAGACCGAGATGGAGCACAAAACTACTAGGATTGGGAGATCGAGATGGAACCGGAATGCACCAGAAGAATGGAGACCGAAATGGGGCCGGGATGGGGTCGGGAGGGGGCCGGAAGAATCCAATAAAGGATGGGGTCGGGAGGGGGCCTAAGGGGCGGGATGGGGTTGGGAGGGGGCCGAAAGATGGAACTCACAGAAGAAAACAACCAAAAAAAAAAAACCCCAAAACGGGTCTTAAACGGGTCGGGCAAGAAATTGCGGGTTGGACTCGCATTTTCTCAGTGAATTCGCAGGTTCAAGCCGCATTTTTTGGGTGACTTCATGGGTTCAAGCCATGTTTTTTGGGTGAATTCGCGGGTTCAACCCGTATTTTCTCAGTGACTTCGCGGGTTCAACCTGCATTTTCACGTTCCCTTGCCACGCGCCCGCGGACCTATCCACGTGTATGATTTCATGGCCACCTATCCCTAATGTGGCCACGTGTCCAACCCTGGGTGACACATGGCCAGAAATCACCTATTTTTGTAAATAAATTTCGGAGAACCTTACTTTCAGAAATATTTTTTTATATTATTTTTTAAAAAAATTTGAAATATTTCTCTATCTTTATGTTTGTTATTATTCTCCTTACCTATTATAGTATTTCTTTATTCTTTAATAACATCTCACAAAACTAAATTAATAATATAAATTCATTATTAAAGCAAAAGTATAAATACTCCATAAAAATGATAAACACAAAGTACTTGAGAGGGGAATTCATGCCAATTGGGGGTTCTTTGGGATTTGGAGTTTTTTTTCAAAATAATATTATTTTAATAAATATTTATTAAATTGAGATACTTTGATATATATTTATGAAAGTAGGTGCTCAGCATTGATGTGGAAAGCCACGTAGAAATCGCAGGTTCTTCTTGCAATTTCACAAGTGAAACTATAGGTTGAACCTATGATTTCACGAAAGTTGAAATCGCAGGTTCAATTTTAGTGAAATCGCATGTTGAACTTACGATTTCAGTTTATTATTTTAGAAATTAATTTTTTTCATTAATAAATTAATTTTTGTACTATAATAGTTGAACCTGTGATTGATAAATTAATTTCAGTTGATCATAATGGTAGGTTATTTCAGTTGGTTAATAAATTAATTTTTATTAACAATTATAGTTTCAACTTGGACTAGATCAACTTGGGACTAAAGCGGGATAGGGGGAATAGGGAAAGAAGAACGCCAAGATAAAAAAAAAATCCGATGGGGCCGAGTGGGATAGTGGGAAGAAGAACGGGACAAATAGATCAGATGGGGCCAAAGCGGGACAGGGGGAAGAAGAAACCAGAGAAAAAAAATGGGACTAAAGGCTTAAAAATGCTCGGCTGAGAAATCACAGGTCCTACTCGCAATTTCAACAGATCCTCGTGCCATGTGGCCATTCCTGCCACGTGGTCAAAAGAACATATATTAGTAAATATGTTCTGTAATACCTATTTTTGTAAATATTAATTAAAAAATATTATTTTAAAAAAAATTCTTAGGATTTGCATGCTTCCAAGTAATACAAGGAACTCCTCAAATTCAAACTATAAGGCATCACACTTAGGAGGGACTTCTCGCGTTTACTTGGGAGTCCTTCACAAACTCAAACGTAGTGATTTCATGCACGTGGATGGGAAACATATTGCATGCTAGCTAGATGGGATGCTCACTTGGGCAAGGATTAGGTGAAGGTGAGCACAATGAGGAGATTAAGTGGATAAGAAACTTTTCTTTTTTTTAAAAAAAAAATGCAAAGAATATCGAGAAGCTATTATTTATTTTACTTGGCCTGTCTTATTAAAACAATCAGTACTCCTCCGGTATTTTCTTTTTGAATCAAATGCTATTTTACATAGGCAGAACTATGATCTTTTGTTGGCCACTTACCTAGCTTAAAGAGCTTGTAATTGTTTATTAGCGGGATAAATTTATTATAAGTCATTATAACAAATATCTTATATACTCACCACATACCTCAATCATATTAGATCATCAATCCAAAAAATTATAAACGAATCAAATGTTAGTTTGCATAGGCAGAATTATAATATTTTGTTGGCCACTTACCTAACTTAAAAGGCTTGTAATTGTTTATTAGTGGGATAAATTTATTATAAGCCACTATAACAAATATCTTATATACTTACCATATACCTCAATCATATTAGATCATCAATCCAAAAAATTACAAACAAATCAAATGTTAGTTTGCATAGGCAGAATTATAATATTTTGTTGGCCACTTACCTAACTTAAAAGGCTTGTAATTGTTTATTAGCAAGATAAATTTATTATAAGCCACTATAATAAATATGTTATATACTCACCACATACCTCAATCATATTAGATCATCAATCCAAAAAATTACAAATGAATCAAATGTTAGTTTGCATAGGCAGAATTATAATATTTATTGGCCACTTACCTAACTTAAAGGGCTTGTAATTGTTTATTAGCAGGACAAATTTATTATAAGCCACTATAACAAATATCTTATATACTCACCACATACCTCAATCATATTAGATCATCAATCCAAAAAATTACAAACGAATCAAATGTTAGTTTGCATAGGCAGAATTATAATATTTTGTTGGCCACTTACCTAACTTAAAGGGCTTGTAATTGTTTATAAGCAAGATAAATTTATTATAAGCCACTATAACAAATATCTTATATACTCACTACATATCTCAATCATATTAGATCATCAATCCAAAAAATTACAAATGAATCAAATGTTAGTTTGCATAAGTAGAATTATAATATTTTGTTGGCCACTTACCTAACTTAAAGGGCTTGTAATTGTTTATTAGCAAGACAAATTTATTATAAACCACTATAACAAATATCTTATATACTCACCACATACCTCAATCATATTAGATCATCAATCCAAAAAATTACAAATGAATCAAATGTTAGTTTACATAGGCAGAATTATAATATTTTGTTGGCCACTTACCTAACTTAAAGGGCTTGTAATTGTTTATTAGCAAGATAATTTTATTATAAGCCACTATAACAAATATCTTATATACTCACCATATACCTCAATCATATTAGATCATCAATCCAAAAAATTACAAACGAATCAAATGTTAGTTTGCATAGGCAGAATTATAATATTTTGTTGGCCACTTACCTAACTTAAAGGGCTTGTAATTGTTTATTAGTAGGATAAATTTATTATAAGCCACTATAACAAATATCTTATATACTCACCATATATCTCAATCATATTAGATCATCAATCCAAAAAATTACAAACGAATCAAATGTTAGTTTGCATGGGTAGAATTATAATATTGTGTTGGCCACTTACCTAACTTAAATTGTTTATTAGCAAGATAAATTTATTATAAGCCACTATAACAAATATCTTATATACTCACTACATACCTCAATCATATTAGATCATCAATCCAAAAAATTATAAATGAATCAAATGTTAGTTTGCATAGGTAGAATTATAATATTTTGTAGGCCACTTACTTAACTTAAAGGGCTTGTAATTGTTTATTAGCAGGACAAATTTATTATAAGCCACTATAACAAATATCTTATATACTCACCACATACCTCAATCATATTAGATCATCAATCCAAAAAATTACAAACGAATCAAATGTTAGTTTGCATAGGCAGAATTATAATATTTTGTTGGCCACTTACCTAACTTAAAGGGCTTGTAATTATTTATTAGCAGGATAATTTTATTATAAGCCACTATAACAAATATCTTATATACTCATCACATACCTCAATCATATTAGATCATCAATCCAAAAAATTACAAACAAATCAAATGTTAGTTTGCATAGGTAGAATTATAATATTTTGTTGGCCACTTACCTAACTTAAAGGGCTTGTAATTGTTTATTAGCAGGATAAATTTATTATAAGCTACTATAACAAATATCTTATATACTCACCATATACCTCAATCATATTAGATTATCAATCCAAAAAATTACAAACGAATCAAATGTTAGTTTGCATAGGTAGAATTATAATATTGTGTTGGCCACTTACCTAACTTAAATTGTTTATTAGCAAAATAAATTTATTATAAGCCACTATAACAAATATCTTATATACTCACCACATACCTCAATCATATTAGATCATCAATCCAAAATATTACAAATGAATCAAATGTTAGTTTGCATAGACAGAATTATAATATTTTGTTAGCCACTTACCTAACTTAAAGGGCTTGTAATTGTTTATTAGCAGGACAAATTTATTATAAGCCACTATCACGAATATCTTATATACTCACCACATACCTCAATCATATTAGATCATCAATCCAAAAAATTACAAACAAATCAAATGTTAGTTTGGATAGGCAGAATTATAATATTTTGTTGGCCACTTACCTAACTTTAAGGGCTTGTAATTGTTTATTAGCAGGATAATTTTATTATAAGCCACTATAACAAATATCTTATATACTCACCACATACCTTAATCATATTATATCATCAATCCAAAAAATTACAAACGAATCAAATGTTACTTTGCATAGGCAGAATTATAATATTTTGTTGGCCACTTACCTAACTTTAAGGGCTTGTAATTGTTTATTAGCAGGACGAATTTATTATAAGCCATTATTACAAATATCTTATATATTCATCACGTACCTCAATCATGTTAGATAACCAACCCAAAAATATTATAGCAAATAAAATTTAAATTAGTAATATTTTTAATATATATTGGTAAAAAAACTATCATTATTTCCATAAATTTGTGTGGTATGGTAGGAGCCTCTTGAATCGGGCACCGTTCTCAATTCATACACAAATCTATTACATAGTTTTCACATGGAGCTTTTCATACTTTCTTAAATTTCTAACATGTACTCTGATTTTGCAATAACATAATCAAATCAATTTTATAAATGTGATAAAATAGAGTCTCCATTAAATTCCTTGTATATAAAACCTTTTTGCATAATTGGCCTATTAATCGCATTGGAATTCCTCACTAGCAAGTTGTACAAGTGCTTCTAGTTCTACCTTTTTGTTCTCCAATCGTAATCATTTCAGCATTCTTCATTGCTCAGGCAATTGACTCTACATACTTCTTCTACTCTTATCTTATCAAAATCTATTGCATTATCTCCATCACTTCTTCATGCCTAAAATATTGAGGGGCAAAGTTTAGAAATCAATGAACCAACTACTAACTCTTTAAATTGTGCATTGCAATGTTATTTTCCTTTTGCACATGGTTCATAACAATGTCTTTCACAATGTACTGCTTTTTGGTTAAACTTGCTTTTGGTGCAATTTTATTTTGATACTAATATGGCTTTTGACTTTATGACCGGCTAGTTTAGCTATAACATGTTCCAAAATTAGGGCATCAAGGTTATATAAGAGTTTTTTCTTAATTTAGGTTAATATTAATTGGTATTTATGTTTTATTAAAATCGAGTTGATTTTATGGTCTATGTTGATAGACGTATTGAGCCCAATGTTATGTGATCATTGTGTTTGAGGCTAGGAGCATCTTCTATAAGTTGGTGTGGTTAAGATGTACAATGTAGGCTTTGGTCCAATTAGCCCATGATGGGAGGGTCTGTTAGGGTTTGCTTATAAATAATAGGCTAGGTCCCCTCTCCACTCTTTATGATATATGATATTATTGTTCATGTGAGATTTGCTCTCATGGCTTGTTTCATCGATGAGCCGCCTGTTGAAAGAGGATGTTGGAGAGAAAAACTTTGCCTTCGATATTCACATGAAAATATCTTACAGGTTTGGAATTAATGGTGAATACATGTATATATCTCAAACCCTATTAATAGATATTGATAATATATGTGATAAATAGTATGAGATATGTTATCAAATAGATCAGATCTAAAATATTTTGCATTCTAATCTTCTACCCATGATCCATGGGGATTAATGAAAGTTTTTCCTATATTTGGTATCAGAGCCCTGGTATTTTTTGGTAGAATATTGGAATTATTTATTTTTCTATCCAGCTTTGGATGATTAGCCTGGAGAAACCTGTCGCCTATCTCACAGTATTGATACATGATTTCTCCTATTTTCTCCTAGTATTTTAGATCTCATGGAAATATACATTATGATAAAATGGCCATGGTTGTCCTCTATATCTAATCCACTTTAACTTATCTTTAAATCCTCCCTCTTTCCCTAAAACCATATCTCGCCTTGCCAATCTGACCCCAAATCTCTTCGATTATGGGTTGGAGAAGAATTTTGGGCATCATAATTAGGGATGGCAATAAAACCCAAACCCATGGTACCCGATCCGACCCAACCCGATTGGGCCAAGTAGTCAACGCTTTGACTGGGTTTGGGCCGGGTTTAGGTAAAACCCGAATGCTTAACTTTGGGTTTGAGTCGGGACTGGATAGATATAGACCCGACCCGAACCCGGCTCAAATTATTTTAATATTTAAATATATATATAATTAATATATATTTTATTAATTATAATTATTAGTTATTAAATTTTAAAATACTTGAACCCTTTACCCTAATCCTTATATATATATATATATTGAAAATTTTTTTTCATCCTATTCTATTCAGGATGAATTCAAAACAAAATCATAATTAATAGTTTACCAACTTCATAATATAAATTTTGATTGAATATGAAATTAAATGCGGTTGAACTAAAATGTAGTTAAATTTTATTTGTTTAATATATGTATAATTTATAAAATTGTAGATGATTTTAAAGTTGATAAAAATGAAAAAATATTTAATATGACTCAGTTGGATTTGGGCCGGGTAAATCCGATTACCCGATACTCAATTAAGATGGATTTGGATAAAAAGAATCTGGTCCTGATAGTGTTTGGACCAGGTTTGGATGGTGTATTGAATATTTGAGTTTGGGTTTGGATAGTTATGCATCCGGCCCGAACCCGGCCCCTCCATGCTATTCCCTCCAGTCCTTGTCCAATTCTAAATCTGGTCAATGGTTTAGGATGGTGGTTCCAATTTCATTGGTGATCGGTGGTGGAGTTTTGGCCTGAGATCACATAAGAAAAAAAATATATATATATATACCATGGAGGGAGAATTGGCTGACCAGTTTGGCTTGCCGGTGGTCGGGAGAAGGCTGTCATCATTTTGGATGGGAAGAAGACCCATTGATGATCGGTGACGTCAAAATCGGTAGCGGCTGGTTGATTTGAGAAGAGAGGTGACGACCCTCTCCTCTCTGTATTTCTCTTTTGGATGTCATGGGAAAGGAGGCCAGAAATTATGATGAGATGAGTCTTTTGGCCACCGGCGACGGTGAGAGGCAGTGATCCGGTGATCGGTTTGGCCAATGGGTCTCCGATTGGGGAGATCCCAAGCTAGGAACTGCCATTAATGGCGGTTTGGAGCAGTGGTGGGAGGAAAAACAAAAAAAAATTCGGAGAACCTGCCATCGGGCGCATCTCGATCTCAAGCAACACTGCCAGAGGTGGCGACTGGTCATCCCGGTCGATCCTGGTAGTCATCTCACTGGTCTTTGCACCGACAAGGAGTAGTTTGGCAAAGGGGTGGTAGTGATCGAAGGCCCTAATTTTCTTTTATTTTCTTAATCGTGGGGAAGAAGATTATCTTTTGGGTTTTGGTTTCGAGTCTTAATCCAAAATCCAGAATCTAAAAGCTTATTGTCTTATAACAAAAAAAAAAAAAGGTCTTAATGAATTTTGGGTTTGGATAATAGGTTTTGGATTTTAACCCATTAACGACTGAATCTATTATCAAATCAAATAAATTTAGTCCAATTGATAAACGGTTGAACTCAATCACATTGGATCAGTTTTTAATTTGAGTTAAGGAAAATTTTATAATTAACCCCTATCAAATTAATAATATAAATGGATCCATATAAAATTATAGACAGGCTCCTAAAATTTTTAAAATTATAAATGAGTCCTGAAGATTTTACATTTAGGTCACTGTTATTTTTTGAAAATGTATTTTATAGAAAAGCCCCTATATTTTTGTAATTTATGGTTTGGTCCTCTATTATTGTTTTTGATAAAAATTACTGTAACTTGCTTATTTTATAATCAATTTGAGCGATCTTTGGACCGTTGGAC
Source organism: Areca catechu (assembly GCA_021397845.1). Lineage (NCBI taxonomy): Eukaryota > Viridiplantae > Streptophyta > Magnoliopsida > Arecales > Arecaceae > Areca > Areca catechu. The sequence goes on along the minus strand of CM038042.1, from coordinate 12,149,438 downwards.
TTATAATATTTTAAAAAATATTTTGATAGAATTCTTCATATATGATAAAATGTTTAAATAATTTATAATATTTATATGTAATTCTACATACTATTATATAATTCGAGTATGTTTTCGCGTAATCCCAAAGGGTCTGAAGCACTCTATGAATTTTGAATAGCTAAGTTATTGAGGACTAATTATTCATATTATATTTCAATTGCATTGATGTCTGTTATTATTGTATTTTATATTATGTAGCAAGTGTTATTGATAGAAGTGATAGTTAGAATGCATTATTATGTTATAATATGATCAATGTGGTGCATGTTGTTGAGTATCCCATTTTGGATTGATCTTTTATGGCATACTGTTGTTAAAGTATGTTATTTTATATTTGTTTGAGCATTTGCCTTCCTTATTTGAATAATTTTATGAATTGACATAAATATTTATTATTAAAGTGATTTATTTATATTATTTATGAGTTTTTTACTATGAGAGGGATATTTTCTGGTTATTGCATATAATCGCCTGTCTAAAGGGGGTTGATGTGATAGGATCGCTGGCGTGGAGGAACCGGCAGGCGCCACGTCAAGAAAAGATGCCACATCGATTCTCCAGCCCGGATCCCATTACCGAGCTGAGCTGAGCTCCCTCAGAACAACAAGTCGAGCTCAGTCCTCCGCCAGGTCGTACCCGCAAGCTCAGGACGCCTAGGTCGGAGCCGCCTTCTGCCCTCCAGAGCGAGACCCTCGAAGGCTAGTGTCCTGCAGTCGAGGTTGAGCCAAGAGCTCACCCGCCGATGTAGAGCCTTTCCGAGCGCATGCCCTCGGGACCGGGTCCACCTTCCGCCCTCTAGAGCGAGACCCTCGGAGGCTAGTGCCTTAAGATCGAGGTTGAGCCAAGAGCTCACCCACTGATGTGGAGCCTCTCCGAGCGCGCGCCCTCTGGACCGGGTCCGCCTTCCGCCCTCCGGAGCGAGACCCTCGGAGGCTAGTGCCCTGCGGTCGAGGTCGAGCCAAGAGCTCACTTGTCGATATGGAGCCTCTCCGAGCGTGCACCCTCTGGACCGGGTCCGCCTTCCGCCCTCCAGAGCGAGACCCTCGGAGGCTAGTGCCCTGTGGTCGAGGTCGAGCCGAGAGCTCACCTATCGATGTGGAGCCTCTCCAAGCGCGTGCCCTCTGGACCGGGTCCGCCTTCCGCCCTCCGGAGTGAGACCCTCGGAGGTTAGTGCCCTGCGATCGAGGTCGAGCCCAATACTCACTCGTCGATGTGAAGCCTCTTCGAGCGCGCGCCCTCCAGACCGAGCCCGCACTCTACCCTCCTTCACCAAGGCACCCCCGCAAGCTCGGAGCGTCTAGGTTGAAGCGAGTCCTGCCATCCCAGCTCGGCTCCAGCCCGGACGAGGTCCTCACCAGCCCAGAACACTAGCGAGCCACCCGAGTACTGCACTGAAGCATCTTCCAGGCTGTACTGACCACCTACGATCGCCAGTTACACCAAAAAGGCAAGCAGCACGTTGATCGAGATGCCACACTCCTCACTAACCACTCAAATCGCCCAAGAGAAGAAGCCAACCAGAAAATTCGAATCCCGTGGGCGGCGGCCCACCATTCGAGGCACTGACAAGTTTTCCGGAATGAGACAACCAAGAAGAGTGCCGGAGCACCTGACAACTCTCCTTATCATGAATCAGGAAAGACTCCTCGAAACACTGTCGCATGCGCTTGACAGCCCGACGGGAATCTCGAGACAAGCGCCCAACGGTAACCTAGTTTGCAATAAACTCAGAGGTAACACAACTACTCCAACACATAGGCAAAAAAAAAAAAAATAAAAGTTCAAGCTCGACCAAGAAGGCGAAGCACCACCACCAAAATCACAGCTGAGGGAAAACAAGGGAAACAAGGAGAAGCGGAGGAGCAGGGAACCCCTCTGTCCCCGCTATCAGTCTCCCCCTGCTACGTTTTCTCCTCCACGCATCTTTCACTCCTCCTAGTACGGAGTCCATCAAGAGGGGCCCGACCAGGAGGATCTGTTCTCCTGGATCGTCATTGACTTGATCATCAAAGTGCCTCCACCAGAAATCCCAGCCTGGGTTACTAACCTCTGTTTCGCAGGTCCAGGAGCAGAGGATCGACAGGCAGCGAATGGAGCGCACTCCGGCGCTGGCAGCAGCTACGGGCCATGATGGTCTTGGCGATAATAGATTGGCGCACCAGGTAAGGGGGCAGGACGGGCATAACTAAGTCCTCCACCTCCCCACAGGTCAACATACCGCGGAAGAACGGTGATGACACAAGCTAGAAAGGTTAATAGATTGGCAATCTTCTCTAGGCCTCTCCAGGACGTCACCCCTTCGTCCTCTTCAATGGGGAATCCGCTGACGAAACCATCAGGCACGTAGTGAAAGTGCGCTTGGAGAAGTATGAGCACAAGATGGTGGGATTCTTCCACCGGTTCATCAGCAAGCGAGGCTCAGTCGGTGAGCCATCGGACTACAACGCCCACCACGGTGAAGCCCTTCACCGGTCACAGCGAGGCGGAGTATCATCGCTTCCACCGTGATCACAGCCATGGCACCGAAAAATGTCGCAACCATGAGCAGGAGATCGGGAAGCTCGTCAAGGAGGCTCTCCTCCAAAGGTTTGTGGGGGGGGGCAGACCTCAAGCGGGGCCCCAAGCGCTCGCCACTCTCCCGTCAACTTCGACCACCGACAGTCACCCCATCACGAAACCAGTGGGTGTGATTGCTTGGAGAATCACACGCGCGTCTAAGAAGACTCCGGGGGCAGGGGACCCCGAGGGTAATCGTCCCGCCATGCGAGGAGGAGAGAGTGAAAGAGAAAGGTAAATAAAGATGCCACGGATGTCAGGACGACAGTTGCGAACCACCGTGGGAAGGCCCCCCATGAGATGGTCGAAGCTCCATCACGAGGGGTCCATTACCTCGAAAAACTCGACGGCGTCAGGCTCTCCCGAGGGAGGAGGGCATGCAACCTACAAAGACGTCCCCAATAAGGTAAGCTCCCTTACCAATAATCATAATAACAATTTTTCTCTTGCATGGGTATCCGCATGTCTTGCAGGAAAGAATCGGCGGCGCCCCCGAGCCCAGCTCCAGGATGTCAAAGAATCTTCGAGCCACGTAGCTTCCAAATTCCAGGCGTCCCTGACCCCAGCATCAGGATGTCAAAGAATCTTCAAGCCACATAGCTCCCAAATTCCCAACGTCCCCGAGCCCAGCTCCAGGACGTCAAAGAATTTTCGAGCCACGTAGCTCCCAAATTCCAAGCATCCCCGAGCCCAGCTCCAGGATGTCAGAGGATCTCCGAGCCACGTAGCTCTCAATTCCAGGCATCCCCGAGCCCAGCTCCAGGATGTCAAAGAATCTTCGAGCCACGTAACTCTCAAATTCTAGGCGTCCTCGAGCCCAGCTCCAGGATGTCAAAGAATCTTCGAGCCACGTAGCTCCCAATTTCCCAACGTTCCCGAGCCCAGCTCTAGGATGTCAAAGAATCTTCGAGCCACGTAGCTCCCAAATTCCAAGCATCCCCGAGCCTAGCTCCAGGATGTCAAAAAATCTTCGAGCCACGCAGCTCTTAATCATCAACGTCCCCGAGCCCAGCTCCAGGACACCAACTCAAAACCGGAGCTCAGATCTCCGGCCAAGAAAACTTCGAGCCAAGCCGCTCTCCATCTCAAACATCTCTGACCCAAGCTCCGAGATGACAAGAGATCATGGGGCCACGTAGCTCCCATCAACGCCTTGAGCCTAGCTCCAAGGCGCCAAAGACCTGAGCCAAGATCTCAGGCAACCCCTGGGCCCGAGCCTAGCTCCACGTCCAGGAAGGTCTCGAGCCTAGCTTCAAGGCAATCAAGACCGGTAATCCCCTTCTCTGATCTCCCCACTCGAAAAGAAGACTAGAGGGGAAGGAAAGAAAGAGAACAAAGGGGGGAGCTCGGCAACCCCCTTCTCTGATCTCCCTACTCGAAAAGAAGACGAGAGGGGAAGGAAAGAAAGAGAACAAAATGGGGGCACAACCAGCATCCTCTTCTCTGATCTCCCCACTCTAAAAAAAAAAAGAGAAAAAAGAAAGAAAGAAGAGAGGGGAAGGAAAGAAAGAGAGAACAAGAGGAAAATACAGCATCATCGAAACTACCACTTTCCCTTCTCAAGACCGGAGCTCGGATCTCCGGCCAAGAGAACTTCGAGCCAAGCAGCTCTCAGTCACCAACATCCCAAAGCCCAGCTCCAGGACGCCTTCTCAAGACCGGAGCTCAGATCTCCGGCCAAGAGAACTTCGAGCCAAGCAACTCTCAGTTACCAACATCCCCGAGCCCAGCTCCAGGACGCCTTCTCAAGACTGGAGCTCAGATCTCCGGCCAAGAGAACTTCGAGCCAAGCAGCTCTCAGTCACCAACGTCCCGAGCCCAGCTCCAGGATGCCTTCTTAAGACCGGAGCTCAGATCTCCGGCCAAGAGAACTTCGAGCCAAGTAGCTCTCAGTCACCAACATCCCCGAGCCCAGCTCTAGAACGCCTTCTCAAGATTGGAGCTCAGATCTCCGGCCAAGAGAACTTCGAGCCAAGCAGCTCTCAGTCACCAACGTCCCTGAGCCCAGCTTCAGGATGCCCACTCAAGACTGGAGCTCAGATCTCCGACCAAGGGACCTCCGAGCTATATGGCTCTCAGTCAACAACCCCTTCGAGCCCAGCAGCTCTCAAGTGTCATAACTTGGCCCCAAGCAAGGTGCAACCCTTCTCTCTGATCTCCAAAAAAAAAAAAAAGGGAAAAAAGAGAGGAAAGGAAAAAAAGAGAAGTGAGTAAAAGAAAATAGATGGCAAAGAAACTTAAGTTTCGTTGACTGAACATAAATTACAAGTATTTTCTGGGCCCCCGACATGCCGGGTGACCCTGACTGAATACAAGAAACAAAAGTACCGAACAAAGCAAGAAAGAAAAAGGTCACTCCATGCCAGCCGGTTTCTCTGCTGGATCCTGAGACCGAGAAGTCTGCGGCTGAGCTGCCCTAACTCCGGGAGGATCACCCTCAACTGGTGTCGAGGGCTCTAAGCCCACGGCTCCCACGGTGACCTCCTCGTCAGCCTCCGCCTCTGAGGCCGAAGGATACTTGAGGCAGCCACGGTCCTTGTCAGGGATAAGCGCCTCCACCCGGTCGTGCAGATACATGAAACCCTTATAAAAGGAATCCGACGCCATCTGCTGGATTTCAGCGATGAAGTCCTCCGAAGCCTTGAATCTGGCGACAGCATCCTCAGCACCCTTCATGGCCGCAGCCGCCACCCTCTTCGACTCGGCGGCCTCTAACCTGGTTGCCTCCGCCGAGTTGGATGCCGTCTCTGTCGCCTTCTCAGCAGTGGCAAGTTTCTCCTTCAAAGTTGCCAGCTCAACCTGGGCAGCTCGGGCGATCTCCTTGTGTCGATCGGCCTCGGCACTGTACCAGTTTAGTTTTTTCTCGATGACGGAGAGGTCATCGATCGCCTTCTTCGAACGGCTCCGCTCTAGGTCGCGAGCCGTCAGGAGTCCCTTCTCTCGCCCCTCAGCATTGACGAGCTCTTTCTCAAGGTCCTTGACCTTCGACTCAAGGACCCCGTTTGCCCCGACCTTCCCCTTCAGGTCGACCTTCAAAGACTCGATCTCGGTGGCCTGCTGCTGCTCAAGACGCTCTTAGCTCTGGTAGCGGCCCTTGATGTAGAGGACCACGGCACCGATCTGCAACATGAATAGAGGTCCGCAAAAAAAAAAAAGAAAGAGAGAAAGAAAAGAAAGAAGAAGAAAGAAAAGAAAGGAGGGGATAACTCACCGAGTACAGCTGGGGAAAGATGTTGCTGAAAATGTCGGCTAGCCGCATCCCGGCCATCTCTTGTCGGTCACATAGCTAGATTGAGAAATCCATCATACGCTCGGCCAACTTGGGGCTCCGAAGGAAAGAGCTGTCCGGCCCCATCCTGAAAGGGAGGCAGCATCGTGTCTCCTCCCTCCTGCCCTCTCCAGGGGCGGGCGACCTTGCCCCGCTGATTGAAGGACCCTGGGGGGCAGACTGAGAAGCTGGTGTCGGTGCAGGCGGCACCTCCATCATGGCCCTGGGTGCAGCCCAGATCTCCTCACCCCTGACATTGGTGATGGGCGGACTCGGAGGACGGCAGGGTGCAGCGGCAGCAGCCGCGGCCCTCACCCGGGCAACTACCTCAGGCTCGCAGCGGGGGCCTGCTGGGCTGGCCTTGATGCCACGGAAGCTGCCCTCTCCACCAGCACAGGGGTAGTGCGGGACACCTCTGAACCCGGACCCGCTGGAGCTGCCGAGCTCAGACTGATCACCACCGTGGGGGCGGCCGCAGGGGCGCTCTAACTCCATTCCCGCCTCGACAAAGGCTCCTCGGCCAAGCCGGTCGGTGGCCTCTTCTTGGTGATTGCCAGGAGGTCATTCTCGGAGAAGATCATTCCTGCATGCAGACCACACAACAGTTAGAATCTGTGGGGAGTAGTGCAAGAAGTGCAAGAAAAAAGGAAAAGAAAAGTTCAGGTCGAACTCACCCAACCCGTTCGTTGGGTTGACCCTGGAGTCGGCAAGGTTCTGCTCAGACAATAGGACCTCCAAAGGAGAAATCTGGGTGGTGCGGAGCTGCTCGTAATCATCCCAGTCAGCCGCATCGACCACAGAATTTTGGTTGGGAGACTTGTCTGGATCGCTCCAGACCCAGTCGACCCCCTTAACCTCGACAAAGAAAAACTTGCTCTTCCATCCCGTGATGGAAGAGTGAAGCTCGAACTTGATGCCCTTCGGATGGGAGGACAAGGACCACCACCCATCCTCGGTTGGGTGGCACTTCAGGGCAAAGAAAGCCCTGAACAAGGAAAAGTGGGCAACGAACCTGTGGAGGTGACAAAGCACAATGAAGGAAAAAATAACCCTAATGGCGTTTGGCACTAGCTGTGCGGGGACCAGACGATAATTATCCATGATGGATAGGAAGAAAGGATGGAAGGAAAATTGGAGACCCCCATAGAAGGTCCCCTCATAAAACACAAGATGGCCCGGGCCACTAGAAATGACCCGTTCCCCCGGCTGGGGATCATGAGCCGGACGGAAGCCGGGATGCCATAAACATCCCGGACGGCCTTAGTTCCCCGATAGTGATCGTCGAGGCGACCCCACCAGGACCCGTGGACCGGATTGACTCAGAGATGGGGACGGAAGGAGAAGGAGGAGGCAAAGAAGGGCCAGATCCCAGTTTCCTGATGAGTACCGGGCCAGGAGGATGCCTCCTACTGAGCTCAAAGCGAGTTGCATCTTCCTCTCCGTCAGAGGAAGAAGAAGAAGATGCCGGCCTCCGCTCGGAGGGACCGGCCTCGTCCTGATCAATGGAGGGGCGGAAGCCCGGACCAAAACAGGACATCCTCGAGAACGATAAGAAGGAAGGACTTGGAGTAGAGGACGAAAGAGAAGACTCAACCTAAATAAGACTTCAGACCCTGGGAAAGAACCCTATTCTAGCAGGGGAAGGAGGGAGAAGAAGCTGACTTGTTGCCTTAGAAGATTCAGGATGACTGGAAGGAGGAAGAAGCTTGGACGCGACAGCGGCAGGCACGGAGAATTCAAAGAGAATAGATGGTTCGGGCAAGGCCCTCCTTTCATTTTGAAATGACCCGAGGGATTCGTACCGATCCAATCCCTCCGTCAATGGATCTATGCCACGTGCTACCCATCAACGAGAGTGGCGTCCCGGTCGCTCTGAATTCTGCACCAACATTAACTGCTTCTTGGACGTGGCCGCATGGCATCCCCGCATTGGTCCGCAGGGCCGGCCCCCGAAGTGCCAGCAATCATGGCCATCGTCGTGCCAGATTTTTGCCTTTCCATGTCAGCACCACAATTACTCCCTTCGACCTGAGCACCGTATATTAACGAGCCTCGGGAGTGGGGGACAAATGATGTGATAGGATCGCTGATGTGGAGGAACCGGCAGGCGCCACATCAAGAAAAGATGCCACATCGATTCTCCAGCCAGGATCCCACTACCGAGCTGAGCTGAGTTTCCTCAGAACAACAAGCCAAGCTCAGTCCTCCGCCAGGTCGTACCCACAAGCTTGGGATGTCTAGGTCGGAGCCGCCTTCTACCCTCCAGAGTGAGACCCTCTGAGGCTAGTGCCCTGCGGTCGAGGTCGAGTTAAGAGCTCACCCGCTGATGTGGAGTCTCTCAGAGTGCGCGCCCTCTGGACTGGGTTCGTCTTCCGCCTTTCAGAGCGAGACCCTCGAAGGCTAGTGCCCTGCGGTCGAGGTCGAGCCAAGAGCTCACCCACTGATGTGGAGCCTCTCTGAGCGCGCGCCCTCTGGACCGGGTCCGCCATCCGCTCTCTGGAGTGAGACCCTCGAAGGCTAGTGCCCTGTGGTCGAGGTCGAGCCAAGAGCTCACCCGTCGATGTGGAGCCTCTCTGAGTGCGCGCCCTCAAGACCGGGTCCGCCTTCCACCCTCCAGAGCGAGACCCTCGGAGGCTAGTGCCCTGCGATCGAGGTCGAGCCAAGAGCTCACCCGCTGATGTGGACCCTCTTCGAGTGCGCGCCCTTTGGACCGGGTCCGCCTTCCGCCCTCTGGAGTGAGACCCTCGGAGGTAGTGCCCTGCGGTCGAGGTCGAGCCCAGCACTCACCAGTCGATGTGGAGCCTCTCTGAGCGTGCGCCCTCCGGACCGGGCCCGCACTCTGCCCTCCTCCACCAAGACACCCCCGCAAGCTCGGAGCGTCTAGGTCAGAGCGAGTCCTGCCATCCCAGCTTGGCCCCAGCCCGGACGAGGTCCTCACGAGTCCAGAACACCGGCGAGCCACCTGAGGACTGCACTGAAGCGCCTTCCAAGCTGTACTGACCACCTGCGACCACCAGTTATACCAGAAAGGCAAGCAGCACATTGATCGAGATGCCACACTCCTCACCAACCACTCAAATCGCCCAAGAGAAGAAGCCAACCGGAAGATTTGAATCCCGTGGGCGGCGGCCCACCCTTCGAGGCACTGATAAGTTTTCCGAAATAAGACAACCAAGAGGAGTGCCGGAGCGCCTGACAACTCTCCTTATCATGAATCAGGAAAGACTCCTTGGGACACTGTCGCATGTGCCTGACAGCCCGGCAGGGATCCCAAGACAAGCGCCCAACAGTAACCTAGTTTGCAACAAACTCAGAGGTAACACAACAACTCCAACACAAAGACAAAAAAAAAAAAAAAAACACAAGCGCAAGCTCGACCAAGAGGGCGAAGCGCCACCACCAAAATCATAGCTGAGGAAAAATGAGAGAAACAAAGAGAAGCGAAGGAGCAGGGAACCCCTCTGTCCCCGCTATCAGTCTCTCCCTGCTACGTTTTCGCCTCCACACATCTTTCACTCCTAGTGCAGAGTCCATCAAGAGGGGCCCGACCAGGAGGATCTATTCTCTTGGATCGTCACTGACTTGATCATCGGAGTGCCCCCGCCAGAAATCCCAGCCTGGGTTATTAACTCCTTTTTCGCAGGTCCGGGAGTAGAAGATCGACAGGCAGCGAAGGGGGCACACTCCGGCGCCAGCAACAGCTACGGGCCATGACGGTCTTGGCGGAAACAGGGGTTGTTATATAATTTAATCTAGAAAGGTTGCATGAGACATTATGTTGTAATGGTGCTCTAGCTTTCATGGGTTTATCTATCAAAAAGGGATAGGTTCATGATGGTTAGGATATTTCATTTACTTGTGGCTTCATGTGAAGTGTATTGATATATATTACATATTCTGTCTAAAAAGAAATATATGATATTATATTTGGATCTTGTATATCATTTATGTATACACCCATTGACTAGTATTTTGCATTCATGCTCTCTTTGCTTATATAATCATTTTTATGTTAATAATATTATTATTATTATTGAGGTCTTAACTAGATCAAAATATCAAAGAAGGAGATATATTATACTTAGAAAATTTATCTATCCAAAGGGAATAGATTTTTGAATGCCTTGTATCTTCATAGTGTTAACATTTATTTTCTTTGAAAAGAGATATATATTGGACCTAAGAAATTTATCTACTCAAGGGAGACATATTTTTAAAATTTTGTATTCTCATTATATTGACCTCATTATTGGGGTTCAAACTATATCATATTCTCTGTCTATAGGAGAGTTTTATGATGATGCACATGGTGCACTTATTGATATTTTAAACTTTTATTTATTTATTATTTATACCTAAAATATATTGCATCATATATGAGCTTGATTGATGTTTTATATATCTTATTCCATCTTAGAGGTCATGACTTGATGATCCCTCATTGGAATGTTTATGAATTTTGATGGATGGTGACCACCAAAATGGCTCGTTCACTGAAATTTATAAAGTCTTTCTATAAGATATTTAGAAGGGATTGCATATCATTATATATTGAAGAGAGATTTTTTATGTGAGTCATTTTCTTTCTAAAGAAAGTCATGTAACATTAGACCAAGGGCTTTCACTAAAATAATGCTTATAAAGATTTTTTTTAGAATATTTTATATATATTTTTCTATTGATTAACTATACAAAAGATTGTTTAATACTTAGTATATTTGTATTCAATAGAGTTTATGCTCCTATTATGATACTTTGACTGTAAGAAAATATGAAAATTAAAATTATACTAGCACTAAGTATGATAGAATATAGATATTATAATACGTAATGATCTTTCATCTTGATTGACTTATAAGAGTACTCTGGAATAAAGCTGTCTATAAAAGTGATAAAAAGTGAATCATTTTATTTATAATATATCTATATAATTGATTTCATTCTTGTTATTGTATCTAAGAATGGTGATCTAATATAATTTTTTTGACCTCATTAGTAAAAAGTATATAGAATCTGATAAAAGAAAGTTGGATAGCTGATGGATAGATAAATTAATACGAAATAGGTGGTATGATGGTGTTAGGATTTATATCTTGAAACTAAAGTGTATTGCACCTAAAATTAGTATTATGAGATTTCTATCTCTAATACATTGATTACTCATCATATTTTAATTTTCCTGCTATATTGTTAGTGAACTTAAAATCATATATAAGGATATTGATAAGATGTATCAGTCACATTCTATGATTCTATAGTATTATTGAATATTTGTATAAGTATGGGATAGTTATTTACTACACCATGCCTGAAATTTCTAAGCAAAATGATGTGATTGATAGGCAATGCATACTCTGAAAGACATGGTGTGAAGTATGATGAGTAGGTACAATTTATCATGATATCTCTAATATAAGATTCTAAAGAATTGCCATCTATATTTTGAATAAATTCTTGATAAAATGGTTATACAAGATACTTTTAAGTCAAAAGTTGGTAGGAAGTCAAATATTATTCAATTTTATATTTGGAGCTGTCCTGCAATACTTAATCATGGATAATCCATCAGAAAATAAATTATGATTTTGTAATAATATGTTATTTATTTTGGTTATCCAGATAATTCAAAATGAATAAAGATTCTACTATCCTAATAGAGGTATAAAGAATATTGAGTCAAATCATGTCATATTTGTAGATTTTGATTTGTATAATATTAGATGCTCCTATATTAGAAATATAATATTGAAGGAAAAATAAATTATTGCTCTTATTTTTTTATTTATATAAATATTATATTTCATCCTACTAAAGGATGGTGGAAGAGTAACATTAAATATACAAACTAATTATGGAACCTCCATTACTAGTTAATATAGCACTAGTAAATAAATCACATAATAAAAAATAAAAATATGTCATTTTTTATGATAATTTGATTTCTTAATATGTGAATGACTAGAGGGTTTGTTTCATAGAAATGGCAAAGGTATAAAAATAAAATCTAGTGGCATTTTTAAATATACAAGTAAAGTTTGTGGCATGTTGCAAAGTCACAATTCATATTGCTTTTATTATGAAAGTTTGTCTTGGATCTTATAATTGATTGATTTTATTTTAAAACCACTTAAAATTTATCATAAAAATAATACAGCTATGTTCTTTAAAGGAACAATAAAAGTTTATATTATCTCTTTCTATATGAAGATAGAATATTTGTCAGTCAGAGATTTTAGTTGAAATGAAGAAATTTTATAAAATATATTTATACAAAGTTAATATTTGTTGATCTCCTAATCAAATGAATAAGATGCATAGTTTTTCATGAAATATGCCAAGAATATGGGTGTTTTAGAATCTTTTAATTTTTTGAATTAGTAGAAGTTTGACATATTTTAATATATTTATGCATTGACCTGATTGACAAATTTTATTTGTTATTGATTGCTTTAATTGATGGATTATAATTTAAGAACATATAAGTGTTGAGTGCATATATATAAAGTTCATGTTGGTTGATTCTATGACAAAGGATTTGAAGTTCATATGCTTTACAAAGCATGTTGAAAATATGGACATATTAAAATTTTTTATTATCTTGGTTAGTGGGAGTGACTTTATATTTGTGCTTTATTATTATAAAGCTTGGTTTTATTTGATATTTCTGTCATGTGTATTTATTTACATTATTGACATGATAGTTGATGGATTGCATTCCTATATGGTTTCTATGCACATGTAAAATAATAAAATATAATATAGTATCTCAATAATGTATTTTATCTTGAGAATAATAATTGTATGGATATATCTCATTTGATAATTATGAGATCTCATTGTGTTTGGAGATATATGACTTCTTTTGAAGTCATGAAATTTCTCTTGCTTATTTTATTTTTCAAGTATGTTGAAGAGAAATTGAAGGTCTGACAATGAAAATAGTATATTTTATTTTGGATCACCTCAATACTATTTTTTTGCTATACTACCATACCAAGACTCATGTCGATAGTATCTATGATGCTTGTAATCATGGATAGGTCTTGTATTAGATAAGTGGTACAATATCTTCCATGATTCGGTATGATGGATACTGTTGAACCGAGTCATTTGTAGGTACTGTCTATGGATCATATAGTGGCCACATGTTATTTTCAACCTAAGAGTCATTTTAAAATAAAATTTTTAAAAATCATAATTAATGTTGTCCAAGTAAAAGAATGTAAGGGTTTTTTTCTAATTTAGGCTAACATAAATTAGTATTTATGTTTTATGAAAATCAGGTTGATTTTATGGTCCATGTTGATAAATGTGTTGAGCCCAATATTATGTGATTATTGTGTTTGGACTAGGAGAACCTTATATGAGTTGGTGTGGTTGAGGCAATACAGTGTAGGCCTTGGCCCAACAGCTCATGATAGAAGGGCCTATTAGGATTTACTTATAAATAATAGGCTAGGTCCTCTCTCCACTTCTCATGATATATGATATTATTATTCACGTGAGATTTGTTCTCATAGCTTACCCCATCGATGAGTCACCTGTTGAGAAAGGATGCTGGAGAGAAAGACTTTGCCTTCGATGTTCACGTGAACATCTCTTGCAGGATTGGCATTAATGATGAATACAGGTATGTATCGTAAATCCCTATTAATGGATATTGATAATATATATGATAAATAATATGAGATCTGTTATCAAACAGATCAATCTAAAATATTTTGTATTCCAATCTTCTGCCCATGATCCATCAGGATTAATGAAAGTTTTTCCTACAAGCTACTCATTTCAACTCTTCTTGATGTATGCCATGAACTAGTAAATTTTCTTTCCAATAAATATTTCATTTTTCATGGCCAACACTAGTAAAACATATAATAATTATCCTGCAAGGGATTGTGCCAACCTTCATAAGGAAAAAATATCCAAATAGTAATATTCTTTCAACAACATCATCTTTTATCTCTGCCCATCAAAGCATTGGAAAATTGGTTTTCATTTCCTCTAGTTTTACCCTTTCTTATTTCTAGTTTGTCAATTTAATCTTTCAATCGCCTTTACCCAAAAAAGAAAAAAAATCTTCAGGCATTGAATTTATTTATTAAGTGTTGTTTGATATGTAACTCTCTAAAATCGATCCATTTTTGCTTTGCTAAGCATTGGTTTTCATTAGATAACTAAAAATCTTATCTATATATACTTGTTTACTCTCACAAAAACTTCACAATTAGAGAAAATAATTCCTCGCACTTCTTCTCGAAGAAAGAAGCAGCTCGTTATAATATAAGTTGGAAATGCATGCTTTAGGGCTTTTAGTTCTTCTTTTGATGAGAAAGAATAATTTGCCACTTTAGTTATCATTTTTATTCTTGACTTTAGTAAATATTTATCTTTTCTTTTTAGGGATTCTCAACTTTTTTTATTTAAGTTGATAAAGCTATTATTTTCATTGAATAAATTGCAAAAATCTTCTTGAGATTAGGATAAATTATATTTGGTAGTTGCCATCCCTTCATCTATCATCGAGATCCGACGGTGGAGCAGGAATGCTTCGATGTTCTCTAGTATGGACTGGAAATCTTTTTGAGTTATTTTTCTCCGATGACCTGCAAGAAGGTCTCTAGGTCGAGATTACCGGTAGGGACACTTCGACATTCAAATCATTGATCAAAAAATAAGAGGCTACAGCTATCGGAGATGGAGGCCTGTGGTAGCACGGTGAATGTAAGAGCAAGAGCGTATGGGAATATTTGAGTGTGTACCCAAGTTGGAGGTCTCTCTTATCCATTTGTATGTGCATAACAAAATGCCCTTGGAATAAGTGTCCATCTCTAACAACCATAATGGATCTGGCGAGTTGCTCCATAGCACCATCTTTTTAGATGGAACACTTTACAGTGCCATCCTCTATCTGGTCAACATTGAGTCGTCTAAAGTATGGCAAGTTGCTCCATAGCACCATCTTCCAAAACATAATGCTTGATAGTGTTGCCCTCTATCCGACATACATTGAGTTATCCGAAATACTGGTGAGTTGCTCCACAATACTATCTTCTAAGATGGAACACTCTATAATGCTGCCCTTTATCTAGCCAACATCGAGTCATCCAAAGTATTGGCAAATTACTTCACAGCATCTCTTCCTAGATGGAATGCTTTACAGCGCCGCTCTTTATCCAATCGACATCAAGTCATCCAAAAGATGGATGGATAGAGGGTGGTACCATAGAGCATTTTATCTTGGAAGATAGTGTTGTGGAGTAACTTAGCAGTACTTTAGACAACTCAATGTCAGCCATATAGAGAATGATGCTATCGAGCGTTCTATCTCGGAAGGTGATACTATGGAGCAACTTGTCTGTACTTTGGATGACTTAATATTGGTCGGATAGAGGGTGGTGCTGATGCGGGATGATTTATGCATGCAAACTATTTTTTCATGATTAAGCATGAAGTTAAGGTTTTTGATCCCTAATTTCAAGCCAAGATTCAAAGTATAGAATTCTATGGAAATTCTGGAAGTCATGCATGCAGAAATAAATCCTAAAGTAATAGATAAGCAGGATCACCAAGGTTGAGAATCCCTGGTCATGCTAGCTTTCCTACAATACCACTACTGATGAATCAAGGGGGTGTACCTGGCAATGATAAAAGCGCCTGCTGAAGATCGTTCCATGAAGAGATCGCTTACGCTCCCGGATGCGGCTTGGAAGAATAAGCTTCTGACCCTGCAGATTCGCTGCTTTCTGCTCAGTGATCCGATGGCTGATCAGAAGGTATTCTCGGACTCGTGGGAACTGAGGGACCTACAAATCATCATCTGGGTTTAGAAAACTAAGAGTATAAAAACTGAATAATTGAAAGAAGGGAAAAAAAAGGCTCTTGGATGATGGTGGCCAAGGGTTGGAAGGAAGGGGCGGCTAGGGTTTTGATGTTGTAGATGGAGGCAGGGTGCAGGAACAAGAAGAACTCGCACACAGCACGCACACAGCAAGGGCACACAACAAAGAGAGAAAACTCAAATTTAATTCATCAATATTCTGAAATTACATGAGGAGGGGAGGCCTTTAAATAGGCTTACAAACTTGGGACTCAAGTAAGGATATTCATGAGAAATTATATTAGTCCTAAACCCATACAAAGACATAAATTAGGGCTCTCCACTTTTAACTGAGCCGCTCTCTCTCTCCCTCTCCTTCTCTTGGTCGACCAAAGAGGGGTGACTCTAAGGGAGGCCGACCAAGGGGGGTGACCATAAGGGTTGGCGCCCCTCTTGATGCTCCTCATGGGCCTTGGGTGGCCCAGCATGCTCTAGGCTACGGTCCAGGATTTCAAGGCCTTCAAATTTTCTTGCAGGATCTTTCATGATATTTAAGTGTGGCTCCATGACTTTAAGCTGGCTGAATCTTCGATCATCTTGAGTCTTCTACTTGCAAAATTTGACTGGACTCACTATAAAATTTACAGGACTCAGGAAATGACTAGCTCAACATGAGCTGACTTGATTGATAAACTTCAAAACTTACAGGACTCAAAACTTGACCTGACTCAACTGACTTGGCATTCTAAATACAGGACTCAAGTGTGGACAGGACTCCAATGGACTTACTCACAAAACTCAAATGAATTCACTCAAATTGACAAAACCCTAATTACAAATTGAACAAAACTTGGACTCACATCCTAAACTCTAATTTGATAACCACAGAGGGATGAAATGCCTCTACCAAAGTCTGGGGCTTCTGATATCCCCATCAGGTGCTATCAAGCATTCTATCTAGGAAGATGGCATTGTGGAGCAACTCACAAATACTTCGGATGACTGGATGTCGATCGGATAAAGGGCAATGCTGTTGAGCATTCCATCTAGGAAAATGACATCGTGGAGTAACTTGCTAGTACTTTGGATGATTTGATGTCGGTCGGATAAAGGATGGTACTATCGAGAATTCCATCTAGGAAGACGGCACTGTGGAGCAACTTATTAGTACTTTGGATAACTTGATGTCAACCGGATAGAGGGCTGCACTATCGAGCATTCCATTTAGAAAGATAGCATTATGGAGTAACTTTCTAATACTTTGAACAACTCAATGTCAGTCGGATAGAGGGTGGCACTATTGAGCATTCTGCCTCGAAAGATGGTGCTATGGAGCAACTTGCCAGTACTTCAGATGACTCAATGTCGACCGAATGAGGATGGTGCTATCGAGCATTCCATCTAGGAAGATGCACTATGGAACAACTCACTAGTACTTCAAATGACTCGATGTTGGCCAGATAAAGGGTAGCATTGTCGAGTATTCGTTTAGGAAGACGGCACTGTTGAGCAACTCGCCAGTATTTTGGATGACTCGATATCGGTCGGAAGAGGGTAGTGCTATCGAGTATTCCATCTAAGAAGACAGTATTGTGGAGCAACTCACCAGTACTTCGGATGACTCAATGTCACCGGATAGAGGGCAATACTGTCGAGCATTCCATTTAAGAAGATGGTACTATAGAGCAACTCACCAGTACTTCTAATGACTTTATATCAGTTGGATAGATTTGCACTAACAAGGTTGGGGAGCTCCACTTGGTATAAAAGGCTCTTTTTATTCTTGAATGGGGTAGGTCTATTATTGATAGTACATTCATAGATTCTCGGCATTCTAGGTTTGAGGGATCAGAGTCCCATATAGCTCCTCGATCTTATAGGCTTCTCGGTGCAAAGCTTCCACTACTCAGTATGGCCCTTTCTAGTTTGGAGATAGCTTACCTTGGTCAACTAGTCTGGAAATGTCAGCTCGGTGCAAGATAAAGTCTCCGGGTGAAAAGTTTTGAATTTTATCTGAGAATTATAATATCAAGCAACTCGTTGTCGATACATTGCCATGCAGAAGTGGGTTTTGTCTCTGGTCTTCTAAATCAAGTCAAGATTGGCCCTCAGTAGAATCAGGTTGCTTGACTCATCATATCGCTTGATTCTCATGATAGGAGCCCGATCTCGATGGGTATCATCGTTTTAGTTTCAAAGACTAGATTGAAAGGAGTTTCATTTATCGAAGTCTGGGAGTGGTGTTGTATGCCTACAACATGCTAAGAAGCTCCTCAACCCGCCTGCCTTTGGCCTCGCCCAATCTGGTTCTAAGATCTTGAAGGATGGTTCAATTCATCATCTCTACTTCCCCATTCATCTGGGATGGGCAACTAACATGAATCAGTGCTAGATATGCAACTCGATGCAGAATTCTCTAAATGCTCGATTATCAAATTGCATGTCATCATCAATGATAATGGTGTGGAAGAGTTCGAATCGGTAGATGATCGACTTTAAGAAGAAAGCTTGGACCTTGGCCTCGGTGATGTGTGCTAAGGGTTTTGCCTCTATCTATTTAGTTAAGTAGTTGATGACCACGAGCAGGTATTTTTGCTAGCTGGATGCTGGAAAAAATGGACCTAGAATATCCATCCCCCACTAGACAAATGGCCAAGGTGATGAGAGCTGAGGGAGTAGGGTTGTTGGCTACCACCGGATGTTAGCTTGTCACTGACAACGATCACACTTCTAGACTAACTTTGTGGCATCCTGCTACATGGTAAGCTAGTAGGATCCTTGTCTGAGTGCCTTATAGGCCAACAATCTATCCCCCAGGTGATTTTCGTAGATGCCTTCATAGATCTCCCGAAGGATATAGTTAGTCTCAGAAGGTCTTAAGCATTTGAGTAAGGGCTACGAAAAAGACTTTCTGTAAAGCTATCTGTCTAGCAGCACAAAATGCAAGGCTTTCTTCTTTAGTAACCTTGCTTTTTGGACTCGTCAGGGAGGATACCTTTAGTTATGTACTTAATGTATGGATCCATCGAGCTCGGCTCTTGTGTGACTTATTGGACCTCTTTAGCATAGTTAATACTAGGAGCCTTTGGGTATTCAATGAATGCTCACCCAAGGAAACTATCTGAGGAGATTACCAGTCCAGAAAGTATATTTGCTCTAGCATTTTCATTCTGAGGGATGTGAAAGATGCTAAAATATCAAAATGCCAATGTGTGGGAGCATACTCGATCAAAGTACTTGACCATTATCGAGTCCCATGCCTCGTACTCACCGGTGACTTGACTGGCCACCTTCAAGTATTTTACCCCAAGCTCCTTGGCAAGCTTCAGTCCCGCCAGCAGGGTCTCATACTCGGACTGGTTATTGGTTGCTTTGAATAGAAAATGCAAGGCATACTCGGTGACCACCCCTTCTAAGTTCATTAAGATCATATTGGTTCCACTACCTTAAGAATTTGAGGTGTTGTCTACATGAAGGATCCATAGTGGGTTCACATGGGATGGTCTAGCAAGTGGCTCATCAGGTACCTCCTCTAGTTTGTCATCGATCCACGTGCACTTGATCAAGAAGTCTGCTAGAATCTATGCCTTCATAGATGACCTCGGGTAATAGGAGATGTCAAACTCATTGAGTTTAGTCATCCATTTTGCTAGTCACCTAGAGGTATCAGGCCAATATAGGATGGCTTTGAGGGGTTGGTCGGTGAGGACGATAATAGGATGAGCTTAAAAATAGGGCCTGCAATGCTGGACAGAGAATTTTTTTGGATTTGGAGTATCTGGTTTTTGCATCATGGAGCACCTTACTAGTATAATAAATGGGCTTCAGAAATTTCTTGTCATCTACTCGTATGATCACGTAATTGATTGCTTCCGAGGAGGTGGTGAGATATAGGAATAGCTCTTCTCTAAGCTCTAGTTTTGATAGCAATGATGGAGAGACGAGGAAGCTTTTCAGCTCTTTGAAGGCTAGTCGGCATTCCTTTATCTAGGCAAAGTCGTGTATTTGTTGCAGTACTTTGAAGAAGGGCAGGCAGTGTTCTACTGACTTGGAGATGAATCTACTGAGAGTTGCAACTCGACTAGTTAGCTACTGCACCACTTTCTTAGAAGTTGGATGCTGCATGCTGAATATCACTTGGATCTTCTTCGAGTTCTCCTCGATGCCTCGTTGAGTGACTATGAAGCCAAGAAACTTCTCGGTCATAATATTGAATGCACACTTGCTTGGATTCAGCCTCATATAGTGGTGACAAAGGTTGTTGAAGACTTCCTTTAAGTTAGTGACATGACCAGCCTCCACAACACTCTTGACTAGATGTCATCGATGTAGACTTCTATGTTACTCCCGAGTTAGTTTTTGAATACCTTGTTGACCAACCGCTGGTAGGTAGCCCCTGTATTCTTTAAGCCGAAATGTATGACTTTATAATAATAGATACCCTTGTTAGTCATGAAGGTGGCATTTTCTTCATCTTCAAAGGACATCTAGATCTGGTTATAGCCTGAGAATATATCTATGAAGCTAAGTAGCCTATGTTCAGATGTTGCATCGACCAGTTAGTCTATCTTAGATAATAAAAAGCTATCTTTTGTACATGCCTTGTTGAGATTGATATAGTCAATACAAATCCTTCACTTTTCGCTGGCCTTCTTAACCATTACAATATTGACAAGCCAGTTAGGATAATGGGCCTCCCTGATGAATTTAGCAGCAAGGAGCTTATCGACTTCCTCATCAATGGCTCTTTACATCTCCTCCATTTTTTCTATTAAATAAGCTTATACTTGGGGTCGATGTTCGGCTTGTGAGTTATTACTTCTAGAGGGATCCCTAGCATCTTGGACACTAACTAGGTGAAAATGTCCGGGTTGGTCCATATAAAGTCAAGTAGTCAATTCCTTTCCCCTTCAAGCATAAGAGCCCTGACTTGAACCGACTTCGACGGGTCATTCCCTAGGGGAAAGGAGAGTAGTTGTTCAGCAGGCTCACCTCTCTTCTCCTGCTCCCTGTGATCCAAGTGCTCCATGGTCGGTACTCTACCCATATCTCCCTATTTTGGCACCATCTAAAAACACTACCTAGCAAGTTGCTAGTTGCCACACATCTCATCAACTCTGCCCTAGTTGGGAAATGGACGAGAAGGCATTTCATTAACACAATGGCATCCAACAGGTTAGCCTTGGTTAGTCGAGGATAGCGTTGTACACCTAGTGCAGATGGATGAATGTGAAGGTCATAAAGTTAGTACTTTGATAAGGGGATGCCCTTGCAATGATGAGAAGAGTTACCTCACCTTCAACTCTGGTCATATCACCTGCAAAGCCGACTAGAGGTATCGAGATAGGTTTGAGATGACTTGAAGGCAAATCTATCTAAACAAAAGCATTATGAGAAAGGATATCAATTGAGTTTCCATTATCGACCAAAATTCTTTTTACAAGGTATTTTACTATCGTCATAGCTACGATGACAGCATCATCATTGGGGTTATGAACCTCGACAAACTCCCTACAAGAAAAAAGAATTACATTGTATTATCCCCTTCCCCTTTTGGCCTCTTCGGAGTGTGCTTTGCCCCTAAGGACATCATGTCAACCGGCCTCTCAGTCGGTGCCTGGGCTTGAGGTAGTTGTTGGATGGGAGTCGGGGTGGCAGGCTGAGCTCCTCCACAAACATATTTTCTGAGGTAGCCATGCTAGATTAGATTCTCGATCTTTTTCTTTAGGTGGTGGCAATCCTCAATATCATGGCCATGATCTTGATGAAATTGGTAGTACTTGGACTTGTCGCAGGGGGCCATTGACCTCAATGGATGAGGCCTTTTGAGATACTTTTTGCCTTCAATTTTCATCAAAATTTTTGCTTTAGGGGCAAGGGGAGTGTACTTGCCATCCTTGTTGGTGAAACTTCTTAGCCTAGAAATGGGCCGACATGATGGATCAGCTTCTTTGCTCGGGCTCCACTTGATTCTCCCTAAGCCTGCTTTTTCCTGGGTCTCGCATCCATCTCCCTTCGGGTAGAGTCCCCATCATCTACGTAGATATATTTTTGTGCATGGAGCAGCAACTCAGCATAGGACCTCAAGGGCTTCTTGTCAAGGGAGTAAGTGAAGCGGAAGAGGCGGAGCCCTCTCTTCATGGCCGACATGGCCACAAACTCATCTAGATTATACACTTCTATTATGGTTGACTTGAATCTGGCTACATAATTTTGAAGAGATTCTCCATCTTTCTACCAGATAAAGAAAAGGTTGTCGGCATCATGCGGTATCTTCCGGCAAGCATCAATATGAGCGATGAATTTTTTTGTCTAGCTATCTAAAGGAGTCTATACTCCTTGGTTCGAGTCAGGAATATCAGGCTTGTGTCACTTTGTGCAACATGGCTGGGAAGGCAATGCAGAGGATGGCATCGATGGTGTCTTGAATTTGCATGAGAGCCTTAAAGCTCTCGAGATAGTCCAACAGATCAGTAGTGCCATCATATGGATCTAGCTAGGGCATGTGAAACCTAAAAGGAATTGGTTCTTATATAACTTGGCCGGTAAGCGAGGGATGGGTGCTGAAACTGGGTCGCTCCCTACTTCTGCCCTGAAAATCATCAAACACATGGTTAAGTCATCCATCATATTCATCCAAGCACCGGTCAGCCAAGTGCCGGATGGCCTCATTAGTAGACCCGTCCTTAGAGGACTTGGGGGTCAAAATGGAAGAAGACTATGGGCGCTCGCATTTTAGCTCCCTCCCTGATTACCACTCCTGATGCACGAGGCTGGCATGTCGGAATGCAAGGGAGTACAAGCTATGAACAGTTGGATGGTGATGGGATCTCCCTTGGAAAGCATGGTGGCTTGCTGGTCAAGGTGAAGGAGATCGCTAGCAAGGAGCATGTCAGTGTGGAGATCAATGACTGGCATGAGCAATAATAACAGGGGAAACAGGGGTCCCTTCTTGCTACTATATTGCCATGGAGCACTGCTGCTATTATAGGCCTTGGACTGCCACCACCAGCATCCAGACCTGCTTTGTGAGAATAATGAGCTGGTCTTGCTGGTTCGATAGTGGTGGTGGCAGTGGAGCAAGGGGATCCACCTCCCGACTGCACCATTTCTCATGGCATGGTGGGTTCTCGGTATGGCTGGTGGATGTGTCTTGCATGCACCTGACCACTATGGCCTCAAACTCTGGCAAGAGTACTCGATGTACTTCAGTTTTCAAAGTTGTGTACCAATGCTGACAATGAGGTGAGCCCCCTTCCTAGCATGCCAATATATTGCCATCCATTCATCTATCACAGAGATCCGATGGTAGAGCATGAATGCTCTGGTGTTCTCCTGCAGGAACTGGAATTCTCCTTGGGTTGTCTCATTTCAGTGATCCATAATAAGGTCTTTGGGCTTGGGTTACTGGTGAAGACACTTCGATGCTCAAGTTAGTGACCGAAAAATAAGAGGCTACAGCAACTAAAGCAGGAGGCCTATGGTAGTCCGGTGAATGTAAGAACAAGAGCATGTGGGTCGGAGGTCTCTCTTACCTATTTGTTATGGCTATTTGGCATAATAGAATGTCCTTGTAATGGGTGTCCATCTTTGATAGCCATAACATATCTGGCTAAGATGGTAGAATTTTGTTTCCTAAGATTTCCACTACTGGAATTTTTCTATTATGGTATTAGGTGTCATTGGGATTTTGCCCACCACTACTCGCACTCTGGCCAACTATGCTAAGATGGGCTTATGGCTATTCGAGTGTTAGATAGCCTGACTAGGAGGTTGGCCAGCTGTTTGTTGATTCATATTGCGTTGCCCAATTAGTTGGTCGAACTAAGTAGGGAGCTAGCTTGGGGGGTGTGGACCAAGATGAAGTCGGTGTGTTTGCACTACCCACCTAGGATGCAACTGGCTTTTTGGTGATGCACGTGGAAGCTTGGGATGCCTTCGATTGCATATCAACAATGGCTATATCAATACCCATAATTTTAAAAACACTATAAGAAAATTAATTTTTAGTAGCGATCGAGACTGTTATTAAAAGTTTTAAAAGCTACCACTAAACCTATTTAGTGGCGGTCAATAGTGTCCTCCACATTGGTTATGGTCACTAAAAGTCATGTCCCTATAATAATTCATGATCCAAAATGCAGTCACTTTTAAAAGAGCTCTTTACTGATAGCCAGATCCTAGTCACTAAAAGACTAATGTTTAGTGGCAATTTGAAGTGGCTCCCATAAAAGAACTTTGTAGTAGCGATCATGATTTGGTCTCAAAAGGATGACTTTTATAGTTTTTTGCAAGCAGCAACCATTAAAAGTTGCATTTTTAATGGCGGCCAAGTGATAGTCACTAAAAAGTTATATTTTAATAGCTTTTTGTTCTTCTTTCGATGAGAAAGAATGCTTTGGCATTTTAGTTATCATTTTTATCCTTGACTTGAGTGCATACTTGTCTTTCCTTTTTAGTGATTCTTAACATTTCTATATTTTAGTTGATAAAACTATTTTTATATTGAATAACTTGCAAAAATCCTCTTGTGATTAGGGTAAATTATATTTATATCCATAGTTTGAAAAACATTATAAGAAAATTAATTTTTAGTTGCAGTTGAGACTACCTTTAAAAGTTTCAAAAGTTGCCACTAAACCTATTTGGTAGCGGTTAGTATTGGCCACCACATTGGTCACTAAAGGTCGTATCCCTACAATAATTAGTAATCCAAAATGTAGTCCTTATTAAAAGATCTCTTTGGTGGCAGCTAGATCCTAGTCACTAAAAGATCAACGTTTATGTCACTTGAAGTGGTTTCCATAAAATAACTTTGTAGTAGCGATCATGATGTGGTCTCAAAAGGATGACTTTTGTGGCTTTTTACAAGCGACCACCATTAAAACTTCCATTTTTAATGGTGGCTAAGTAATTCATGGTCACTAAAGAGTTATGTCTTAATAGCAACCACATATTAGTCACTAAAATGTCATATTTTTGGCAATGGTCACTAGTAGCAGTCACTAATAGCTTGGCATGACAAAATTTTTAACATCTTGATTCTAGAAGGACCAAAAAATGGATGAAGCTAAGGCCAATCCATTTATTCTTACGAGTCTTGTTTAACTCACAAGGGAGTCCATAGGCCAATAAGACAAAGGATGAAATCTGCTATAAGATTAACAATCTCATGTTTAAGTTAAATAAGAGCAAACAATTGTGCTCAATTTGAAATTAACCAAACTCTTCAAGTTTGGCAAGATAATATTTTGAACTAGGTTGGATTCAAGCATATCTCATTTTAGGACTTGTCAAGCTTTATAATTTAAAAGGATTATTAGACTCGATATGGACTACTTTGGCCCACTTTGGTCACTATGATTGGGTTGGACCAGGTTTAAGAGCAAGATTCACTATATATGAAAGGCAAGTTGTAGGCCAAACTTTAAGAGGCTATAACTTGATCATTCAATATTTGATCGAGATGGTTTTTAAAAAAAAATAAATAATTTTTTGAGATTTATGGGGTATTGCTGTGCCCTTTAAAAATCTGCACCCATAGTGATCAAGCCCAAATTCCATTATTTGGGGCCTGAAATGGATTGTTATAATCAAAAGTTTTCATTTTAGTAAGAATTTGCTAGGTGTATTTTCTAATTTAAGAATAATTAGTTAGAGCAATAGAATGCAAATTTGATATACAAGTCGTCATCTATATCCAAAAAAAATTTGGCTTTTTTGAGTTTTTTTGCTAGTCATATATTTTTTAGGAAAGAGAGTCCTATTAAAATGGAGCTAGATTGTATCTTTCGCATGAAAGAATGATTGATTTTCTTTTGTGACCTCAATCATTGGATCCCATTTTGCATAGCTTGTAAAGCACGATAAACCACTTCCATCATAGTATAGATTGCAAAAGTTATGCAAAGCATGATCTAATGATTAAGGTTACAAAAGAAGATCAATCATTCTTTGTATGAAGGATACAATCCGAACCACATTAGAACTAACAAGAAAAACTTGACATGAATTGTGTAAAGGTAGACCTCACCATTATAAATAGAACTTGTATTTCTTGGTCTGAAAATCATCAATAAAAGAAAAAAGAGACTTAAACTCTACTTTCATAATTTAGAAGTCTTAAAATTTATTATCATTTGGCGACCACTTTGTAATAGTCATTATGCAAAAACTATCATTTGATAATTATATTTTCATAGTCGCCATTGAGAGTGTTACTATTTCTGACCACTAATTGTCGTCGCTGCTAAATAGTCAATATTTAATAGTCAATTATTTAAAGCCACATTAAATTTCCTATTTAGTAGATACCTTTTTATGACTACTACTAAATGTCAGATTTTTTATGAGAGCCTATCATGGCCACCACTAAAAAGGGTCGTGGCCACCATTATTTGGCCACCACAAAAAAGCCAATATTTAATGGCTAATTATTTGTAATTGCTACTAAAGTTCCCGTTTAGTGGCTACCTTATTATGGCTACCACTAGATTTTTAACTTTTTATGAGGACCTACTATGGCCGCTACTAAAAAGGGTCATTCAATGACCAGCTGACACTAAAGTCACCACCTTTTGTGGGGGTCAACAATGGCCACCATTGAAGAAAATAATTAATGGTAACTATATGATAGTTGTTTCTAAATGTTAAAGCTTTTGTAATGGCTGAATGTGGCCACTACTAAATATTAGTATTTAACGCTAACTTTTTTGTGACTACCATAAAAGTGATCCTTTTAGTATCCACATATTATTACTATAACTAAACCTATTACTTTTTGCATGGGCCATAGTTAATCGTTACAAAAACATGATGTTTAGTGGCCACTTGTTATTTGCTGCCACTAAATATGGAACTGTATATTACTATCGATTGTGGCTGCCACTAAATGTCTTCATTTGGTGACCAAAGTTTTTTAGCCACCATTAAAAGGTTTTTCGTGTGGCAATCGCCCTTGGTTGGCCCTAGAAATGTATGTACTTACTAAATTTTTGTGGTTGTTACTAAAAATGGTTACTAAAACTCATCTTTGTTATAGTAATATCTATGTTTATTTCATCCAAGATTTATTTTTATCAAATACTTTAATCCATAACTTAATAGAATGTAAGTTAAATCGTTGACCTTAAATAAAACACAAATGTCACATTACAAAAAATTTCAAAAATAACCAAAATAACTTTTAGTGACATAGCGACCATCCAAGAATATTAAAAAATATGTATCCTCCTCTACTCAAAGGCAATTTCTACTTCACATGAGATAAATGATTTCACTAATTGCATCAATTTATTTGGATGGAAGTGTAAATTTTATAAATTATTGGATGTAAGTATAATAAATATACACATCAAAAGGTTTTTCATAATTTACTTTATTTTATTTGTAAATTATGGGCAGAAGGCATATGGTAAGCTAATGAGTTTTTTTGATTACATGTAAGCTAATGAATCAAGAACATATTTTATGTTTATTTTATATTTAAATATCACTATTTCTATGTTAAAAAATAAATATAATACTAAATTTAAGAGTACTTATATAGACTTGCAAACCCAAGTATACACATATTATGGCATAGATAACCAGTCATTGAGTTCCCATACATCAGCAGCTTCTTGCTTTTCCCCCTTGCAGCACACATGCTTCTCCATGATGCAAGTTTGACTAAAAAGTCCTGATTCTCTCTTGTTTGGGCATGAACTCTGAAGTTCTGATCACCCAATCAAGGCTATAGAGATTATTAGAATACATGGTGATGGGATCTTGATCAACTATTTCAATTGTTAAAACCTGCACTTACCAGATAAGACCAGACCAATGAACCTTGAGTTGGCAATATACTCTATCACTAGCTCTTGATCAACTTCAATCTCAACCGCCCAAAAAACCTTGGATTATGCATGATTCTTTTCTTTTTGTTTCATTTTAATTTTTTCTTTCTCGAATTTTGGAAGCCTTCTAACATTCTTAGAAAAAAAAGGCTGACATAATTAAGAGTTTTACGGGATTATATATGCAAATATCAATTTTGGATAGTTATCCATGTAAATTCCAATATTCATAAGACAATGTACACAAAATAATCCTATATACAATTATGATATATTCTTAACTTTCATGAAGATTTGAATTCAAAAGATCTTTATTTTTTTGATATACAAAAATTATTACAAATCATCTAGCCACTATTTCTGTTATTATAAGGGTTGTGATATTAACAAAAAAAAAAAAGATTAAATAATGGATAAAAGAATACATTATGTATGCATGATAAAATATGGGGCATCAGAATCTAGTAGCTGGGAAGTGCCTGCTGTTCTTCTAAATTTAGAGCTTTCGGCTATTGCTTTATTGAAGGTTTATATTCCATGCTAATTTTTGAGATGGATTTCTGTGACTGACTGCTAAGAAGGTAAATGACCAAGCTACAGAACAAATGCAGGCATTTCTAAGGACAGTGATTGCAAGTCTGGAGGATGAGTCATCGGTGTGTGTTCGGTCTCGGTTGCAGCTGGAATCCTTGGCTTGGCCACAGAAACAAAAAGGGAAGGATAAGAAGTGCCTGGCCAATGCTGATGCCCACCAAAAGCTTTTGTTTCCAGATGTTGATGTGAATTGGTCCCTTCTTTCTGCTGTGCAAATCAAAAGGTGGTAAACGTCCACTTGTATAGCCCATGCTTCAGATCTTTCTAGCATTTTTTTTCACTCACTTTCAGCAACTTTGTACCTTCTTGTCACTAAACAGTGGCCACATTTTCAAGAGGATAAGTTTGGTCTAAAAAGAAATATGTGTCACACTAAGGACCATACCAGCCAAGAGTCTGTTTGTTCCGCTATTAGGATGGCACTTCATGTTGCTGGAGAATCTTAAACAACCATACGAGTAGGGGTGGCATTTGGGTCAGGTTGGATCATATACCGTTTGGATCATATAAGGATCAGGTCAAATAAAGGTTAGGTCAAAACAAATCACAGATTAATTTGAACCTAACTGTTTATTAAATAGGTCAGAACTAAAACCGAACCGACTATATTTAATTAACAAGTAATCCAATCTGACCCAGTTAATCTATTAAATAAATAACTTGCTTAACATGCTAACTTGTATAACTATTAACTTGTATAATTTATGTAACTTGTTATCCTGTCAACCTACTTAATAATCATGTAACCTGCTGAACCTAGGTTAAATAGGTTAAATGGACCAAGGAGCTGGAATATGAATTTAATCTAATTATTAAATAGTTTAAATGGATCAATCACTCAAACTTGTTTGGTCCTAATTCAAATTTATTTATTGTAGGTCGAACTCTAGGCCTATATAAGAGCCCTTGCCTTACCTTTTTTTAACCTAAAACAAGGCAATTTCATTTTGCCAACAAGGATATTTATGTACAATCTGGATGATAGACCTAATTAAGCTTGGTCCAAATCCTAGACTTCAACAAAAATCTTATAAAATCAATCATAAAGCCACATCATGCTTTAATTAATTTCTGTGCATCATAACACGCAGAGGAGTTTCAATCTCACAGGACTTTCTCAGGTCATTATCTTAAAATGCTTCTGAAAATAGTTTTCCCAATCCTCGTCTCCTTCGGCCACTGAAACATTCCTGCTACTCTTTCCAATCCCAAGTTCTCACCATAGATCTCATCATCCACGTCATCATCAAAAAATCCGTATATATATAGACAGGCAGTTTAATTCGGATTTACTCGGACCAGTTGTAATGGGAAACCTAGGCTTCTATTGGATTATTTTTTTTTTTCCCAGACACGTTCTGTTCTTATCGCAAGAAACCATGAAAAAAAATAAAGCATATATGATGGATCAAAATAATCCAAAGATGAAATTAGAGAAGGAGCAAAGTAGACTTAAACTGGATATATATAACACATGGTTGCATTACCTGAACTTGAAATCTTCATGTCCTTAACTATATGAAAAACTTATGCATCTCACTTTCTATGTTTTCCTCTCAAACACAAACAACAAGAATACAACCACCCTTTAACTTGGTCAAAAAAAAAAACAGTCATATCAGTAATAAGATTTGCTTCCTGCCTCTTAACATCTTCACCCATGCTTGGCACTGAAAGTCACAGTTTTTTTTTAAAATTTTTTTTGGTAAAATGAGGAACCGAAGCTATATTAAAATTTTACATAAGATCCAAAATTACAGAGTATCGATCCCCAGAGAACAAAACACGCCATAACAGGGACAAAAACCTTGGGACTAACAAAAAGCAAATTTGAAGCAAAGCAAATGAGGGACAAAAACCTGGGGACTAAACAAAAAGAAAGAAACAAACCATAAGTACAAAACATGGTCCACAGACCATGCACCCAAAATATTAGCGAAAATCTAGATTGAAGTCAGTTTATAAAAAGAATCAAAGATCAACCTATTCCCACTGTAAACCACTAGACACCTGAGAACTCTAATGAGAACATTAGCAGAGAGAACAACTCCACCCATGCAAGAAACCTGAGTCAGAACCTGGATGGAAGGGGCATCCAGTCTGCAGCAAAAATCACTATAAATTCGGCAATCATTCCAAAGCACAGCAAAGAGAAATTGGAGAGATGAAGGTCCTGCGCCCCTGATCTCTTTTTCTAATGCATTCTCAAGTCCAGCTGCTAAATGGTCAAATCACCCTTGAAGCAAAACCCCCAACCAAATTTGAGAGGTCTCCTGGCACTGTTATGGTAAGGAATTAAGGATGAACCACCCCACTTCCTTTATGATCATGCATCTCCTGTGGATGATGAAAGAGGATTGGAGACGACAAATGCCAATATATTCTATTAGTAGTCTTGTGATAATTTGCTGGGAGTATGCGTCGCAATCTGGCCATAAAAATGAACTAGTAGAAAAGAAATAAAGATACAAAACAAGTTGGACGAGAGACTCATCCATAGCATGCAGCAATGCAAAGCCTTGGTGGAAAGTTGAACCCTGTTCATAAAATACTGAAAAACAGAAATTATGAGATAATTAGAAGACCTTAGGATGAGCATGCCTTCCAAACATTTTGGTATGCCCCAGAAGATGTGCATAACTGTTTTGTAGAGAGTGCATAATGGAGAACCAAATACATCCACATCAGCAATGGCAGTAATCATATGAAACCTGTAACCGAACTCCCAGCACTTAGGAAAAGTCTTTCAAATGACGGAACACTAGCGAAGCAACACCCCCAAAAGACTAAAGCAAACTCTACTGCTGATTAGATTGTTTCATTTATCACTCAGCATTCCGGTGATGTGATCTGGACTAGCCTAGAGTCTACCCCTGGCTCATTTAAGAATATTTTATTTTCTGATTTTGTGGATTGTATTCATACCAAACTTGTTGGAATGCTTTGTCTTATTAAAAGAAAAAAAAGAATTCTGTTGCCACAGAATCTCCTGGACCAGGTTTTCTCGACTTGGTTGGAGTGTGCATCTCCCCGGTTCCTACAAAAACGTCCCACCGGTCGGAGGTGCTCCGGCAGGGGACCCTCCGATGGTTATGTTAGCGGGAAGCTTAGGGCAACAGAATGGAGGAATCAACGGAGATAGCTCGTGGAAAGGAAAAAGTTCTCTTACCGCTCGAAATCCCCCTTTTACCTTATATAGGCGCGGAGCCTCACCAGAATCTGTTAGAGGCTAGGCTGGGAATGGCCAAACTGCCCCTAGAAGAATCTCGGTAGTGGCCAGGTGGCAACAAATCGTGGGACCTGTAGAATAACGGCGCCGAGATCGTGGGATCCACAGAGTAATGGTGCCGAGATGTCAAAATTATGTCGTCAATCCTGGCACCAGGTGGAAGGAGCCTCCAGGCCATCCTTGGATCGATCAGCCTCGGGCCAACATGGCTCGGTTGAAATAGGTCGGTCGGACCTCGCATGGGTCAGTCGGACCGCTGGTGAGTCGGTCGGCCGAAGGGACGTCGGCTCCGATCTGGTTCGGAGGGAAGTCGATTAGGTATAACAAATCCTTCAGATGATAAAGTAAAAGAGATACTATAGCAACTGATTAGTGTAAGATGGAAGATTTAATGCAAGCTAAGTTGTATCTAATACCTCGTTTAACTAGTGGACTCTAGGTGGAAATGTGGGCCCTTGTGTCGTTCGCGATGCACACATACACTTGGATGGTTCAGGCTTCAGACACTCTATACGAATCTCTCTACGTGCTTGTCAGTGATAGGATGGACCTAGGCTGAGCTGGGAATCTATTATACTTTGATCTATAGTCCTCATGGGTGCAAAGGATTGATTGGATAAGTGCTTGCAAGAAGGTTTCAGCCCTCCCTTTCATATTTCAGAAGATTTTGTAGTCTCTTTTTTCTTTCCTTTTCTTAATTTAGTTTTCATAAATTAATTTCTATATATAGTTTATTAATTATGTTGCATGAGCCTAGCTTTTTGGTGTTTTAGAGAAAGGGGAGGTGTTAAGGTACCTCCCCTCCTTAATACCTCCCCTTTCCCATACAATGGATTAAATATGGAGACCATAATACCAAGTTTTTTCACATCAGCACTAGCACTAGGATTCGAAAAAATGGGATAAATGAAATCTTCGTAAATGGTCAAAGAACCTCCAAACAGGAAGACATTCAGCATCAATTTTTAAAATATTTCTCTGACCTGTTGGAAATTAGCATCAAAAGCTTACCCATGGCTGACTGGTTGAAGCTATACTCGAAAGGTGTAGCAGATCTCAAAGACCTGGACTCCTTCACTGAGGAAGGGATCAGACAGGCTCTCTTCTCGTTGGCCAAAGATAAGGCTCCTGGCCCTTACGGTTTCCCAATCTCCTTCTACCAATGCTTCTGGGATATCATCAAAGAAGATGTGCTAAACCTTTTCAAGAGCTTGAAATCAGACATATCAGACCTCTCCAGGTTAAACTACTCATATATCATTTTAATCCCAAAGAAGTCGAATCAACCAACTATTAAAGATTATAGACCTATTTATTTGGAGCATAGAATCATCAAGATCATTTCGAACATTCTATCCACCAGGCTCTAGAAAGTAATTGATTCACTAGTAGGGTCTTCTCAAATTGCCTTTATCAAAGGATGGCTAATCTTTGAAAGTTATGCAACCGCATTAGAAATCATCAACTTCACCAAATCAAAGACCCCTGGTATTTTGTTAAAGATTGATTTTAAAAAAGCATTCGACTTCATTTCGTGGGATATTCTGTCCACATTGCTGGAGAAAAGAGGTTTTGGATCCGCCCACGTTTCCTGGCTATCAAATATAATCAAGACCACCACTGCAGCTATCTCAACCAATGGTTTTTTACTTTTCTTGGAAAATGGTTCCCCATCAGAAAAGAATTAAAACAAGGTAACCATCTCTCCCCTATATTATTTATTCTTGTTGTAGATTCACTGCATCGAATGATGGAGGTTGCTACTTCAGAAAAGTTATTGGATCATGTTGGCCCCGCGGATCTCTCAAGCCACATGTACACTGCATAGTATGCTGATGACACTATCATCTTCTCCACAGCTTTAATATAGCAATTAAATAAAATTAAACTGATCCTATACCTTTTTGAACTCCTTACAAGATTAAAAATCAATTTCACCAAAACATCGATCGTTGGTATGGGACTAAATCAATAGGAAGTGCAAGGCTCGGCCACTTTACTGGGTTGCAATGTCTCACAATTTCCTATCACATACTTGGGAATCCCACTCCATATCAGATCTCTTCCCTCTAGCTATTGGAACTTTGTTGTAAACAAAGTCCAAAGAAGACTCTCGGGGTGGAGAAGGAACTCGCTATCCCTAGCCGGAAGACTTATACTAGTGAATTCTATTTTAAGAACAATCCTAGGATATTGGATGTCAATTTACCATTTACCTTCTAAAGTAATAAAAAAAATTGACAATATCTGTAGAGTCTTCCTGTGGAATGGGGGTCAGGTCATGTGAAGCCCAGCATTGTACGGGCCTGGATGTTGGGGCGCCTGGGCTGAAGCCGGCATACGCTGCCGACTTCAATTCAGGAAACAGAAAAAAGAATAAAAAAAGGGGATCTGCGAGGTTGAAACAGGGGATTTCCTTCTCCTGTTCGTTCGACCGGAATCATCGCCGAAAATTATGGAACGGAGGCCGTGTGGGAGTCGAAGTCCTCCGGTTAAGCGTCGTGGAGGGGCAGGACATCTGATCGACAATTTCCTTCCCGTACGGCAAGGAGATCCTTCGTTCCGCTCTTTAAAATCTCCTTCCCCTCCACCGGCGATGGGGCAGCACTCTCCCCCTCCCATCACTGCTATCGGGAACGCACCGGAGACTTCTCATCGGGATCTGATACCTCCGCAGTGGGGAGGCCGGCTCGGTCAAGCCGGCAGAGGAGATGAGCAACGGGGGGTTCGGGGAGAAAAGAAAAAGAAAAAAAAGAAGAGAGGGTACCTACCGGCGGCTTCGTCGCTGGGATGGTTTCCGGCGGCTGGAGTCGTCGCCGGTGGCGATCTCCCCACCATCGTGGGTGAGGGAAGAAGAAAGATGAGGAAGAAGGAAAGAAAAGGGAAAGGGTTTCGGTGGAGACGAAGGAGAGAAGAAAAGAACGGAAAAAATAATAATAATAACGGGCGGCCCTGTTCCAGAGAGAGAAATCTGAGAGAAATCTGAGAATCTGTGCATTTTTAGATCAGAATTGAAATTTGATTGCGAATGGTTCCTGGAGTTAGAATAGATCAGAATTAAAATTGAATTGGGAGGAGTGCCTGAAATTAGAATTGGATTGAGAAGAGTGCCCGAAATTAGAATTGGATTGAGAAAAGTGTCCGAAATTAGAATTGGATTGAGAAAAGTGCCCGGAATTAGAATTGAATTTTGGAGAGTGCCTATAGTTTCTTTTTAATTTTATTAAATAGAATTTTTTTTTAATTTTATTAAATAAAAATTAATTATATATTTAAATTGTTGGTCAGGATCATCGTTATTCTTGGAAGATCAGATATAGATTTGAATTGTACTTGTTGGTGAATTCTTTTCGGTAAGTTATCTTGACCTCTGATATTATATACCAAATATATTATGAAATATTAAATACGTGTAATATATTTTAATTTGCATTAGATTGTATTGGATTGCATTGGACGCATGTATTGTATTGGTGTGGGTGCTTTCTAGTTCGACTATGATCATACGAGGACCTAGTCTCCTTGTGAGCCTCCAGCGGGACGATCGCTGGTACATGACCAATGAGCGGTATGTGATTCAGGAGCTAGTTGCCTTATTTTAGCCATGCGTGACAGGCACATGCAAAGGATGCATGTTTTTCGTGTGATACTCAGAGCTAGTTTTTCTTGTGGCCTTCAGTGGGACGATCACTGGCTCATGACCGATGAGCGGTACGTGAGTTAGGATCTAGTCTCTTGTGGGACGATCCGATCGTGACCATAGTCAGAGGATGGTTGGCTATCCATAGTCGTGTCGGTGTCGGTTGTGATTAAATATATATATTTGCATCATATTGCTGGATATATATTATTATATTGATGGACATCTTGTTGTATGGTGTATTTGTGCTTGCTATTTATTAATGGCATATTTGTGTATGTATACCTGAGATGTTGATAACTTACTTGAGGTGTTGATAACTTGAGGTGTTGATAACTTACTTGAGGTGTTGATAACTTACTTGAGGTGTTGATAACTTACTGAGGTGTTGATAACTTACTGAGGTGTTGATAACTTACTGAGCATCATCCCTATTTTTCTATATTTTTGTTGCAGATCCGGATGATCAATTTGACTTTGGGACCAGTCAGTGAGGAGCTAGGGTTTAGATGTTGATCTTTCAGTTTATATTAAATTTTAATTGAATTTTCGAAAAGTTTTTGAAATCAATAAATAATTAGTGAAATTTATTCCTTACCACTATTTGAATATTGAATTGAAGATTAGGCCTTGCATGAACTCTATGATAAAATCTAGCACTTATACGGCCGGTCGCGTAGCCGATCCAGATTTTGGATCGAGACGTGACAGGTCATCAATAGAGCAACTTCAGAAACCTTGCAAGCTGATCCTCAATTTGCTGTATGAAGACATTGGGTAGGTTGGGCATGATAGATTTACATAATTTCAACGGGACGTGACAGGTCATCAATAGAGCAACTTCAGAAACCTTACAAGCTGATCCTCAATTTGCTGTACGAAGACATTGGGTAGGTTGGGCATGATAGATTTACATAATTTCAACAAATCTCTGCTTCTTAAATAGTGGGATAAGCTCCTCGATGGCCATCCATGTCTATGGAATCTTCTGGTCAATACTTACTACTGTAAGACTATAGTGTCACCAGCAATGACACCCTATATCAAAGATAAAACCTCCCCATTTTGGAAGGACATCCTGAAAGTTGGCAACATGTTCTCATCCTTTACTTTGGTTATAGTAGGAGACAGAAAGAAAACCTTGTTTTGGGAAGATGCTTGCGCAACCGACACAAACTTTAAATCAATCTTCCCATCTCTCTCTCTTTTGGCTTGCCATGGGCAGGGCTTGTAGTGTTGCAACGTTCATGAGCAAGTCATCAATAGACTTGAATTTTAGACAACCACTCTCCCAACAGGCACTCACCAAAATCTCGGAATTGAAGTATCTTACTCAAGACTATACAATGTCTGACACTCTAGATAGGAGATATCGGAAATGGCTACCTAAACACTCCTTTATAGTATCATCCTGCTATAGATTTCTAAAATATGGTAGTATCATCTTGCACCTCAAAAAAATTATTTGGAAGTTTCTCATTCCTAAAAAATGCAAGATCTTCAACTGGCTATGCAACAATAATAGATTATCCATCATCGAAGTGCTTGCAAAGAAAGGACTATCTGGTCCAAGCCGATGTGCATTGTGCTATATTCACGAGAAAATCTTTAATCATCTATTTCTCGAATGCCGTTTCTCTAAATCTTTATGGGAACACATCCTTCGTTGCTGTGGCTCATCAGCTCTACCCAGAAACTTGCATGATTTCTGGTTCAATTGGAGGAATGCTCACGGACTGTCAAAACATCTAATGGCTTCAGATATGATGGCCGCGACCATTTGTTGTACATTATGGAAAGAGCAAAATAATTGACTATTTTGCTTAGAGGTCCAATCCAGCAATGAGATAGTAAGGACGATCTCATTTTTGATTGAAGATTTGACAAAACTATCCAAAATAAAATACCTAAGAGAAGAACTTAACAACCTCACTAACCATGATCTTCGATGAAGGATGGGTACCAAGATCTCACTAATCCTAGATATCCTGCTGGACATCATCTTATAAAAATATCTACAGAGTTTGTTAACTCTGGTTCAGTAGAAGTGACCAAGTCAACCTCCCAGAATGGTGGGCATCCGAGATGGTCTTGCACAATTTCCACAACCTTTCATCAACTGCAGGACAAGGGGAGCATTATTCTGAATTTGGGCTGCATTTTGATAGACTTATAGAATGTTTTTCTAGAGGACAAAGTCCTTTTCATAGCACCTGAAAACCCAGCAAAGTTCATAGCCAGTGCGGACTTTTGAAGCTAATAAAATAATTAAATTAGTATTCTCTCTGATCGTCGCCCGTCTTTGGCACTTGAAAACGTAGCAACGTTCATCATTTCAGCATGCTTCTATACCTGAAAACCAAGTCATCTTTCCATCCGAACGTTGCTCTCAGTATTTTTTTTATTCACCAATTACTGGACACTCTGAACACTTCACCATTTTTCAGCACCGAATAACCTGGTTTTCAGCACCTGGAAAGAATCGGTGCTATCTATTCTGATTGTCCCTTCAAGACTCTATCCGTCATGTATGGGATCCACTTTCCACTCATTGTAATTTAGATCATTATTATATTTATAATATTAAGGGGGAAGAACCTTTCTTCTTCGTAGCTCTCTCTCTCTCTCTCTCTCTCTCTCTCTCTCTCTCTCTCTCTCTCTCTCTCTCTCTCTCTCTCTTAAAAAAATAAATAAATAAATAAATAAATAAAATTAAAAAAATAAAATAAAATAAAAGGAGGATGGATTCGTGGAGAAACTATTATTGTTGGGTTTTTATTTATGTTAAAATCCTATCGAAAAGCCTAGGTGCTTAGAGGAAAGGGTATATAAGCACTATCTATAATTCTTAACCTATCCGATGTGGGGCTATAATTTTTCGACGTGCTCTCTTGCACATAGAGATCGGACACGTTGATGCTCTCTTGCACATAGAGATCGGACACGTTGATTAGCAAGCAGAAGCATGAAGATTTTGGTAGGTAAGAATGATCGGAGACATCTAAGATCCTATCTAATAGGTACAGGTTTTCAGATAGGATCTTAACAATTTACATGAAACCCTGTTTCCAAATAGCATCAAGCCCCTTTTGAATCTGTAATTGCTCATCGAAACTTAAGGACTTCAAGGATTTGAAGTTAGATGCATGCCTTTCACGAATATAATCCGTCATATTTGCATGATCATGGGAATATGAGTTGCATGCAAAGTGGCTTCGTTTCGATGGCGGCTATGGTGAAGGAGGGAGAGCTGGAAGTGATAGGATGCTCCAATTGGACCGTGCTTGATGCCTTGGTAGTAGGTGTAACACCCAAAGAAAAAAAAAAAAAAAAGAAGAACTGCCGGCCCGCTGCCGAATCGGCCCAACGACGCGCAGCAAGGTGCGAGCTCGTGCGGCGCAGCGGGAGCGTGGCGGGCAAACGCGGGCGAGCGAACGCGCTGAGCGCGGGCGATGCGCGGGCGCGCGGTGCCAACCCGGCCCATCGCGGGCACGCGCAAGGCGCGGCCCAGGCCCACGCGCGCGGCGCGCGCGGGCGCATGGGCTTGGCCCAGCCCGAGCCGGCTATCGCGTGGGCGTTTCCCACGCGTTTCCCAGGCGTTTCCCAACCGTTTCTCACGGTATATGGCGGTCTATGGGGTTTCTGAGTGATCCGGACCGTCCGATCGTCCGATCGAATGGCTGAAATTGGTCCGAAGGAGCTTAGGCTTGATTAGGTGCTTTTGGATTTGGATTTGGACGTGGTTTGAGACGTCGATATCAGATCTGACGGCTGGGGAGATATTTTAATGGTTTTGAACTTCCTAGGTTACGTTTGAGATGATTTTAGATGGGTTTTTCTCCTCTTTTTAAACAGGACGTCGATGGGAAGCAGGGAAGAGCCTGCTGAGAGCCATAAAAGAGAGGAGATGAGAGAGAAAGAGAAGGGAAAAGAGAAGAGAAGAAGGAAGAAAGAGAAAGAGGAGAAGAGAGAGAAAGGGAGAGGGAAGGGATTTTGGTTTGGAAGATGAGGGAAGAGAAAATCGGGGGGGAACCGATTTGATGAATTTATTTATTATTGTAGGAGATCAATCTTTTGAGCAGGAAGGATTTGGACGAATTTTGGGTATAGATTGATACCGGATATTTTGGATTAGCGGTTGAAGGTAAGGAAATTCTGTATCGATCATTCTTTTATGCATGAGTTTATATATGCATTTACACGTATAATATATATTATGTGGCATAATTATTTTCTTGTGATAGATAATGTATTTTTTAAACATTATTGTCGTCTGTATTCCATGCTTGATGTTATAGAGAAAATTGATATCCGGATGGGTTGGACCATGATACCGGATTGCTAAACAAGTTGAACCATGAAACCGGATATCGAGTGGGTTGGACCACGATATCGGTTAATACAATGTGTTGAACCATGACATCGGTTATCGAGTGGGTTGGACCACGATACCGGTTGTCGAGAGGTCATAAAAGATGTTTTGACAAGTGTTAATGAAGTAAAAACGGTATTTGGTCTAGCCATGCTACGGTTGCACCGTGGTTATACAGCCTGAGCCATGGGCTTTGTACGTGGGAGCCGGCCACGGGCGGATAGTACGTGGGACAGCCGAGCCACGGGCTTAGTACGTGAGCAGGACCGACCATAGTATGCATGGTCGCTTTGTGGTTGCCAGTCATGGGCTGGTACATGACCGTGGCTAGACCAGAACCCTAAAGATAAAGGTGAAATAATGAGAATATTAAAGGAAAAATGCAAAGTTATCAAAGTTTGTAATACATGAGGCTGAAATCATTTGATTGCATTGACATATCATATTTGTATTTTATTGTTTCAGAAAATTATATTATTATTTGGAATGATCATATAGATGCCTTACTGGGCTGTATAGCTCACTTTCTATCCTTTTAAATTTTCAGAGACTCAGGACACGTGACAAGATTTGGGCTGGCGTGAGACGAAGACCTATACATGCTGAGTTAGTTAGAGTTAGAGTTTAGTTACGATTACTGATGCTTGTTGTAATCAGTATATCAATAGTTGACTGATTTAATAAATGGATGCCACCTGATTAATTATATGATATAAGTTTTCTTTTGATATGTTGACTCTGGTGTAATTAGGCCTTGCATGATCTCTAGGATAAAATTTAGGATTTGTACGGTCGGTCACGTAGCCGATTCCGGTATTGGATTCGGGGCGTGACAGTAGGTCAACCTCGGGATGGGTATTTCTTAATGGCAAGAGGAGCAATCTCATGGTACATTGTGAAACAAGATTAGATTGCGACTTTTACCATAGAAGTGCACAGGGAAGCAAGGGCACATGAATTACTTTAAGGAATTTTGTCACTGATTTGAAAGTATAATTGGTTCCATCTTAAGTATAATTGGTTCCATCTTAAGACCCATTTTTAATAATTTTGTGATAACATGGCAATCGGGCTATATACTCA
Organism: Areca catechu; assembly: GCA_021397845.1. Taxonomy (NCBI): domain Eukaryota; kingdom Viridiplantae; phylum Streptophyta; class Magnoliopsida; order Arecales; family Arecaceae; genus Areca; species Areca catechu. The sequence goes on along the minus strand of CM038042.1, from coordinate 12,108,997 downwards.
AAGAAAAAGAATGGTTCGGTCAAAGCCGAACACATGGATGTCAAATACCTAGGGGTCCTTTTTATTTTTATTTTAAAAAAAGTATACAAAAAAAGTGACACTCTCATTTTATATATTTTATATTTTTTAAAATAAAAATATAGAATCCGACGTGGAAAATATGTTTGGTCCACTTTTTTTTTTTTTTTTTTTTTTTTTTTTTTGTGCGTGCTTTTGTTTTTTTTGGAGATTCTCTTGGGAGAATGTGAAGTTTTTTTTATCCCCAGCGGAGAATGTTAAAAAGAACATAAGGGATTTACACATGTGATAAAGAAACAACGTCGGCAGTGAATATAATTTTGACAATCACAAAGAATTTGTTCATATTTGTTCTGATATTTTTCTGCCATTCAACATAAGAGTAAATTGACTTCTATAATCTGATGTTATTAACTGGACCAAAGAAAGAATAGTACTTGGACTTTTATTTTTTGACTATATTGTTGTTGCTGCATCAACTCCTGGACCGGGATCGGCTGGATGTGCTGGAGCGCTCCTCTTCTGGTGAACCTGCAACAAAGTCCTCAAGAGCACCGGTGGTGCTTCGACGGGGAACCCTTCGATGTCTAAATTAGTAGGAGGTCGAAGGCAACATAATGGAGGAATCAATGAATGAACAGCATATGGAGAGGGAAGAGCACTTCTACCTTCAAACGGGGTCCCCCGAGTACCTTATATAGGCGCGGAACAGTCCAAAATTCATTAGGGGAGGGCTGAGAAAGACCGATCTGTCCCTAGAAGAATATGGAGAGTGGCCACGTGGCGCGCAGATATGGCGACATCGTGGATGTAGTGGAGCAGGGCTGTTGGGATGGCAGGATCCCGCAGTAACAGAAAGGTGCTTCTAGAATTTCCTGGATGCTAAGGCATGCTTGTCGGACGTCGACCATGGGAAAGCCGGTTGGCCGGACCAAAGGCCAAACTTCTAAAGGAGAGCAACGGGCCGGACTCCAGCAGGAGAGAGTCGTTCGGACCTCTGCTCCGGTGGGTCGGACCTCCGAAGGAGAGCCGGCCGAACCCCAGCAGGAGAGGGTCGTTCGGACCTCTACTCCAGTGGGTCGGCCCTCTGAAGGAGAGCCACGGGCCTGAAGGAGTAGCAGTCGGAGCCTTGATAGAGTGGCCCGGTCGGACCGCAAGAATGGGCCGGTTCTGGCTGAGGGGAGTCGTCAGGGTACAACAGTTGTCCCCCTTATCCTTGTGCTTCGAGCGAGTCCGTAAGCTCGAAGGACAAGGGCATTAAATGGCAGTAAATGCATCAGTCCTTCAAATGATGGCGAATCCGATTCGGCATGCTGCGACCGGGCACCTTCTGCTCTGATTTTTACTCCTGGACAGGTGTCGGCATCTGGTTGGTGAAGATAGAGGGAGCAGTTATTGCTGGTACGGTGCATAGTAGCTGCCGGTTTGAATTCCTGACGCGATGTGGGGCACATGGCTCCATCAGAGCGGTCGGTGCACTTCCTGGAGTGATTCATCCACCGTTGCTTTGACTATCACGCAGATCATGACCGGATACGATCCGGTGCATCCCCTCATATTCTCATCCAACTCAAAAACTGCGATGCCAGCCGTCGAGTTATGGCACGTGGGGGGAGACGTTGGAAAGCTACCCCCGGGTGCCTATAAAAGGGGGGAGCAGCGCCCAGAAGGAGTTTTCCACCGTGCTTGCGCTCGAAGAGAAGGCAGCCTCCTCCCTCCTTCCGTTGCTTTAGCCCCTCTTAGAGAACCAGGGAACCAGGTTAGTCCCGTCTCCACCTTCATCTTCTTCCTTTTTTGCAACTCCCTTTAGAATGGCTTCTGGGAGTCGGAGTTCGGCTCATGGACATAGGGAGCTCGGCCCTTTCGACATCGTTTCGACTATGACCTGAGAGAGGGTCGAAAATCTTAGGATCGTGTATAGCATTCCCTCCACCTTACATTTGACCGTCCCCAGTCGCGAGGGTAGAGTGAACAGACCTTTAAACTTAGGAGCTCTCCCTCTGTACGAAGACCACCTGAAGGCCGGCCTTCGTTTCCCGATCCATAGCTTCTTTATTCAAGTCTTCAATACATATAGAATTACTCCATCCCAGCTGACCCCGAATAGTATTCGGGTTCTCTATGGCTTCGTGGTTCTATGTCGGGAGGCCGACATCGAGCCGAGGGTGTCCTTGTTTTCAAACTTTTTCTTGTTGAAGCAAGACTTTCGGAGTCAGGAGTGGTGGATGTTCAGTCCACGCCTTGGCCGGAAGATACTAGGGGGGCTTCCGTCCGCTAGAGAGAGAGTAACTACCTTATCTTCTGTCGGCTTTGCAACCATACCTTACATCAACCTTGTTTGTTGACAGAAGGCAAGATGAATCTTAGGATCGGCCTCAGCCCTCGGGTCAAGTTGCTCCAAAGTGGGACGGCCTTCTGCCTATTGGTTCAGAATGGTCAAACACTGCCTGGCCATCCGACGATCTCCCCTCATCACTCTGACCCCGCTCCTGGTCGAGAATTTCGCCAACAAATGATAAGTGGAGACAATGGCTCTGAATTGTTGAGGGCCGGTCGGCCCAGGATAGCATTGTAAGGTGAGGTCGTCCGAACGACCACAAAGTTGATAGGGAGAGTTTTCTGGAAAGGCTCCATCCCAATCATCACTGGAAGAACTATCTCCCCTTCTACTCCGATGGAGTTGCCCCCGAAGCCTGTCAGCGGCACGGGGGATTCCTGCAGCATGGACCTGGATAAATTCATTCTCACAAAAGCATCGTACAGCAACACCTCTGTTGAGTTTCCATTATCTATAAGTATTCTCCTTACATTGTAGTTGGCAATCACTGCCGACACGACTACAGGGTCATTTTCAAAAACATGAGTCTCCAGAAGATCTTCATCAGAGAAGGTGATCGCATTAGAGCCCCTGGACCTTTTAGCAATATCGGGCTCGTCCTCGTAACTTCTTCCGGACTGCCGATGCAGCATGCCGACATCCCCGCCGGTCGACCTCTGATTGGGGAGCTCCGTCTCCTCTGGAGGGTTTCTGGTGTTTGATGCTCCGGCCCGATCCCGATGGGGTCGGATGTACTTGCATAGGTACCCCCTCCGGATGAGGTCTTCAATGACGTCTTTCAGCTGCAGGCACTCTTCAGTACTATGCCCGTGGTCCCTATGGAACTTACAAAATATATCTTTGTTTCTTTGGGCAGGAGGAACCCTCATCGGCCGAGGCCTTTGCAGAAAGGTCTCGTTCTCGATTTCCATAAGGATCTTCTCTCTTGGCAGGGACAGAAGCGCATAAGTCTCGAATCTCCGGGGGAAGTCCCTCGGCTTCAGACTTCGGCGTTGAGCCGACCGCCGGCCATCACTCGGGGGTCGAACTTTAGGAGCCTTATCGCTCTGCTTCTTGGGGGTCGGTCTTCCCTCTACTTGACATCGACCGACCACTTGCTCTTCTGCCAGGGCGTACTTCTACGCTCTAGCTAGGAGTTCGCTGTAGCTTGTTGAATGTTTCTTGTCCAGGGAGAAGGTCAGCCTAGACGAGCAGAGCCCTCGCTTGAAGGCTGACATGGTCATAGCTTCATTCAAGTCCGGGACTTCCATGGCCGCTAAGTTGAAACGGGCCATGAAATCCCGAAGAGTCTCTCCCTCCTTTTGCAGCACGAGGAAGATGCAGTCGGTATTCCTCGGGGTCCAACTGCAGGTCCTGAAATGGAAAAGAAAAAGTTATTCGAGTTAAGAAAAGGAGTGGATCGTACCTGGCTGGATGGTGGAGAACCACATCCGGGCGATCTTCTTAAGCGTGGCAGGAAAGGCGATGCAGTGGAGGGCGTCAGAGGCACCTTGTACCATCATATGGGCCTTGTATGTGCCCAGATGGCCCATCGGATCGGTGGTACCGTCGTAGGGGTCCACCTGCGAAATCTTGAAGTGGCGAGGAATCGTCTCCACCAGAATCTCATCAGAGAACGGGGGACGGGAGTCGTATACCTGTCCCTCTTCGGCCTTCTGCTGGAGGGCGATTTTGGCAATGCGCTCCTCCATGCGCATGATCTTGCTGGCATAGTCCCTCGGGGGTCGGCAGCAGGCCGACCGCTGACCAGGACGGATTCGGCATAGAAAGGCGAAGCAGACCTTGCCTTTTTGTCGTTGGTGCGATCGCCCAACGACCTCCGGGGCTCTGTGACGATGCAAGAACGATGCTGAGGGACCTCCGGTCGTTGGCTCCCCTCAGCAGCAGTTGGAGGATTGGTGCAGGAAACAGCTGGTAACTACTGCCGGTTGTCGGCTGCTTCCTGGAAATGCTGAACTACAGCAGTAAGCATTTTGATGCGATTCACTAAAGTCTGGAACTACTGCAACCCCAGTGTGATGGTAGGTTCAACGGCAACAGCGACGGTGGCGGCGATATCATTCTCCCTGGGAGGTTCCTCAGACCTGGAAGGGGAGATACCTCTTCTGGCATTGGCATTTGGAGCTCTTCCCTTCCTCTAGCGCCAATCTGTTGCTGCATCAACTCCTGGACCGGGATCGACTAGATGTGCTGGAGCGCTCCTCTCCCGGGTGAACCTGCAACAAAGTTCCCAAGGGCATCGGTGGTGCTCCGGCGGGGGGACCCTCCGATGCCTAAGTTAGCAGGAGGTCGAAGGCAACAGAATGGAGGAATCAACGAATGAACAGTGTATGGAGGGAAGAGCACTTCTACCTTCAAACGGGGTCCCCCGAGTACCTTATATAGGCGCAGAATAGTCTAAAATCCATTAGGAGAGAGGCTGAGAAAGACCGATCTGCCCCTAGGAGAATCTGGAGAGTGGCCATGTGGCACGCAGATACAGCGACATCGTGGAAGTAGTGGAGCAGGGCTATTGGGATGGGATTCCGCAGTAACAGAAAGATGCTTCTGGAATTCCCTGGATGCTAAGGCATGCTTGTCGGACATCGACCGTGGGAAAGCCGGTCGGCCGGACTAAAGGCCAAACTTCTGAAGGAGAGCGATGGGTCGGACCCCAGCAGGAGAGGGTCGTTCGGACCTCTGCTCCGATGGTTCGGACCTCTGAAGGAGAGCCACGGGCCGGATCCTAGCAGGAGAGGGTCGTTTGGACCTCTGCTCCGGTGGGTCGGACCTCCAAAGGAAAGCCGGCCAGACCCCAGCAGGAGAGGGTCGTTCGGACCTCTGCTCCGGTGGGTCGGATTTCTGAAGGAGAGCCACGGGCCTGAAGGAGTAGCAGTCGAAGCCTTGAAAGAGTAGCCTGGTCAGACCGGAAGAATGGGCCGGTTCTGGCTGAGGGTGAGCTGTCAAGGTACAACAACTGTAATTTTATTTTTTGAAACGAGCACTCACTCAATAATGCTTTTACTCTATTTTGTTTATTGACAACCCAAAAAATATTATTCAAAATTCTTTAAAAAATGATAATCAGTATTGCAAGATCATGTGAGGGAATGTCAGAGCTCAATGTTTTCTAGGAACAGTATATTGTGTTCTTTAAAACTGGTCGTTGGTCCCATGGTGGTGCAAATAAAGCAAGGTTCATGGAACCAATAGTCATAATAAAAACCATAAATCTGAAAGGTCCATGTAGAAATTATAAACCTATGCAAAGTCCTTACAATAAATCTGGCCGGGACTCAAACAGACAAATCCATAAATATAAAGTTCATATCTCCCTCTTCTTACAAAAGCAAAACCTTGAAGTACTTCCCATCCAATTCACAGTTGTAAGAGAAGAGGACTTGATCAATGTTCATTAGAGGATTCAGCATCAAGACGATAAATCAGTGCTAAAAGATATGCCTAGATCCCTAATCTATGCAATTCCATGAACAAATCTTGCATTGTCTGTTTGCTATTATTTTTATCCAATTTCCATCAGAGAAGCCAGCACATACTGTCTTCTTCCATATGCAAGAACTCACGACAGAATTCTCTGTCCATCCTGACTTGCTCCACATGGACTGCACGTGTCGAGTTCTAGTAACTTGAAACATCCCGAGACACGCCAAAATAATTGGTGGGTCAAAGTAGGACTGCGGTGGGCATCCATAGGATCCCATCTGCCAACATACCTCACCACCGCACCAATATAATAAGACTGATGAACAACTTGGTTTTAGACAATTGGCCAACGAGAGAACCATTAACCACTAGCCAAAGCAGGCAGAGTGATTGACCACTCTCCTTTGGCTCAACCTTCCAATCTCTCCAAAAATTGAAACCAATATTACCACCACAATCATCTCCATTGCAGTCTTCCTTTCCATTACCAACAATATGGTGCGATCCATCACCATCATCATCCATTGCAGTATACTTTCAATTTCCAATAACATAATGTAGGCTATCAAAAGGAACCCATCCATTACATTCCCCTTTTATTTGTCCTGCCATCCACCTCAAAGCATGTGGGTATTGCAATACGGTCCCCCACAAAAACAAACTAAGAGCAGGGATGGCTTTTAGCAGCCTTCCCTTCACTATTAAAACACTGAATCATATGAAGATTTCAGTAACCTTTCACTTGCCACACTTTTCCAATCACAAGCCTTCTTGACCCAAAAAAAAAAGGTAAAACAGGAAAACAGTACATTGGAAATCTTTGGCCCTGTCCAAGGAAGTGATGGGGGCCTGCATGTAGGAGTCATTGATGGGCACGTGCAGACAAGGAGCTCAGCCTATGAAGGGGCATTGGGCTCCGGCTTGGCTGTGGGGATTTCATTTTGGTGGTGAGACTGGTACATGGTGGTGCCAATGGAGAATGGTATAGTGCATAGGGCCTTGGACTGGAGGAACAGAATGACTGCTCCAACATCTTCCATAAGCTTCACTACTTCCTCTTCCCTGCCATTGCTCGACCACTTATCCCACACCAGCTTCCTGCCTCCAAACTCACTGACCTTCCCCTAGAGGTAGATCAATGATGGAGAGCATAAGAAACATAACATACACTACAATGCCAGTCTGGCAGGAATTTTTTTCCCATGCATGATGACTATTGAAACACACAAGCAAGCTTGCAAGCATATGCACAAATGAACAGACAAGGTCACATGATCAAAGAAACAATGGAAAGTGTAAAATATAAAAGAATTTCCATAAGATGCATTGCGTGCTTTTTGAATACAGGTCAGAAGGAGTTTAGCTCATCAACAGGCAAAGTCACAGATACACTTGCATGCTAAAAGAGAAGTGAGGATAAGAAACATAAAAATATGGTCACGTTCAGATGACAGTAAACAAGAATTTATTTCTAGTTATCACATGTCGTGTCAACTTGAAGTCAATAAGTGTCCAAACTGGTATTAATAAAATCATATGCCAGCAGATTCATACATAAGATATAAACCATACACTGGTCCGACAGATGGATGGGACCATATACATATTGTTATCCTATATGAGGGTGAGCAATCTTGAAGCCTTTTAAATGATATACTCCAGCTCCAGCTTGATAGAAACATACATACCCTCTACGAAGTACCATTTTTCAACTGCAATGTCCCCTCTATAAATCTTGTTATCATAACCAGAAAACATTATATTTGAAAATGTAACCCTTGATTTTATGAAGATGATTCAATCATATGTGACAGGGTCTCTTGACCACTTATCCATGTACAAATTCAAAAGAAAGATGCATCGTGATATTAACTTTAGTTGTAAAAAATAAGCTTATTAATGAACTTTGCTCTAAATGTTTAAAAATGATAACCTTAAAATAACTATCAAGACTCGCCACAACTATTTGTGTCGGAATGTTAATTCAATTGGCACTTAGTTTAACCATCTAGAAATTTATGTAGATCTATTTTCATGAGAATATAGAAAAGCAAATTTCTCATTATAAATAAAGCATGACTCATTTTAATGATTGAGATGAACTGACCATTGGAGACAATAAAATGCAGCTCCATCAATTAACTTTGCTCCCAATTTTCATTTACAGAAAAAAACCATGATATAGTTATCAATCCTTGTCCCAACTATTTGGTTGGATCTATAAATCCACATTCAAAAAGCATTCCTACTCACGAATTTATCTAAATAAAATTTCACCAATTATATGGTCAAGCAGATTGCTCAACATAATGAGTGCTTATTGTGATGCTTGAATTGAATAAACCTAATGATGGAAACAATTCAAACTATTTTTGATGGTTGAGTCAAAGGAGACTGATATTACTATAATTTGTTGCAAATTTAGCAGGCAGGAAAATGTTTAATTAAAAGAAAAGGGCCCAAGTTTGACATGTTAATTAACTGCCCCGAATAATCAAAAATGCTGTCAAGACATTTCATTCTTCAGTTTCTCATGCCATCTCCCAGAATCATCTCATCTTGCTAACAATGAGCTGCAAATCTATTAGATTCATGATGTGTTTGTTCATAGTTTCCTATTCAGGCACTTCTGCAGCTAACAACAGATTCAAGTCAGGGAGAAGACAAACTAAGCACTGATATGACTAGGATGTGGAAGTATTTAAGAAGTCTGATCTATGTTGTAAACTAATGAAAATCTATGTCACAAGTATGTACATATATAAAAATGATAAACAAGCAGGTTTGGGCGCCATCAAGACAACACGATCAAGTAGGTTCCAAGACTGCAATTACTTAAGCACAAAGGGTGCTTGGTACATTATAACATGCAAATGCATGCATCTGTCACCGCAAACAGATATCACATAATAACTTATGCATCAGGCACATCTCAAACAATGGGCAGAAAGACAACTCACATACTGGATGAAACATATTGTGTAGTCACTCATGTTTCCACAATTACCTCAACTGATGAGAGTGTGATACCAGCTACTACATGTGTCACAGCACCAGCAACCCAGAGTCCGCTCATACTTAGAACCTGCCAATATGTCAATACAAAACTTCTGAATTCGATTGTAAAAAACTGAAACAAATAACTCTAATTAACAAGACAATAACTCAGAAAACTAAATTACCTTGGGAGGAAACTCTATTCCTTATGTATAAGAATCCAAAAATAAGCTACAGATGTGAATGATATGCACCTCTGGAGCATCAACTTCCAGAATATTAACTTAGTTTATTCCCAAGTCATCAAAGAGAGATAAAAACAATCCTATAGGTTTAGAACCAGAGAAATTTATACTGCAGGGCAATGCCACTTGACCACAGCACTTTCCAGAAGCTTGTTGATTATTAATATGACTATTCTCTGGAGCTGCTAGTCTTTTTTCAGGTGAAAAATGCAAATTATATTCTATACAGGTCATCTATCATTTTTATATGGACACTGCTAAATATAGTCCCACCACTTCATCTGCAATGATGGGGTTTGCTGATGCAACTAGTGGAGTTAGTTAGACTTCTCCATTCAGTTGGGCCCTTGCATGAGAGTTTTATGAGATGTTAGCAATCACTTAAATCATTAAGGTTCAAATCAATGTAATCAACAATTTAATAAGGTGGGGTTGGTGTGATGTGTACATAAAAGAAGGCTATAATGTAAACATGTTTGGGACAGTTCGGTAGGAACACGAAGGGAGTCGGTATAAAGCAGTTAGAAGTTGTTAACATGGTTGGTGCAGGTTTGGTAGGAAAATCAATGCAGGTTGCACATAATTTGCTGCTTGATGCTTAAGTCAAATAGCTAGACTACCAAGACACTGTAAATTTACTATATAGGGCAAATGCAATGATCATCAAGGAGAAGGTTAATGCAACAGCATGCATTATTGATCAAATCAGATACGCTTCTTTACAGATTGACACCATGTTCATGCGTACTCTTGCATCTGCCTCAACTGTTAGATGTTTAGCATAATGGAAATAAATAAATCATTTTGTTGGCATGACACGTTTGGTCACATGATATACCATGAATCTCAGGCTTACACATTTTTTAATGTAATCACCATCTTAGATAGTACAATCTGATGAGAACAACTTTACTAGATTTACCAAATATACTTAAGAAGCTTTGTTCAGATTAGGCACAGGGTGCATCATTTCTCATGCCAAGCAACGTTAATGCAATGGCTCATCAATATTAGGACAAAAGTTTCTAGAATTATGTTCAAACCAAATCAAAATATGATTATGACGAAAATCTGAGTTAAAAATTTGGTATTTAAAACATTGCCTTGGTCTTCAACCACATACATCAATTATAAAGAAAATACGCTCACTTGAAGCCTCAAGATCGTTACATAATCCATAATTTCATCAAGCAGCATGAATAAATTGAATGTAAAAATCCCAACAAGTTACCAAAGCTAAGGGTTTTTTTTTTTTCATGGTCAAAGCAGCTCATGTTTTATCTTTTAGTAACTTCAGTCAAATTTTGACAGCATAATCACTCTTGGTTCTATAAACTATATCCTCAGATTAAGACTACTAGATCAAATGATTAAATGATGACACAAAATGCTCTTTTGGTTCTTGCAACATTGTTTAAGACTTAAGTAGCCCACGTTTTTCTCCATTGTGATGTTAGACAAAATAAGTGCACTTCTTCTAATTTATATTATCAGATTATAACCTCTTAGCCAAAAGACATTAAGTTTTCTAGACAATATGATTCCCCTTTACCAAAATTATAAAGCTAGAATACTAGGCCATGAAACATTTTTTTTTTAATGTTAACAAACTTTGTAAAGATGACTAAAATTAGCAATTCACTTGTTTGGCACAAAGTAGATGCACCAGTTTTTACCATCAAGCGCAGCAGTAAGAAAGAAGAAATTATTGTGGAAAACGAACAATAGATGAAGTATGTGTTAAAAAAAAAAACTAGAAAAGATTCCAGGTATGACATGAGTATTGTCACATGTAACATTGCATAAATAACACTAAATTGAAATAAATAAAAGAAAATTATGGAGAACATGTGCAATTGTGGCATTTGATTTTGAAAGATTTTGACATAACCAACGATGGTTGAAATTTATTAAACAATAAAAATAAGTATGGTATTCACCCCATACCAAAACAGCCAAATAAACAACTTTCCATTTTTTATCTCAATATGCCTTGATATGGGGAGGTACAAGGCCTGCACCGATCTAAGCATGAGTTTCATATCAGTTCCAACCCAGTATGGTACAATACATCCCATACTGGGTGGTTTGGGGCAGCACAATAGTTGATAATTGGAACAAACATAGTAACAATATGGGTATTTTTGTCATTCATATTAATGCAACAAATAATGGAGTAACACTTAATGTAGTAGTATAGAAGAAGCCTCAAATTAGGGGTGGCAAAATTTGACTCGACCTGCATTTGATCGACTATAAACAAGTTTGGGTAAGGAATATTGAACCAATACCAGGTCCTGTACCATTCACCGATCGGTGCGGTACCGTACGGTACCATACCAAGCCTATGAAATTATAAAAAAATGTCTTCCTTTTTCATGAATCAGACTCGAACCAGACCCGAACAGGGTCGAACCAGACCCGAACAGGGCCGAACCGGCAAAGTATATGGTTTTTTGAACGGTCCGGCATTCCAGACCGTTTTTCATGGCTGAACCATACTGACTCTTCGCCGGTTTGTACAGTACGTCCCGAACCGGGTAGTTTGGGATGGTATCAAGAATCATGAGTTCGGGTTTGGACTAAATGGGTTTGAGCTGGTATGGTACGGTACACCCTGAACCGGGTGGTTCGGGATGGTACTGAGAACCATGAGTTTGGATTTGGACTAAACGGGTTTGAGTTGTAAATGGGTCACCCAGTTTAATCTGTTTATATATTCGGGTGGGATCCAGGTTTTACGATACTGACATGTTTAACCCGTTTAACCCATTTCATATATGAGTCAGGGTGGGTCAAATAGTCCATCAACCTGTTGCTGCTAGGCCTAGGACTCTAAAGTTCGTTGATCATTGATTCATCCAATTTAAAATTTGATTTGATCAAAGCGCATCTTTCCAAAAGAAAAAACACGTGCGGCCACACCCATGTGAACTTTGTTTTCCAAAATAAAAAAAAATGCACCCACCCACTGACCCATTTCTCTCTCATGACCCACTAACCCACCCACCGACCCACGTGATCCCATTTCTATCTCTTGCTCACTATGCCCAAAAAGCTTACCTCTCTTGCTTCCATTTCTACTTCTACTCTCTCTCACTCCTATTTTCACTTCTCTGGTCTTCCTTCCCCCTTCTCCCCTCACCTCCTCTCCTCTCCACGGTCCCCACCTCTCCCATGTCGCTCCATGCCATTAGATCAGCCTCCGTTCGGTCTCTCTTGCTTTGTTATTTTTTTCTGGTTAGGGTATCGAGGGATGGTAGGACTAAGCTGGAGACAAGGGGGAGTGCCGAAGTGGAGCAATGAGGGATGATGGGACCAAGCCAAAGACGAGGGGGAGCGTCGAAGCAGGAGAGGGTAGAGAGGCGGTTGAGAGTAAAAAAGCCAGTGAAGTCCCCTTCTCCGGTTAGTAATCTTTTTATTATTAATATTATTTAACTGGATCGTAAATGGATAACTTGTTTATTAAACAAGCATGTTCGTCTTTCAAAATCTAACCTATTTAATAAATAGGTCAGGTTCAATTTTAGGTTTTATAGACTCGACCTGCATGTAACCCGACCCATTTATACCTAACCCGATCAGATTGCCAACCCTACCTCAAATGAATATTTTGAAGAGCTAAACATGTATGTCCCATCAAATGATTTTATTGATCTAGAAAGGTAATGATCTATGATAAAATGTTTCACTATCAATTCCAACACCTAATTTAAATTATGCTTTACAAAAACTTGTCCGTCACCGACCACCAAGAACAAGAAGAGAATATAGAAATGATACTTCTAGATTGGCAAGTTAGAAGAAGAGTTAATCTTTTGATCCAACTAGTAAGATAACCATATTGATGAAAATTCTTGTATATCTTCCACAGTGAAAATAAAGAATTTCATAGTTTATACTAAATGATTTTTGACATTTCCCAGAGTACCATGTACTTCTTGTTGTTTCTCCCTTTTACTTTTTGATGGTATTAAAAATTAAAATAGATAACTACAAGCTTGTTTGGCATCACCGCCAATTACTAGTCTTTTGCTTTTTGTTTCTAAGGAAAAATACATCTTCAATTACCCCATTCATTTTTTGATTTTTTTTTGAGAATTTTTTCCAATTTTCTACAAAAAAGTAAAATCTATCAAGCCTAACTTTCACCATTTGAAAATAGAAACTGCCCATAGCCAACACCATTGCCATTGTCGCCACCACCTCTTTTGGCCCTCGCCACCACTTGACAATGCCTACCAACCGCTTCCACCACCATGGGTGGACCACCAATTACTGGCACCACTATAGCCAATGTCACTCACAAGTCATCATCGCCGCCGCCTCGACCACCACACCATTGCCATCACCACAATCCAAGCAACTACCCAACAAGTTCTGGGTTTCAATTTTCAAAAAATAGAAGCTAGTTCTTTATTTCCATGAAAACTAGAAATCGAAGCAAGCCAAATGGAACCTATATTAATTATAACTATTGTACTAAGGTTTCAACTTCTTTAAGTTCGTCAATTTCTAGTATGTTCACTCTTCACACTAGCATTATCTAAAATTCAGGTTTCAAGTTCATTTCTATCAAAGGCCACACCTGTTTAACTATGGGATTCCTAAAATATTTTTGCCAATAATATGTAATACAATGAAATGATACATCAAAAACTTAAAGGTATTATTAACTTCCAATTTTAATTCTGTTTACACCATATTTTTGCTAATGATGGTGTTCGAAGGACACGCACCTATTCAACCACGAAGCAAAGGCCGATGCAGGATAATGATGAGAGGCCTCAAGCCAAACATCCTAATTATGTTGGTAGCTTGGAGGTTGAAGCCTTAACACCATATAGGTAAACAGACTGAGTAAGTTTGAAGACGGCTCAGCACGCGATTTGTTGTTCCATAGACCGGGAAGGAAGCACATCGAATAAGGCAAGTCTAAATATTAAAGGCAGGCCAAATGAAGACCAGCTATGACAACGATGAGGCTGATCAGGTATGATGATTTAGGAGAGCCTCATTAGTCTGATAGATGTTACATGACATGGCGATTACTAGGACATGGGTAGCGGGGGATGGTTAGCACCAGTTACCAACAAAAGAAGTGGAGGCCGGACATGGACAACAATCACTAGGAATGAGCAGTTACCGTATTGTTTGTCAGGTTATACAAATAATGGGATGTAATTTTTTTAAAAAAAAGGACCCTTTAGCCAATCAATAGCTGATTGCTATATTGATCTTTACGTTGTATTTATCTTTAATTCCCATGCTTTAGTTACATAGTTTTTTCTAGTTCATCCATGGATATAGCACAGAATTGTAGCCCAGTAACATCCTATCTCCTTTTTCAAGAAGGTGGTATCATGGTAGTAGAAATCCTTGAAGGTCAAGGCACTAAGACCCACACTACCAACCCTTACCCCTATCTTCTTTCTGGCTATTGGATGCTAGTGGCATGCCTGCACACTTGAACCTACCAAGGGCTCACCATCTATATCCCCCCAGCAGAGGATTTCCCAGTCAAACAAATTCCTAGAACATCTTCTTTTCCTCTGCAGTTTACAAGATGTAATTAACATATTTTTCTTGATTTGCAATGCTCATAACTTGAACTAATATGTTTTCGTGACAAATGTTAGGCATTAGCACCACATGCACAAGAGAAAAAAGAAATCAAAATTTCTAAGCCTTGAGCCTATCATATATGCCTCCCTCCCCTATCTTCCTCACCCATTTTACTACAATTATCAAATGGGCATGATTGGCATAAGTTTCTGAGTTAAATTCAGTCTACGTTAACTTCAATTAGAAAATAAACCTGGGAGAAAGATCATGGGTAGTGGCAGTTATTCTAAAAGTAAACCAACTCTTCTACTCACTATCAAAGAAAAACCCAATTACTCTTACTTTTGATGAAGCAATAACGTGCCTACAAAGACTAATACAGGATTTTTTTTTTTTTTTTAATGTGAAGTTTTTGAGTCTCTACAAGAACGTCAAGGATGTATTTATTTGAATGTGCACGAAAAAAGGCAGCTTCCCCAGCTATTCAATAGCTTTACTTAAATGTAAGCTATTGATTATTGGAAAAAATAGATGAGGTGAACAAACAAGAAACCACATCATTCAAGGTTTTAGTCTTGATCAGGCCCCATACTAGTACCTTACTAGTATAGTATGATATGGCCTATACTGGCCCATATCAAAAATTAAAACCAAGCTAGTGAAAGCTGGCATATGCAATAAATGCAAAGAATGAACTGCACCTCAATTTAGCAAAGAAAACAATTATGTACTAAATGTAACATAAATTATGGTAAGGACAATGTTGCATATGCAATATAGCTAACAACGACTTAAAAACTCATAACACTGTATATAATATCTCCAACTCGATCATATGATTTATCACATGATCCAATGACTATTTTGTCACAGAATCTTAGTGAGGAGACAAAGCACAAATATTGGAGACTGAAATTTGAATGCAGGGAGAGCAAGAACGAGATCCAGCAAAGAACATAATATAATTTCAGCTAAAGAGGGCAGTACAATGGCATAATATAGTGATTTTTGCTTCTATGAGCATATACATGCAACACAACTGGAATATATAAATACAACAAGAACAACTTGATGATATCACAAGAGGAAGATAAAGAAAAGCCACTTTTACATCTTAATATTAGTTTTTGTTGACCACTTTCACAACGAAGAATGCAAAGAAAAAATAAATGAGAATAATTAATGACCTTGTGAGAGATGGGTATCAATTCTTGTAACACTCGCATTCTTTCAACTATTCTTTCTCTACAAAGCTGCACACAGAGAACAAGATGTAAGAAATCCTATCATGAATTAAGATGGACGAAAACATGTAAGTGCACATTTATGCATGCATAAAGAATCTAAATAGCAGTACTAAATTGAAGTATAGTAATATCCAATCTATCTAAGCTACATGCAATTTGACCAATATGAATGAGTAATGACCAATTATCATATTTTCTCTCCTAAATCCATCACACAATAAGTTGGAAACATAGAAAAAATCTAACTAGATAGACAAGATGGCTGGAGTAGATGGTGCCATTGGTGTATTGTGTGATCATGGAATGCGATGTTACATGAGCACTTGGAAAAAAATACCAAGTGCCCAAGTGTCTTCAAATGTCAGGCACAGCATACTCCAAAAATTCAGGCACAGGGACATTGCCACGCATATGTGTGTGTGTGTATGTGCGTTTTGATAATTATTCAAAAAAAAAAAACTGAAATGGGGAAATAGAGTTATATATGCTGTCTAACAAACAAGTTAACAGAATGGCCATGAGTTTAAGAGTTGCTTAAGTTTTGCAATACACACATCTAAGATTACTTAAGATGTGTTGAGATACTTATATTGATAATTGAGTGTATATTTAAAACAGAATAACACTTGACCTAAACTCTTAAAGTGTCCATCTAAATATCTAATTATGATAAATTTATGTCAAATATAAAGACATTTGGTTTAAAGTGACCAAATAACCTTGATAAATTATATCAAAAAATGAAAGGCACTTTGCTCAAGGGGGTCCACATAACCTTTATAATTTTATATTAAAAATGCAATGGCACTTTGCTTAAAGTGTCCAGTAGTTAGAACTAAAAGTCCCCTGTCCAAACTAAAACGGCCAAGTGTTGGCACCTTATTTGCTAACATCAACGAGACACTTCAAAGTGGAGTGTCCAACCATGTAATATTGTGTCGTGCCAATTGCCATGTCCAGAGTACCCAAAAATGTCAACCCTTTGAAAAACCTTAGAAAAATGAATTGTCTAAACAACAAAGATCACATGCCTTTCATGAAACCATGGAACGCGGTACCGTCCCGTACCACCCGGTACAGACGTACCATACCGTACCGGCAGCTAGCCGGTACGGTTCATACCAATAAAACGATCCAGCTTCCGGACCATTAAAAAAATAAAAAAAATTAATTTATTTTTTTTTTTGCTATAAAACGATCCGGCTTCCGGTACCGATACGAACTGCCCGGTTCAGTCCAGTATCGTCCGGTTCAGGTCCTTTTTTTTGCTTTGGGGGGAGGAAAAAATGATTTTTAATATAAAAAAGGGTCATGGTACGGTACCATACCATACCGCCGACCTTCCGAGATGGGACCTGGTACCGGGAACCCTGCATGAAACTTTGCAAGACATTATTATTTCATTCAATGTTTTAAAGATTATGATGATGCAAAAGAATGGGGTTCTGTGCATATAACATGAGTGCTTTAGGAATGAGAATGTTGAAGTAGATCTATCAAAAAACCATGTAGAACTAGAAACAACTGGAAAGAAAAGGAAACACAAAAGTATTAAGTAATGAAGTATTATAAATAGATTGTTCACAAAAGTTACCTAGGCCTAATTAAGACATGAAACTCGAAAGTCTTACTAAAGGTCAAAGAAAAGGAGTGTAAGATAATGGACATTTTCAGAAATTAACTTAGTTGAAGTTGGAAGCAACTAAAGGGCAAAGAGATGCTCATAAAGTCAGCATGAAATAGTCAGGATATGGCATGTTTTTTTTATTGTTATGTTTATGGCTTAGGCTTACCATAAAAATTTCATGTTTCTTTAATCAAAGAATAGCATTCTTGATACATATCATAACATAAGCAAGCATGGACAAATTTAGACAAAAACCTATGCAATTAGAAATATGGTGTCACCTTTCAAGTTAGAGCCAAGTATGAAGAAACTCCCATATTGTAAAAAGGTTTGACAAGGAAAACCAAATCTTCCCTATTAATCATTATAGATCAAGGTTTTCAAAACCGGTACCGGACCTCGTTCCGATCAGCTGGCAGCACAAGTTGGTATGGCTCATACTGGAACGGACCAGTGCACACTGACAAAGAGACGAAGGGACGAACCGGGGAGAAGGAAAAGAAAGAGAGGGAAAGAGAGGAAGAGAAAGAGAAAGGAGGGGAGGGAAGGAGGAGGAGGTAGCAAAGATGCCATCGGTGGCCACCGGAGAGTTGTGGAGGCCCTCAGAGGGCTGCGGTCACCGTAGCTCTACATCGTCCACGGGAGAAAAGAGAGAAGAGAGAGAGACAGAGGGAGGGGGAGAGGAAAAGAAAAGGAAGGAGGGGAGCCCGTCAAAGAGGTTGCCAGAGAGCCTCCGATGGCCAGCGTAAACGCCACTTGCAGCTCCACTTTCATGGGTTTTTTTATAAAACCCCAACCATAATAAAGTCGGCAATGAGTTTGCGAGCTTCACTATTCATCTTTGTTTTTAAAAAACCGATGCAAGAAATAGGGGGATCGCCCTATTCCATGATCGCAGCTCTGCCTGTGCATTTTTTGCCACCCGATGACATAATGACCACCTAGTGGCATCGGAGCAACCTCGCCACCATCGTCCCAACCCTCTAGTAGCCTCCCTCCCCCTCCCTCTTGATTAAAGGCCCTATCGGGCAACATTGAACTGTGGAGGCCTCCGCGACCCTCCGACAGCATCATCTGCCCTTTCCCTTCCCTCTTCTATCTTTCTTTTCCTCTCTTTCCCCCTCTATCATTCAATATTCCATTTTCCATGCCAGAAGCATCCTGATTTAGCATCCTGATTTACTGCTGGTATGGTTCAAAATGCCCTAAACTGGCTGGTTTAGTCCGGTTCCAAAAACCTTGTTACAAATATTACTTTTATATTAAATAAAAATTTATCAAGTTCAGCATCAAATTTATAAAGTAAAAATCATCACATCCATGGTCAACCAAAACCATCATAATCAATATTGATCATTCTCCTTAGCTATCTGAGGTTGGCTTTAAATATCATCTTCATTAATAATTCCAAGATTCAAAGCTACCTCCAATGTTACTTCAAGTCCTTTTATAATATTATGTTGCAACTTCCAGCCATATTAGTTTAGGTTTTGCCAATGTTGTTAAGATCAGAATCAACTCATAAATCACATTGGGTTGTGTTGAATTGTATCCATCAGATCACAGATCATAAGATTGTTCTAACTTCTTCAATTTTTTAACATATATAAGAAATGCAACAGTTGATATCAGAGTTCAGTATGGAATAGATAAATGAAGAATCAAAAGATCATACAAACAAGACATCTAGTTTCCACCAATATAAGCCCATATGAACAAATATTGTGTTTGGTTATTCAAGATATTTATATAATGTCTATCAATTCGACTATCATTTAGTTGGAATGTTTGAAAGAAAAAAGGATAAGATTATTATATATGGTTGTACAAATATGAAAATTTGGATATTATTTTTTAACTCCTTAAATTCCTATAATAAACTTGCTCAATTTACTACTAGAGACTTATGAATAACAAATAATTGAAAAGCCATGTAGCCAAATGAATAAAATACAAAATAACTTTGATTAAGTATCTCAATAGCATAATCAAGTCAGATCTTATGTTCCAAGGGATGCTATAATCATAACATAGACCTAGATCCTGTTTTCCTAACCAATTCAGATCTTATGTACCATCTTGATCAAATCTTATTACTTTGTCCTTAATTTTTGCAACACATGCCTCATCTTATATGCTCAAACCTCATTTTGTCCCCTACAGTTTTTAAGAATCATCCATCTCACCATTCACCTTCACCTCATTTGCTTGAACTCACTTTATTGCCTAAGAATCTTGGCATACACTATTACAAATATAACATTTGCTTAAGTCAACGAGGCATGTGTTAGTCATGAAACACCCTAGAAGCACCTCCAATCTTCTTCTACCCAACTCTAGTTCTACTTTGTCTTCATCTATACCTCATATATAAATGATAATGGATCTGATCAAATTATGGTATTTTTGGTCATTGATTTCAACCTCAATGTTATCTCTATTTGCATGGTAATAACAATCCATGGTATATGTTTTCATCATCTTAATTCATTTTATTTTTCCACATGCAAGGTTTTTAAATTAAAATCTAGAGGACCATTTTTATTCTCAACTTAGATAAAACAATATAGGTCCATATTTCAATACAAAAAACCGTAAGCCCCTTGCAACTTCATTTTAGAATGATTGGGTCTCATTCTTTCATGAACAATTCACATGAACCTATATCTCTTTCCACATTATGAAATCTTCGAATCTACCAACACATTTCTTTACAATTTTTCAGCCTTAAATTATTTTACCTCAATTTGTGCAACACCCATGCTTTATTTCGGTTAGTTATCTAAATCCCCATCTTGACCAGTTCATTATGAAATCTTCAAATCTACCTACACATTTATATACAATTTTTCAGCTTTAAATTATGTTACCTCAATTTGTGCAACACCAATGCTTTATTTCTTAGTTATCTAAATCTCCATCCTGACTACCAACCCTAGCATTCTTTGTGCAACACCAATGCTTTATTTGTGCAACACCAACCCTAGCATTCTTTTTCCTAAGAAAAATGGCTACGATAGAACCATCAAGGTCTGAGCAATTTTACATATTTGATGACACTAGGTCCTATTTGGCATTGTTGTAGTTAGTAGAGCTTTTGCCAGTAAAACGATGGATAATAGAGCTTCAATTGTAGAGCTTTCATTGGTAAAGTTTTCAATAAAAAACTTTATGTTGTTCAGCATCTACATTTTTGAAGTACTACTGAATTTAACAGGTGTTTGATAGTCAAACTAACAAAGTACATTTAGTATCAAGAAATGCTATCAAAGGAAATTTCATAGTTCTTTCAATTATCTAACTATTTATAAAATCAAAAACTACTATTATTATAAAATATTTTAATTTATAAATTAATGTTGATAGTTGAATCTCAATAATACATTTTATATTTATTAAAATATATTCATTTTTATAATGTTATTATATATTATCATATAATAATATTATATTATATATTATTATTATTAAAATATACTGATAGTGCTAGTAATGTCATATTATAATAATACAATATAGTATGATGTAGTATAATTATATTTTTATTATATTATATTGTTATTGTATCAACTATCAAAAAATATTATTAATTTTAAATAAACTTTTATATTTGAATCTATATAATAGAATAAATAATATAATTATTTTTGGTGGATGATTACCAAGTAACAAAGAAAGCATAAGTATGAAACTCAAAATCCTTGATTGCATGATTATAACACAAGACTTCCATTATTATACCAATAAAAGTATTTAAATTAATTTTTAAGAAAATCTGTTGCAGAGACTCAAACCTGAGTCTCTTGAGAACAAAAAGCTTCGCGATATGCCTCAAGCAGAGCACCATTTTCAGCTTTTAGATGGAGAAAAAAACCACTTCAAAAGTTTTACCAAACACTGCAAAAACATCCAAAAAATGGGCTCTAGCTATCCAACAAATATTTTTTGACCCTCCAGATGCAATGCCAAACAAGACCTTAATAAACTTTATCCTTACAGATAAGGATGAACCACTTATGCCAACATAGCGTACCTGCTTAATGTTGTGAGAGTTTGTGGCTTGATCCCGCCTTGCCCAGCATGAAGCTGGCAAGTACGGTGCAGCCATGACAGCAGTAAGTAATTCATCCAATGCAAAGGCTATGGTAAATAAATAAATATCATAACATAACAAGACAACAAACAAGAAAAGAACTAGAAAATCACAGTTAACATCTCAAGTTTCACAAATGACAACCATGCGACGCACTGGAACACGTTAAAGCACACAACAGACCGATGGCAAAGGACCCTAAGTTGGAATAGGGATTTCCTGCATGCCTCTAGGTTAAACAACACGTGGCAAAGTAGATCTCATCACTGCCTTGGCTGTAGTGATCGGAGATCCTCGATATAGGTGCAAATAAGCCAAGCAGCTTATGATTTGCTCAAACTTGCATAGCTTAAACAATTTTCCAAGTCAAGCTCAAGTAGCAAAATGCTTAGCTTGAAAGCCTGCAAACTTAATCAAATATATATATATTTTGATAATATTATATTATATTTATAATATATAGATTATTAATTTAATATTTTAAAATATATTATATTTTGCTTTAACTATATTTTTAATTATGACCCACACTCGAATTTGAGTCCAGACTTGAGCTCGAGTACGATCCAGTTGATATTTGAGTCAAATCTAGTATTGTTTTCTTTTTAATCAAGTTCAAACTTAAATATTGATCGATCTTGAGTTAAATTTTGAGCCCAGTATTTTGAACCGAGTCAAGCTCAAGCCTCTAGGACTTGGCTTGGCTCAATTGCAGCCCTCCTTTTAATCGGCGTTCTTACTTATTTGGATCCCCTCACCTCCCCTTTCATGCACTCAGGAATAACGCCGGGTTCAAAGCCGATCAGTGAAGGGAAAAAATTCGGCGAATAATTAATGGAGGCTTACGGACCTGATATGGATTAGGGCGGATCGGACGAGCCTGAACCAGATCTCCTCCCTGCAATTAAACATGAAAATATATTAAAAAAAAAAAAAAAACAAAAGTCAGAGAATGCCTCCGACTGGTTCTCAAAGACGAGAATATCCTAGAGTCGCTTTTTTTTACCATTTCACCCGAAATAAAGAAAAAGAATGGAAGTACAAATAGTAAATAAATATTTAAAGCAAGGGCTAACTGGTCATTTAGAAAGCTCGTATACTGAGAGTCAACGAAGAAGGGAATATGAAAGTTATTTTGACTTGGACGCACACCGCATGAAACCCTCCTAAAACTTGAAAGTTTTCAAAATAAACTCATGATGGCAAATATGCCCTTGCGAACTTTAACAATGGCGAGCATGTTCCACTCCGGCACACAGCTCCTTGGGTTAAAATGTTAAAACAGGGCACGGATGGTCCGCTCACCGCCATCGCCGGAACCTCCAGCCTCGGGTTCAGCCACAGAGGGAAGACCGTCCCCGGAAAACTTCCGCCTCCAGCGACGGTAAAGAGAGGCAGAGCCGTCGCCGGAGGTGAGCTGAAACACCATCTCGGCGCCGCCCTATGCGGGAATGGAGAAGATCTTGTCGAATAAGTCGTCGGCCAGACCGTCCGGCAGCGGCGGCGCGACGGCGGTTCTCCGCCGAATGAAATGGGCGGTAGACTGGGTGGGGGAAGGAGGGGAGAGGCCACCAAATCTTTAAAGGGCATCGTAGTGAGAAAATGGCGAGGGGGAGCAACCGATACGATAAGCGAGAGAAGAAGAAGAAGAGGTGGGCCGTTTTGTGAAGTAGGGAAAAATTGGAGAGGGGCTTGAAGGAGTCTGCTGGATGGTAGAGAGAGAGAGAGAGAGAGAGAGATGCTCATGTGGGAATAAAAAGGTAGTTTTATAAAATGGGCAGGTGGGTTTGGACTAGGGTTGGTAATTTATGGCCGGATCCGTTAATTTGATTCGTGTTTGATTTATCGTAAATAAATTTAAATTTAAAATAAATTAATTTAGATAGTAAATAAATCGATCTATTTAATTTATTTAATAAATAAATTAGGTTTATTTTTTTAAGCTAATATATTTAATCCATTTAATATGTAGATTAGATCGAGTTAGATTAGATAAATATATTTTTTTTTATTTAATAAATAGATTGGATTGGATTGAGTTGGATAAAATAAATTATTTAATTATTAAATAGGTTAAATATTTCGGATCGGAATGCAGTTAGTAGATTATCTGTTTAATAAATAGGTTAGACGAATTGGATCGAATTATCTATTTATTAAATAAATCATGTTTGGATTTTAAATTATAATTAGTTTAATAAATGGATTAGATTCAAGTTAAAATTTTTCTGACTTGATTTATATATGATTCGATCCATGTATACTTGACCCGATCTGATTGCCATCCCTAGTTTGGACCAGGGATTGGATCGGTAGGTTTGAGTTGATGATGGTTTAGTGGAGTCCATTTGGGGACAGCTCACTTTGTTATGCTTGGTATCATTGTACTTGAAAGGTGTCGGCCAAACTTTGTACCGGTCCATCAATATTTTGTTTATGAAATGCAGGTCTAATAGATTACGTTCCTTGATCAACATTATATTTGGGTCTACTGATTTGAGCTTGCTCTAGTAGGTCTATGTCAATTTGATATGCTAGGCAAAAGATCCATTCTATTCAAAATGTTACAAGTGGTATGCATGATTCATGTCCAGGTCTAACCCATAATTATTCACTAATCATTGGTCTTGAGTTGTTGCAAAGGAATTTATTCTTGCAGTTTGCTTGAAGCCTTGTGATGGGGACATCGGTCCAAAATTTGAAGCAGCCCAGATCAACCCATAAGCCCAGCCCAGAACCTGAAGCCTAGTCCAGTCCAAGCCTAAAGCCCAACCCAGAACCTGAAGCCCAGCCCAAACCCTGGAGCCCAAGATCCTAGAGTCGATGAGCACAAATCTTGAAGTCATCATCAGCACCGATCCCGATGCGATTCAGCATAATTTAAATTCGAGATTTGATTGGGATATTAGGATATTAGGATTTATCTCGATTGTTTGAAAATTTGTTTTAGGATTTGATTATTTGTTTTAGGATTTATCTTATCGGTTATTTTAAGAAGGATCTTATTAGTTGTTTTAAGATTTGTTCCGATCTCTTTCGGAGGTTTATTTAAGAACATGTTTCTTGATGAATAAAAGGAGCGATGAATAAAAATATTTGAGAAATCATCGGGGTGCGTCTCGACTTTCCCCTTCTTCTGGTTCTTCCCTCCCTCCTCCTTCTTCCCTTCTCCTGATTATTCTTTTTCTCTGGTATTTCTTCTTCCTGGGCTCTCTTATTCTTCCCCTCTCTTCTCTCTTATGGTATTTCTTCTTCCTCTGGATTCTTCTCCTTCTCTCTTCCTTCTCTTCTCGGTTACTATTATCTTCCGTGAAAAAATCAACATCCTGTGAATTAATTCTCCGGAGCACACCATTGCCAACAAGCCCCTTTCCGATTCCCCTCAATCGAGCATGCCACCACCAATTCCCATCTGACAACCATAAAGAGCACTTTCCCACACGCCTCCATCTTCACCGAGTCCAAGATGCTCGCCCACGACCAAATCGAGACTGCCGGCCCTGATGGATTCCGGCCGTCCGACTCCTTCGCTCCCAGCCCATGCCATAGACCTCCATGGCTGCCAACATCTCCTCCGCCCGTGCAACCCATTGCAGTTGAAGCCCCACCCGTGATGCCGCCCACCACCAGCGCCAGCCCTCGCCTCACCGCCTCTGCTCCTCATCTCCACTCGCGATGCCTCACGGACGTCACTCGGCCACCTGCTGCCATGACGCCACTCGCTGGAGAAGCCGGCCGGATCTCCTCCCTGCTGTCGTGTCCCCCATAGCCATCGCACACCCGCAGCCAAGCATCCCCCGACTTTGCCATGGCCGTCGCCGCCCTGCTGGAACCCTTTTGCCCCTCGCCGATGCTGGTGAGGCCTCTCCCGCAAGCCCCCCTGTTCGGCATGATCGTGAAAGCACGATGCCCCGATCAATATTTATTCCAAGGAGAACGGACCGTTGGTCGCTAGGAAACGACCCTAGGCTAGGCTAAACCAAAACCAAATTAAATTTTTTTCTAATTTTTTATTCCAATGAAACCCACTTTTTTTTTTATTTTTTCTCTCTTTTTTTTTATAATCAAATAACCTCTCTCCTTTTTTTTCTTTTTTTTTCCCTTTTTTTTCACTTTTTTTTCTCTTTATTTCTCTTCTCATTTTTTTTTTCTCCACGGGTTTTTTTTTCTTCCCTCTTTTTTTTTTTCTTTCCTGCTATTTCTAAAGTCGGCTGAGAAGCCCGACTATGCCTTCACGATAAATATTAATCATATGCTTGCCGCATCATCTTAGTACACCATTTAAAGGACTTATTCAAGAAAAACATGTCTGGCTTGAAATATTTTCCAAATTTACTTGCTGACCTACTAAATAATTCTAAACAAGTTATAGACCAAGCTTACTTGAGCTTGTTAATTAAGCTAAAAATATGAGTATGTTATTATCAATATACCAATAAATATATTAATTAATATCTATAAATTAAATTGTTTTTTATACTATATTTAGTACATGCTAATAAAGACTATATATAATGCATGTTTAACTATGGTATTAAGAAATACTTGTAATCATAAATATTGTTTCAAAGTTTGAATATGAAAGTATATTCCTTCAGGATTTTCATTTTGCTATTTTTTTTAAAATGATCTTCTCATTAGGAACTCAAAGTTAGCTTTGAATCCATTTTAGCTGGCTTGAGTTTGACTCTACTCTAAAACTAGTGGAGAGTGAGCAAGACTTGGTTCCCAAGAGCTAAACTCGTTTACACCTCTATCACGAAAACTATCAAATAGGATCCCCTTGCCGGGTTCGAGAAATGATCCCGTTGATGATTCGATTAAAATTTCAAAATTTTCGGATGCACATGAATGGGAGATGGACCAGCTGAAACTCCGACATCGTAGAGGGGCTAGGTTGACGTAATCACCGGTTCAGGTAAATCCCGGAGGATGAAGAAGGTATGTGAAAAAATTGTAGCATGTATCGAACAAAGGTCTACAGAATAGGACGCTATACCGGGATAAAGCCTTCCTACCCTATTTTTTTATCAAAAAAAAAAAAAAAAAACTATCAAATAGGAAAAGATGGAGAGAGAGAGAGAGAGAGATTGACACTGATAGGATATTCTACAAGCATACATCCAAAAGGGGAGCTAATAATGTGGAAGTATGTGTACTTAATGCTCGCTTTATTCAACTTTATGGCATGTTGGGTCTAATTTAAATCTTAAATTGTGAATGTCCCTGGACCCTAGGCTAGGGAATGCCAGCGTTCGGTGCAGATAGGGTAGAATCTATTTAATGTCCTTTGTCGTCGCTGTTTATCAAATAATATTTGTCATGATAGTAAAATTTTCTGGGTATTATTTTTCTCCATAGGATGTGCAGCCATATCTGAATCTGTTCCTTCCCTTTTTTTAAATAATAATAATAATAATAATGATTGAGGCATTATCTATCAAATTGAAAAGAAGAAAAAAAATTTATTGGTGTTGGTTGAGAAATTTACGTTCACTTGTTCAAGAGAAGATTCAAATCATGTGCAAGTATCGGTAGCAGATTTTAATTAGACATTTTTTTACAAAACATGGTTTAAGAGAACAATATATATTAAAGCTATTAAATTGTTGTTCTAATAATTTCTTCCATCCCCATTACGTTATTGACATACTAGTATAGACAAATATAATGATGGTTTTTTTAGATTAATTCTCATTGTTTTTCATTACAATAGACAGCTATAATACAAATAGTAATCACTATTTTCACTTGTATTTCCTTTTCAATAAAATAATATTAATTTTAAATTTAAGATTTTTTTTCTTTTATCTTCAAAGTGATTGTATGGTCCAAACATATATGTTATTTTATCTAACAAAAGTAAAGAAAAAATAATAGTTGTTGTTTTTTTTGTTATGATATTATTATTGTGCTTGTTACTTCGATAATTATTTTAATATTAAAATAAAAAATATTTTTTGGCTAAATAACAACCGCTTCAGCTCCTAGAATGATCAAAAACAATTTTGTTAGAGGAGGCTGTTATAACATGATAATGCACTATGCCAAACTATGATTAGAAACTGCATATACATACATACATATATATATATATACAATATATATATATATACACATGTATATACATATATATACATGTATATACATATATATACATGTACATATATATACATGTACATATATATACATGTATATATATATACATGTATATATATGTATATATATATATATATGTATATGTATATATCAATTTTGATAAGAGAGGTGCGTATGGCATGGGCTTCATGATGGAGGTACATGCCAACCTTTTAGACATTGATGCAGGCAAAACCTAAATGAAGGTGAAAGTTTGAGCCAAACCTCGAGTGTAACCATCAAAAAGAACTCAACCAACTTAACAAATAGGGACCTTCAGGTTGGCATGCTAGCATGTTAGGTTAAAAATTCACCCATTTTATTCTCAAAATTATCTTTTAAACTTTGTTAGCCATGAAATTCAACTTTATAATTTCATCAATCATTTGCTTTGATTTCCATAAGTTGCAGCTATTTCTAATGAATTACCTGCACAATGACTTGAATCAAATCCATGTCCTTGCATTTTGGGGTTGATCTCTAATTGGAGTTGGAGAATCATGGGGTTGGAAACCCTAAATTGCTTTCATCATTTTGTTACAACACAACCCTTAAAATATCCTACCTAGTTTCACGTCATAGTTCAAAAAAGAACTCATCAAACTGGGGCAAAACAAATTGATTTAACTTGACTTGGCAAGTTTTTAAGTCGACCTGATTGGTGACTCAGGCTCTGCTAGAATTTGTGTCAACCATTTTGCTATGACTGGACTAGCATGCGAAGTTGGTTAAAATTCTATTCAAGTCATTTGATTGCATGGAGAACTGAATGATAATTTTGTCCATGTTTACAAAGCTCCATTCAAGTTCCTATTTTTCCATTTTCTTTTTATACAAATGGCCAAAACAGGTCACTATGTACATGCTTTAGGCCTTCCTCACAGCTTGGGTCTCATTGGACTAGGTTGCTGGTGGTGGTGGTGGTGGTGATGCATGAGCAGTAGGCCCGGCAACCTAACACCTTTCATAAAATATAAAATATGGAAAATTCCCCGGTACACTGTAGGCTCAGCATCTCCGACACCAACGGTGTTGCTCCGATCCATCCATGAGAGGCCAGGGTTTGAGCAGCAAGCAGCAATTCCTCAGTCTCTTCCTCTGAAAATACCAGGGAGAGAGCATGGGAGTAGTATAAATCTTGCTCGAGTCATTGGACTTGATTGAGCATTAAATGATAAGTCTTAGCACGTTCTAATACATGCATTTGAGAACACCTGCACCATGCCAGTAACATGACAGAGCAAGCACTACCAACATGAGAGACTAGTCACCAAGGCCACCATTGTTATTGTCATGGCCTTCAATAACTAATCCAAACCAAATTGGACCAATGGAGCAGCTCAGTCAGCATGAAGAACAAATTATCAAATGACATGTGGCTCATTTTCTGGCATTCAAATACATGCATCTCAAATAGGGCCAACCAAGAATCGTTGAACCGGTATCGAGAGCCATACCGATCAGCTGATGGTACGGTATGATATGATCCGTGCCATACCGTACCGGTACAGTACCGATAATAAAAAATGAGTTGAAAAAAAATCTCTCTCTACTCTCTCAAGCAAAAACTGCTGAACCAAAACCCAAATGGATCCGAACCGAGCCAAACGAGCCCGAACCAAAGTGTATTGGATGATATGGTACCGTACCGTATGGAAAAAATAATTTTTTTTTTATCTTTTTAATGATCCGGCTTCCTGAATCGTTTTATATAGCTGAACCGTACTGGCTCTTGACCGGTACGGTATGGAACGTTCCGTACCGGATGGTACGAGACGGTTCTGGGTTCCATGGAGCCAACCAAGTCATGACAAATCATGCCTATTCATGAGAAAAACACCATGCTTAAAACCTAACAATTTGCTGAAAGCTCCATCCATTTTATGCCAAATTAAAACTGGATCAATCACTTTCTTGATCATGATTTGCACTATTGAATTTATAGCAAACCAAAAACTACTAACAACACTGCATCAGCTTTTCCCCCTTTTAAAACTATATCTGAAAGCAATAAGGTTGCCATTCCTCATAGAAACATGCTATGATTTCACAATATCATCCCTCTTCACAGTAAAGTCCCAGAGGTCGCCATATTTCTCATTGAAATCCCAAATATCCATGGAGTTGTAATCAGCTATTAACTTGTCGCGCGCCCCCCTCTCCATGTTGTAGATCTCGGGCTCAAAGTTATGAGGTTTATCTGGCTTGGCCATCTCAATTGCACAAAATACTATAACAAAAGCAGCTGCTCCGATGTACAAGTATTCTCCCTGCAGGGCAAAATTTGACCAAAATGACATTCGGATTCACCTCAAGAAAGCATCTTATTGTCAGATCCCAAGCCTTTTCTCAAAGAAAAATTCCAGGGTGCAATGCTCTACAGTCTGAAAAAAAATATGCAGCAGAAACTACACGTGATTGTAAGTACAAATCAAAGTCTTGATTCATATTAAGTTGCACTGTGAGAAAAGCTATTATGTTGAATAAATTAGCAATTTATTCTCATCTTGTACTATTAAGCAGTTCTTCTGAGAAGCAAATTACAAAATCATAGTTACACTGAATTATTATTGAGACTCCGAATCCAGAATTTTTTACTTGAAAATACTATAATTACAAAAAAAAAAATTTGACTTCCATTTGTAAGACATGATCCTGCCTTGCATATAGGTGGAGTCCTATGGTAGACTAGGTTTGTGTTAATGTGAATGCAAAATTATTACATGTTATGTTTCTCTATAACCCTAGTTCATATTTGACAAAGAATTCCCAAGTCTCACAATCTTTCCCTTCCCACATGTTACCATGTCCTTTCTTTTCCTATCATACCAAATGAATCTTTCTAAAGAAAGATAAAAACCAAGTTCCTAAAATTCATGATTATAATTTTCAAGATAAACAAGAGGGGGAGGAAAAAACAAAACTCTTAAAAAATAGCTCAAGGACTGCAATTTTTTAAGACTAAAATTTTTGAGATTTTTAACTTTTTTTATTTACACTTTGATCCAGAGAATAATTGAATAATTTCATATTGGACAATTGTCTAAACACCTTCAAACATCATAATGCCTTTTGCTCCAGACATCCAAGATCCAACCAGATACAGTAAAGATTCCATCAGAAGAAAGTGTGGAAAATTCAAATTTGCTAAAAGAAGCATTAAGAAAAGAAACAGTTCAGCAAGTAAAACATGTTTTGAACTATAGAGCAACCTGTTCAGCCTGAAATAAATAAAGTGCAGGTAGGCTCCTGTTTATGCCTTGCAATAAATAATAACTATATTAGCCACACATCTCTCTGTCTTTGTGTTATTTAGGAAAGACATCTTCCAATCTTGCCATCATGGATTTACCAAGAAGTAATTATGTGAAAAATTTTCATACCGGTACATGGTAAGACAAACCAGCAACAATTGCAGGAAGGAACAACCAAGACATAAGCCCTGTAAAGAGATTGGTATGCCAAAATTCACTCAGCATGTGATCTTAACACAGAGTTACATGACACTAGATGATATTGATCCTAAACAGGGATACAAAGAAAATGATCTAATTAATGTCAATCATCTACCATACCTTGAAAACCAGTAGGGGGTTCTGCAGCTTGATACTCCTCCATGACAGCTTCCCAGAAGCCACCTGCACAGTGTATCAGAATCAAAGTTGCCCTTTTCAAGCAATTATGCATCCAATAGTCAACTTGATATAATATTAAATCTTCGACTAGCATTTACCATCCCAAAATTAAATTTGTTTTCTATTGTGAGTTCCATTTAGAAAACTACAACAATGAAATGGATACATTAGCCAAGCACTTCTGTAACAAAACTTCATATGCTATGCACTCAAGCAAACATGCATGCTGTGAGGAATAGAACAAGAGGGATAGAAGACTGGCGAATCCCTCAATTGTTTCCTGGCATTTGTGATCCCACAATTAAATTCATTTTCATAAAATAAGGAATGAAATAAATAGGGATCAGATACGAGTGATCACATGGGAATGCAGAAAAGTTGTCCAAACAGCCAATAAAGGGAATTCATAAACCAAAAGAGTTTTAAAAAATGCAAGAGCAATTGAGACTTATTTGCCTTTCACCTTCAAATAAAAGAAAAAGAAAAAAAGGCTCAATTACTTCTCGAAAAGATCAACATAGGATTTAGCCTCAGTATGGAGGACTGATTAAAAATGGTATAAGACAGTCCAATCAAGAAACATCCAGTAGATTTGATAAGCGAAGTTTGTTTTTCGTAATCCAAGTTCAAATAAAAGCAGATAAAGAGTAATACTCTATTTTTTTGGAAAATGCTAAAGATTACCTGCCAGATCATTACTCATTTTACCTGTTTGATACGGAAGTCGGTGATTGCTGAGACATTGGCAGACCCCATTAAAACCACCGACCTCCCCAAACTGCACTAGTCCCTGACTAACATGTTTGTTCAGTGAGCTAAGCAGTTATCTAAGGTGATCAGTAGCAGTACTCTAATGGTTTCACTCCTACACATTGATCCTTCTTTAATGAAAAATCAAACAATGTATAAGTACATAATTCATTACCCACTTGAAATGGAATTAAGACGTTGGCAAACTATGGATATGTGAATAAAAAAATGAATATCTAAAATTTTTGTGAGAATAGACTACAAAGAGATCAAAAGACATAAAACCCTCCCAGCAGCATTAGAGAAGTAACATACGCATCTCATCTTGAGGTGCATCCAATCTTTGAAGCCCCTGATGTGGCGGATACTAACGTGGACTCAAAGGTGATGTGGACTTAGAGGCCCCTTGGACCATCGGATTCCTCGCCATCTATGGCAGGCCACGGTGTTCAGTCTGACATGAATAGGTCGATGGCTACATCCAGGACTGAGGCCGACTAGCTTGTCACCCATAGGTGACTAGAAGCGGGCCCACCAGCGGACTAATCCCATCTAGGCCAACTAGTCGGCCCCAAGCCGGGCAGTGGGAAGCGACTACAATCGCCTATTGCGACATTTCCACTCCTAATCTTGTCGACCTCCCATTTGACTTTGTCAACTAGTCGGCCGCACCGATTCGGTAGACCCTAATGTATGGACGAGTCTCCCTTCCCACCTAGCGACAGCGTCACCTGGATAGCTAGTGATTTGGCTAATCATAGTTATCATGGCATAAATCGTGGCGAACATGATCCTAACAAATCCCGGTATCGTAATGGAAAAGATTCCTTAAATTGATGTACCAGGAAACGGGATCTCGCTACCTTAGCCAAGTTTGTTATGCCTGTCGGAGATTGACACCCTCACGATAACATTCTGTTATACCACGCAACCATATAAATAGATAAAAGGGACCTCCGATCTAGGTACACCTGGAACATTATCACATGGTTGCTCACACAATCATCGGACCACCACAGGCTCTTAGCTCTAGCTCCTGTAGCCTCACATTTTCCGATCACTGACTTGAGTGTTGGAGTGTCCCAGCCGATAACCCCAGCCTAAGAACCTTTTGTAGGTCATCGAAGCAAAGCAGTTCCAGAAGACTCCCGGTCCTTACTGGAGAGACCGGCATGTTCTCTCTCCATTGCTGAAGGTCGGTGATGGGTGAACTGATAGCAATACATTGGCATGCTGGGTAGGGGTATTTAGATCGCCCGTAATCACAAGTAGGCAATAGCTACACGACGAATATTCTCTCATTGGAGCTTGGAGCTATGGTGGCGATGCGTGCCTAAGATGCCTCCACCAGTCATGTGGAAAATCCTTTGTGCCGCGATGATCGACGCAGTCAAGAGGTGGAGCTGGTGCCCAGCTCCACCTCCACTACTGTTGGCCGAGCAGGACAGCTTGCCATCCTTATCCGACAGGTTGAAATGCTAGTAATAGTGGTCCAGGAGTTACAGCATCAGCAGCACTCTGTGGCCACACAGTAGCAGCCAGGGACCCCAGTTATCCCTGCCACCATTGCTCATGCCAGCAATTGATCCTTTCAAGGAAGGCCCTTCCATCGATGGGCCCCCCTTCGCCAACAGTCTCCTTAGCCCCATTGGGAGAGCCTTCTTCACCGACGATCTCCCTCTCCCCATCAAGTTAGCCATCGGACCTCCCATGGGAGATCCCAACATCGTTGAGCCGCTTGCCAAACATGGTCTCCCTCGCCGTGCTGAGCTGGCCTCTCCCATCAAGAACAGTGACTGGGGAAAGAGCCCAAGTGTAGGCGACCCCAATCTTCATCCACTTCGACACCAGATCCTCTGAAGAAGGGTCGACTGATTAGGCGATCCAGCATTTGGCCGATCAGTGCCTTGATGAATATGACCGCAAATTGGCTAACCTCAGCTGCCAATTTACTGATTTCCAAGGTGGGAACTGCGGGTTGAAGGATTATGAAGCTCGCCCTCCCCTTTCTCGCTGAATCCTGGATAAACCGATTCCCAGTCGGTTCAAGATGCCCTAGTTGGATCCATATGATGGTATCGCAGACCCGCTGGACCATCTCAAGAGCTACAAGGCTCTCATGCAAGTTTAGGGCACCTATGACGCCCTCCTTTGAATTGCCTTCCTACCATCCTTCGAAAGACAGCTCAAGCCTAGTACTCCTGACTCGAGCCAAGAAGCATCGACTCCTTTAAGTAGCTGGAGAAGAAGTTCGTGGCATATTAGACGCTTGCTGGAAGATGCCATGAAAGGCAAACAACCTTTTCTCCATTCGATAATAGGATGGAGAGTCACTTGGAAACTACGTGGCCCGATTCAAGTCGGTCGTGCTAGAAGTCTACCATTTAAATGAATCGATAGCCATGAAAAGGGAGCTCTGCACCTCCCGCTTCACCTACTCCCTAGACAAGCACTCCAAGTCCTACTCGAAGTTGCTAACCCACGTGCAAAAGTATATCCGCATGGAAGAAAGGAATCGAACCCGAAGGGAGTTGGATGGGAAGCCTCGAAAGAAGCAGGCTTGCAGAGAGTCCAGCAGAGCCCAAGTGGGGAAGTTAGACCCACCTAGCCGACAAGATAACAAGTCAAAGATTTTCATTGGCAAGAATGACAAGTACACTTCTCTTTTCACCCCCAGAACTAAGATCCTGATGGAGATAGAAGGTGAGCAGTACCTTCGCAAGTCTCCTGCTCTGAAGTCGCCATCAGCCAGTCGGGACAAAAGCAAGTACTGCCAATTCTATCATGATTATGGCCACGATACTGAGCAATGCCGCCATCTGAAGGAGATCGAGGACCTCATTTACTGCGGCTATCTCGGGACATACATGTGTGGAGGAGCTTAAACCAACCCCCAGAGTTTTGGCCAATAGCAAGCTTAGGTCGAGATCGACAAAGTCCCAACTGAAAGACCAGTCGGCATGATCTCCTGGAGGGTAGGGCCAGCATCAAAGAGGCCAAGAGGGGAGGAAAGAATTGAGATGTAATCCCTTTTTCTAATAGCGACCTTGTCGGGTTCATAATCCCAATAATAATGCTGTCATCGTAGAAATGATGATAGTAAAACATCTTGTAAAAAGAATAATAATCGATAGTGGAAGCTTGGCAGACATCCTTTTTTATGATGCTTTTGTTCATATGGATCTGCCTGTAAATCATTTCAAACCAGTCTCCGTGCCTTTAGTCAGCTTCACGAGAGATTTAGTTAGGATAAAAGGGAGAGATCATGCTACTGGTCACCGCAGGTATCTCATCTAAACAAAGCACTATCCCTATAACTTTTATAGTTGTCCATCTACCCTCGGTATATAACACCATTCTTCGATGACCCGGATTAAACCTCCTGGAAGCTATCATTAGACCAAGCACCTTCTCATTCACTTCCTGACTAAAATTGGGATCGGTGAGATGCACGGGGACCAACTGCTAGCCAAACAGTGCTACCAGATGGTGCCGAGGATATAGAGGGCCGACGATATGCCATCTACGGAGTAGCTGGACCAAAGGGAAACCAAAAAGAAAGGAGAGCCAGCTGAACAACTACTCTCTTTTCTACTGGAGGAGGACCTAGTGAAGTCGATTCAAGCCGGTGTCCTACTGCCGAAAAAAGAAAGAAATCGGTTACTTGACTTATTACGGAATAATTCAAATATTTTTGCCTGATCGATGTCGGACATGCCAGGGATCCCTTTAAAGGTGATTACCCATAAGCTGAACACCGATCCAAGATTCAAACCAATCCGGCAAAAAAAGAGGTGCTTCGCTTTGGAAAGGCAAAAAATGATCGACGAAGAAGTCGACAAGCTATTCACTATCGATTCATATAAGAGGTGCAATATCCCAACTAGCTTATCAATGTTATGGTTAAGAAAGTCAATGAAAAATGAAGAATTTGCATCGACTACATGATTTCAACAAAACTTATCCAAAGGATAGTTTTCCGCTATCAAGGATAGACCAGCTAGTCGATTCAACATCTGGACATAAACTGCTAAGCTTCATGGACGCATTCTCAAGCTATAACCAGATCAAAATGACTATGGAAGACGAGGAGAAACACCACCTTCATGATTGATAAAGGTATTTATTGCTATAAAATAATATCTTTCGACCTGAAAAATACAGGAACTACCTATCAGTGACTGGTTAACAAGATCTTTAGAGATCAAATCGACTGCAACATAGAGATTTATGTCAATGACATGCTTGTCAAGAGTGCTGAGGAGGGCGATCATATTGCCAGTTTGGAAGAAGCTTTTAATAACCTACATCACTACTAGATGAAGCTAAATCCAAATAAATGTATATTTGGTCACTATTGGATGAAACTGAATCCAAATAAATGTACATTTGGTGTCACTAGTAAGTTCCTTGGCTCTATGGTCACCGAATGTGCCATCGAGGTGAATCCGGAAAAAATCTAAGCAATCTTGGACATGCGGCATCCAACCTCTAAGAAAGAGACGCAGCAACTAATCGACCAAGTAGCGGCCCTCAGCCAGTTCATATCTAAAGCGCCCAAGCGCTGCCTATCCTTCTTTAAAGTTCTGCGAAAAATGCACAATTTCAATTGTACTGGCAGTGATGTACTCAAGGATTGTTGAACCGGTACCGGGAGCCGTACCGGTCAACGGCCGGTACGGTATGGTACGGTTCGTACTGTACTGTACCGGCATGTGTATCGATAATAAAAAATTGAAAAAAAACCATCTTTCTCCCCCCTCTCAAGCAAGGCTCGCTTAACCAAATATGAAAAGAGCCTGAACCGGGCTGAACCGAGCCCGAACCGGGCCGAACCAGATGGTTCGTACTGAAACGGTACCGTACCGTACCGGTACGAAATTATTTTTTTTTATTTTTTAAAGGCCGTATCAATTTTAATACATGAACCGTATCGGCTCTTGGCCGGTACGGTACGGTACGCCCCGTACCGGGTGGTACGGGACGGTTCCGTGAACCATGGATGTACTTGCTTCATCTGAGAATGAAAGAAGTTCAACGGCGCCCCTAGCCTTCCTCTAATTTATAAAACCCAATGACTGACTAGTCGTAGGTTAACTTTAAAGATGGGTCCCTTACCAGCATCACACCCTATGATCGACTAGCCATAGATTAACTTAAAAAATGGGTCACTTACCAGCACTGCACCCTACAACCAATTAGTTGTAGATTAACTTCAAAGACGGGTCGTTTATCAGCACTGCATCCTACGACCGACTAGCTATAAGTTAACTTCAAAGCTGGATTGCTTATCAGCATGGCACCCTACAGCCGACTAGCCATAGATTAACTTCAAAGATAGGTCACTTACCAGCACCGCACCCTACGGTCGACTAACCGTATGTTAACTTCAAAGGCATGTCACTTACCAGCACTGCATCCTACAACCGACTAGCTATAGATTAACTTCAAAGATGGGTCACTTATTAGCACTGTACCTTACAGCCAACTAGCCATAGATTAACTTCAAAGATAAGTTGCTTACCAGCACCACACCCTACAACCGACTAGCTGTAGGTTAAAAAATAGATTGCTTACCAGCAATCACACCCTACGATCGACTAGCTGTAGGTTAACTTCAAAGATGGATTACCAGCACCATACCCTACGGCCGACTAGCTGTAGGTTAACTTTAGAGATGGGTCGCTTATCAGTACTGTACCCTACGATCGACTAGCCATAGATTAACTTTAAAGATGGGTCGCTTACTAGCACTGTATCCTATGGCCGACTAGTCATAGGTTAACTTCAAAGACGGATCTATGGCTGACTAGCCATAAGTTAACTTCAAAGACAGGTCGCTTACCAATGCCGCACCCTACGATTGACTAGGCATGGATTAATTTCAAAGACGGATCGCTTACCAGCACCGTACCCTATGGCCGACTAACTATTGGATAACTTTAAAGGTGGGTCGCTTACCAGCACCACACCCTAAGACTGACTAGCCATAGGTTAATGTTGAAGATGGGTCGCTCATCAACACCCCATCCTGAGGCTGACCAGCCAAAGATTGAGGCTCAAATAGATCCCTAACTTCCTGGCAGCCATCACTGAGACCTAGTCTGCAATCGATTACCGATAAACCTAATACCCCCGGTTGGTACCCAATTCCCTTGAATAAACTTACAATCGATTCGGGAACTTAAACAAGGTTTTAAGAAATCCCCTACAGGATGAAGGCTGTAATAATCAAGCTGTTGATCGATGTCGGACATGGTAGCATGCATCCTCCCTGTAGGAAATTTAAGACACATCCAAGCCATGAAAAATTAGACACAAGATTTGCTAAAGAGAGTAGAGCTTCTATTACCAGGTAAAATTTTTATAGAAAGGAAGACTTCATTAACAAGGGAGTCTTCACAAAAAGGAGAGGAGAAGAGACAAAAAAGGGGGCCATGCCCGACTACAAAATGGACAAAGAAGAAACAAGAGATCAGTTATTGAAAGCTAGAGCTATAGTGAGGCCGAATTCAGTAGCTTCCATCGCGGCATTGATAATGGCTTCTGTCTCGACCACCACTTGGGCCATTGCTTCCTGCATAGAAACAGAACCCACCATTTCTTCTTCGGTCCTTGCCCTTTTAATAATCTCCGCTACCGTGATAAGTTTGTCCTTTCCGGTGATGGTCTTGGCCGCAATCTCCTCCGGCTCCTTTGCCCTCTCAGCACCTACATCTCTATGGTGGCTATGGCTCAGTCTCTTCCACCTTGGTGACCAGGACCTCAGAAGTTTCGGCCTCGGCCTTTGCCTCACTCTCCTCTTCCTCCTCTCCGGCATCGACTATAATGACCTGCAGGTCGAGACCAGAGAAAGCTTCGAAAACCTTTTCCTTAAATTCGGTAAAGCCCTTCAAGTAGGCATTGTACACGACCTACTTTGCTTCGGCCTTGAAGCCCTCCGAGCTTTTGAAGTTTTTTATGGCACGAGACGCCGCCGATGCTGCCTTCTCTTCCACAGCACAGGCCTTGGCCTTGGCCTTAGCCTCCTTGGCCCTCCGATTGGCATCCTTAGGTCGAGCGTTGTGTTGACCCTTTGGTTAGCCAAGTTGGCCTTGGAGCCCCAGCACATCCCTTTGGGGACCGCATCGACGAGACGAATCTCCAGATCAGTGGCTTCTTGCTCTTTATTTATAAGCCCTTCTTCATTCTCCTTCAACTAGGCCTCAAGCCACTGGGCATGGTGTTGGGAAGCTAGCAATTCTTCCTTTAATTTGGCTTCCCTGATCTCACTTGCTATAAGCAAGTCTTCCGAGAGCCTCGCCTGCCTCCCGGTAAATTCGGCTTTCTCTTTTAAAGAGTCCAATGACTCTATAGATTGGCCAATTCTCTCCCTCATGGCAAAGACATCATGAATAAGCTATAAAGAGGAAAAAGACCATCAGCTATTCGACATTCGAAGAAACTACTTGGATGAGGTTCAGAAAGGAACTTACCCTATGTAGCTGGTGGACGGAGTCCGAAAAGATCTTGTTGATAGATCGAGACCTCCATTTCTTTTGGTCTCGAGGAAGAAGGATATGGATGAGCAAGTCCTCGATCAATTTTTTGTCATGAAAGAGAGAGGCATCTTGACGCACTTTTGCCTTTAACTCGAGAATACCATCATCTCCTAGGTAAACCCCTGTGAAAGATGATGGCTTGGCCGATGGAGGGGAACTTGGCTGACTTATACCTACTGTGAGGGGCTGGATGGCAAATTAGGTGAGCTCTGTGCCCTAACTGGGGGCACTGGGAATGTTGGAGCCTATTTAGGTGGTGATGGAGAAGAGATCTCCACCACCTCCATACCGGTAGTGGTAGGTACTTCATTTGAACAAGGCACGGGGGTGCCCTCCAGCAGTGGCATGATAGT
This sequence comes from Areca catechu, assembly GCA_021397845.1. NCBI lineage: Eukaryota > Viridiplantae > Streptophyta > Magnoliopsida > Arecales > Arecaceae > Areca > Areca catechu. The sequence continues at coordinate 12,069,027 of CM038042.1, read as the reverse complement.
AAGTGGACGGGTTGGTTTCCGACCAGTGCTCCTTTTTTGGCTAAGTTCTTGATGTCTTCCATTCAAAACTTCATGTATGCATGACAGTCAAATAAAAAATAACGGTTAGTTATAAGCAACCTAACCGAGAAGGAACATAGTAACTCTCATCTAAGGCTTACATCGGATTGATTCCGATATCATACAGTTCTGTTCTGATAATAATTCTTCCTTTTCGGGATCTTTGAGCTGAGCTGCTCATAGACCTCCTCGTCAGCAGGCTCTGCCTCACAATCTTGATTAGGTGACTTGTCCGGGTCACTCCAAACCCAGTTTATCTTTCGAGAAAGATAGAAAAATCTGGTCTTCCATCCCTTAATGGAAGAAGGTATATCAAAATGGATAGTCCCCTGGTGGGAGGTTATGATCCACCACCCCCTCTTTGTCACGCGGCATTTCAAAATGAAGATCGACCTAAATAAAGAAAACCTCGGGACAATCTTGTGGACATGGCAGAGAACCAAGAAGGAATAGATAGTCTAAAAAGAGTTTGGAGTCAATTAAGCAGGGAAGAGGCGGTATCGGTCAAGCAAAGTGAAGATGAAGGGATGAAAAGCTAGGCGAAGACCCGCTTGGAGGAATGCCTTATATATGGCAATTCCCCCTTTTGGACCGGAGGTTACCTTATCATTTGGACCAAGGGCACTCATCCTTATGTAATTTGGAATCCCATACATCCTATAGAGACAAATGACGGTTGGCGTAGATACCGTCGACACTATGCTTGCCGAACTGGCATAGGCCCGAATTGGCACGGGAGCCAGAACCGGCATAAAGGCCGGGGCAAGAGCAAGTCTACTAGTCCACCAAATTATTCTAAAGGGGGACTCCCCCTCATGGTCCGAAGGGTCAAGCCTATACATATAAGGTTCTTTTGGATCCGAAAGATCAAAAACATGGTCCGTTGGGTGATCCTCATCCTTGGACGAACTCATAAATGCTGAAAGGAGAAGAAAAAATGGAACCCTAATGGAGCAAAGGACTTAGAGATAAACCATGGCCGTCCCACACAACCTTGACCAGAGAACTCTAAGGAAACCCTAAGGGAGTTGGAGATGAAAGGCAAACAACGAGAAGAGAAGACCAACTTGTAGAAAAAGGGGACTACCGGAAGCAAGCTAGAGTTTAAGACCCCTACAAATTCATGAAAGAAAAATCCTTGAAACATTGCCAGAGATCCGTTTTAAATCAAAGCCTTTGACGGTTCGGATTTCACTCACCCTGATATGTCCTCCTAGATTTCGACGCGTGGCACACGTCCAATCACAAGCGTCACAATGCCTCAAGTCCTTCCGGCTTCTATTAATGCTTGATCCCGGAAAGCATGATTGAATCATTTTGAATTGTCACCTCCAAAAGACATGGCAGTCTGTCATTTGCTCAAGGGAAGATGTGCAAGCCGCCTCCCAAGGGTAATTAAAAACGAACCCTCTGGGTGCACCATGCCAGCCTCCCTTCCTGCAAATGAAAGTATCCAAACAGCTGGCCACATTCCATCCTATAGGTTCGCCAACATCCAGGTGGTGTCCATGTCAGTCTGGAATTCAAATTTCTGGACTTGGGAGTGGGGGGGGGGGGGGGGGGAGCATTTTGATATGGCGGCTGCTAACGTGGACTCGGAGGCCTCTTGGACCATCGGATTCCTCACCATCCATGGCAGGCCATGGTGTTCGGTCCAACATGAATAGGCCAATGGCTATATCCAAGACTCTGAGGCCTACTAGCTTGTCACCCATAGGCGACTAGAAGCGAGCTCACTAGCGGAATGATCCCGTGTCGGCCCCAAGCTAAGTAGCGGGAAGCGACTACAATAGCCTATTGCGACATTCCCACTCCTAATCTCGCCAATCTCCCATTCAACTTTGTCAACTTGTCGACCATACTGATCTAGTGAACTCTGGCATATGGACGAGTCTCCCTTCCTGCCTAGCAATAGCGTCACCTGGATAGTCAGTGATTTGGCCAATCACAATTATTATAGCATAAAATATGGCAGATAAGATCCTAGCAAACCCTGATATCATAACAAAAAAGATTTTTTAAATTGATGCACCAGGGAATAGGATGTCACCATCTCAGCCAAGTTTGTTATACCTGTCGAAGATTGACACCCCTACGATAACATTTTGTTATACCATGCAATCATATAAATAGGTAAAAGGAGCCTCTGACCCAGGTACGCTTGAAACATTTTCATATGGTTGCTCACACAGTTACGAACCACCACAAGCTCTTAGCTCTGGCTACTATAACCTCACGTTTTTCGATCATTGACTTGAGTATTGGAGTATTCCTAACGGTTACCCCGGTCCAGGGATATTTTGCAGGTCATCGGAGGGAAGCAGTTCCAAAAGGGTCCCAGTCCTTGCCGGAGAAGACCGGTGCATTCTCTCTCCACTACCGGGGAACTGATGGCATAACCTGTTTAGTACAACCCCTTTATCTACTTTAGTTTAGCAGCAGCATACCGCCTTCACAAAAGAAAAAATAATATATTTTCAACATCAAGTCCTCTCATGTCATCAAAAATAAAAGTGAAGATAATCCTTTGTATAATTTATACAATAAAATCAAAGAAATGCACTTAGAATCCCTAAAAACAGAGGAAACTTAAGTGGCAATCCAGTACAAACTAAAAAACCCTAGTCGTAGTGTAATGTAAAGCAAGATTACCTTCATTGCCTTCGAAATAAGTGTGGTGTCCATCATACTCCCCGTACTTAAAATCTTCCTGAATCCATCAAGAGAAAAAAAAATCAGAACAACAAACACAAAAATCGGATTTTTCGCCCCCTCAGTTTAACTACAATTTCCATTAGGAAAGAATCAAGCTCACAGGATCGACACCGTTTGTCCTCCAGCTGTCGTGCGGGTCCTCCTCGAGGTCGGGCTCGATCTCCGTCAGCCCAGCCTTCAGCTGGGTGGAGCTAGGGTTCCGGCGGAGCACCAAGCGGAGAAACCTTGGATCTGGGGTTACTGTTAGGGTTTCTCCAGCAGGAACCCTAACCCTATCTCTTCTACGGGGCTTTGTGGCCGCCGCCAGCGCCGGCGGGAGGGAAGCAGTGGTGGTGCTGGTGGGAGGAGACGACGTGGAGATAAACCTCATGCTCGTGTTTGGTTCTGTGTAATTCTTATTTCTCCCTCATCCTTCAGGTTTTAGTCAGTTGGGATCGGGTGCGAGTCTCATACAGATCTGTGTTGACGTGCTGTATCTGCTGACCGTCTGATTATTATCGGACGGAGAGAGGATTGCGTCTCATGTCGTTCTGTCCCGTTGGATCTTGATCGGACGAGACTTGTGTTTTTTTCCATGGAAATGGGAATTAAAAAAGAGAAGGGATTTTGACAGATAGGAATGAAATGCATCCGTTAGACTTATCCTTTCCGGGCAGGTGGTGGGTCCACAAAAATCACGTGAGAATCACGTGGTGGGAGGCGTCTCTCGCGGCCAAGGATTTAAATAACAGCGTTATAGACATTAGAAACAAATGTCCGCTGAAATTCAATACATTAAATAAAAATTAATAATTATTGTTTTAAGAGGCAAGTGCCTCTCATCAAAACCATGTTATTTTAAAATAAACATTCATATTTTTAGTAAATGGCTAAGATATGAGAGAAGGCAATAGCCAACAATTAATCAACTAAATAAGTAAATATTTTTGCTTGTAAAAGTATTGCTGTTGATTCTTTGCTGAGAGTAGATTGCGCTGAAGCAATGGCTGCTACAGGGTTATGATAGGATAAACAGCAAAACAAGTTCTTGATCGGAGTTGGCTTCTGGGGATCTTATAATATTCAAGTCAGAAAACTAGAATAGAATGAAAGAAATGAGCATTTGAAAGAGTGGGTTGCATACTCCTTTAAGTCCCTTTTATAGGGCTCACTGAAGAGCCGTATGGTAGAAGGACATTCTAATGGTTATTTTGGCCTGATCTGGGAGGATTCGATTGTTATTTCCTTTTCCTTATGACGGGATTTTGTTAGCCCTCTCTGCCTTATCTGTTCAGGATTAGTTACATCCGATAATCATGGAGATTTGGTACTAATATGAAATGTCATGAATCCAGCCTTCCCCTTTTAGCTATTAAGTTGACCAGGATGCCTTGTGAATTGGCTTGACTAAAAAATGGATTTGTTACATGTGGATGGTCGGTCGAGTAGGGTTAAGCAACCTGAGACTAAGGCTCTATGCATGGGATCGCCAGGCTGGGTCGGATGGTCCGAGGGTAACTAAGTAAAGAAAAGGGGTTGACAGTTCAAGTATTGGATTGGCCCTAGTGCAGGGTCGGCTACGTAGGGTCAGGCGATCCAGAATCAGAATATTAAGAAACAAGTCTTGGAGGCTGTAAGGAAATATAAGGCTTAGTGTCATATAGCTTGAATCAGATGATTCAAGGCTTAGGTATTTACGAGAAAAATTTATCTATCCACGTCATAAACTAAAGAGCAATCATTGTAATAATAATATGGACAATAGTAGTTTTGGTGGAGATCACTATAAGCATTATGCATTATCTAATGTGAGACTGCAATGGTGTAAAAATTCCTCTTCTAGGAAGTCGTTTTGTCTCTTTGAATTTGGTTGTTCATTCTTTTATTCTTTTGCATCTAAGTGAGGTTTTAGAATTATCATAATATAGGATCTATTAAACCCCTTTCACCAAGTACATTTGGGGTTTTATTAGAGAAAAACTTTATATACTCTGTTGTATCTTGTTGTATCCAAATCCCCGATCCTATTCTTGGATGGTGCTTGGTAGTTCCTGCAAGAATTACTAGCGAAGCATGGTTTGCTCATGGGCAGTGTTTGATGCTTCCTGCAAGAAAGTTATGTTTGATTGGTGATTTTTCGGAGGAGAACCCTCCAATGTTCATGTTAGTCAAGATTTGGATAATAGTGGAATTGAGAAGAGTGATAGCTTATGACGAATGTGAGCCAAAGTATTAGCATCATACCTTTGGAACGCTCCCTCTTATTTATTTATAGTATTCAAAGATAACCACTTATGGTTTGGAGATAAGCTCTTTTAGTTAATATAATCTCTTTCGATTGAGATAACCTCTTTTTGGTTGAGATAATCTCTTTCTATTGAGATATAACTTTTTGTTATGATAGCTATTTTTTATCTGTCCGGGCCTCTTGCTCGGGTGTCTCAAACTATGGCATCAGTGGGTGATTTAATACCTTGCCAAAAGGTTGTTGCATATAGATCAATATAATGAACGGTCCCTCCATAAGATGGGATACTGTAAATTTGAAGATAGGTGGGTGAGACGGGGTTCGGGGTAAGAACCCATTAGAGATGAGGATGAGGAGGTTGATGAGCCAGTTATTCCTTCTTCATCACCACCTTCAGCACCTTCGACATCAACAGCACCTTCTGCAGCACCTAAATAGTACCATCCAATGAGCCAACTATTCCTGACACCTCCAGCCACCACTCATGCCTCAGAGGATACATACAATCTGGCAAACATTATCACTTAGAGGATTGACTCTTTATTCACTAATTTGAGAGCAGATATCATTAGAAAGCAGGACAAGCTTCAGGCATTAGTACTACATCAAGACTTGATAGACTTAACATTGAGGGTTGAGCTAGTGGAGAAAGCTCAAGGTCAACACAACGAGAATTATCCACTTTACTTTAGAAGACTACTAGATTGTCAAAGAAGATTGAGGACTTGATCTCATAGGCTGCATGTAGTGGTGCCATACTTCAGGGTATCCATCATGTTGAGGTAGAGATTGGGGCCCTTCTTACTCGAGTTTCTCTATTCAGTCCATATCAGCCCTTAGATATTAGTCTCAACCGACCCCCAGACCACCATTTAGTTCTACAGTGCAACCATGCACTGGATTTCCATCTTCTGGTCTAGTATCTTATCTAGGACTCACACCAAGGGTGCATCTTCTTCTAATCCTATTATTGAGTTCTTAGATGATTAGGATCCTATCTTGTCATAGCAAAATAGTAGTTTTAGAATATGACTTATGTATTTTCATCTCCTAGAATTGTAATGTCATATGACTTTCTAGCTTAGTGTATTTTGATGTAGTGAGGTCTCACTTTGTTGTAATGCACTATGTACTTTGATGCAATGACATATCCAATGATTGAGTATGACTTTTTAATGAAATGTGCCCCTTTATTCTTTATGTGAATGCTTTATTCTTATAACTCATTTGTTGATAACAAAAAGGGAGAGAAAAGAACAAGATTAAAAGAAAAGACAATAATAAAAAAAAGGAGAGAAGAAAAGATAACAAAGGGAGAGAGAAAAGAGGAAAATAAAGTTGGGTAAGACCAAAAACCTACTAGTGGCTTAGTCGGAATGCTATTTTAGGGGGCAAGACCAAGGGGACAAGCACCGAAAAAGATGCTCTGAAAAGATATCAGGGCAACAATATAATTAGTTTTTTTTTTATGAAGACCTTCTGGAATTCCAAACTTCCTACGATGATCCTATCATTATTTCAGCAATGATTGCAAATTATGATATAAGAAAAATTTTAATAGATTGTGGAAGTTATACTAATGTTTTGTGTTATGATTCTTTTGTTAAGATGAACCTTTCTCATGATCGATTAAGGAGAATACCAATGCCCTTAATGTCTTCAGCTAGACCTCTTAGGATTCTCATCCTATTCCTACCTGAATCTTGACATTGGTTTATAATTCCCTACGTGATTCAGGTTTAACTTCAGAATATTTCCTGCATGGAACCATTAAATGGCTTATTCCCCTCATAGCTAACAATTCTTTCATTATACTTAGATCTAGGTATAACTTTAGTACCAATAAGGGTTCTAATGGACCTAGATCTATGTAATTGATATGTCAAGGGAGTATCTTAGGATTCCCGTTTGATGCCTCCTCCTTCATAGGCTAGGGTTCAACCAAAGTCATGAGGGGTTCAGTTAATAATATAGATCTTGGCACAAATCATTTCTGATCTACAACTTGGCACTTTTTTCAAATCAATATCAACCCTGTCTCCATGCATTGTTTCAATATTATAGATAAATTATGGAGGCAATTCTCGAAAGTAGTGATAAACACAGAGAAATTAGTTATAAAAATGTTAACTTCGTTATCCCCATATGTGTAATATCCCACCCAACAGCCTCTTTATATGCTATTAAAAATCTATAATTTTGGCTTCCTGATTATATATTACCCATAAGGTGTTAGTGGGTGTGGCAGGAAGTGGCTTTGATTTTGGATCAGGTGGTGATTCTAATAAGGAAGCTATTGAGGGTTTGGATGATGGCTCATGTTTCCTGATCCAAAGTGAGGTGGTGTTGGGATAGGGTATTTTTATTAGGTCGTTCATTTCTAAAGTGCATCCTTCTATATCAGGATCATCCACCTCATAGTGAGCCAGACTAGGGTCTAACAAATCATAGGGAAGAATTTTATGCATGACTTCCTTTCTTATATTATGCATTTATGATCCTTGGAAAGTCTCAATTGATTCCATCATTATACCTAATTATTTTTCCTTCCCATTGAAAGTAATGGACGATTCTAGGATTCTTGGGACTAGGACCATAGAGAAGTTGGATGATGATGGAAGTGGTTTGTCCCTCCATTTTGATTTCTCTTCATATATTTTTGCATTAGATGAATTATCTAGGTTGATTTCTTTGGTTGTACAGGATTGCTTTATGACCAATTCATTCTTGAGAGTTATAATTGATTACTGAGGGATAGTTTTAGGGGTATTAAAGCTTTGAGCCAAGAGTTGTCCCTTAGGATCACTCTTAGGTTAACCAGGTGGCTCTTCTTCACTTGTAGCCATGGCTAATGGTTTTCATTGCATATCCAAACAGGAAATAGCCTGGGAATTGGAAGTTATATGTTAGCCCGTGGTCTACATGAAACTATTCAAGGTAGTATTGGTACTCTTGATTGTAGCATTAAGTTCAGCATAGGATTTAGCCACAGCTTCTAGGGCTTTTTCTTGGGAACTATGTTCTTCCTGAAGATCTAATCCTGGTTGATCATTCAGTAACTGGCTGGGCCTAGGATAGGGCTAGTCAAAATTAAGGGCTCCTAGTGTTGCATCTTGTGACCACACACAAAATTGGGATGATGATCCCATCCTGGGTTATAGGTTGGGATATAAAGTTTAATTATACATTTGTTATTGGCTACAGTCCCTTGTGTAAATCCATTTTGGATTGGGTGCATCAAGTAAGGACATTCTTCTATAATATGGTATAGTAAGTCACATGTCATGCACATAGGTGCTGGCACATGGTGAAATTGGGTATATCTCTTATGTTCTAGGACTTTCTCAATCCTATGGATCAATGATGCCATGTTAGTTCCTACAGGTTTTCTTGTATGATTGTATACATCTTCGAATCTCATGAATTAAGGATGTTTATCAATCTGTTGTGGTCGATTCATCAAATTATTAGCTTGAACTCTCATTCTAAATAGTCAGTTAGAGTCAATCTTGTACCAATAATCTTGTAGAGTTTGAGACCTTCAATAGGATTTGGGTAGCAATAATTCATTAGACTTTTGGATCGTCTAGGGGATCCATGACCTTTTAATCTTTTATGGTTTGGATTGTATCTAACTAATCATCTTTTTATCTTAGCAGAAAAATATATTTTTAATTTTTTATTAATTTTTTATATTATATGGAGGAAGAGGAGGGAAGAAGAAGGAAGAAAGAGAGAAAAGTCTAAAGGTGAGAGCCTAAGGAGTCCTAAATCTAGAGACGATAGGGGAGGGTGGTTTGATTAGGTTAAAATTTTGATAGCACAAACAAGTTACATACAATGAACTCTCTATCCTAGGATTACCATATTTCTAGACAGCTCTTAACTGCCAAGGTTGCCTTTGAACCTTCAATGTTAGATACTAACTAGCCACTGGCCAAGTAAGGATAAGGTGGTGGGAGTCCCCCGTTGCTTTCTTTAGACACCAAATAAATTGACCAGGTCAGACAATGGTATAAATTAAAGAACCACCTTCTTTCAGGGCTACATCATCCTTGAACCCCTTTCTAGATACCAGTTCACCAGTTAATTCTGAGCTAATCCAACTCTCAAGGTTCCTTGTCCTGGTGAGCTCGAAATTCTTAGGGGCCAACATCTAATTGATTTTAAATTAAGGCTTGGGTTAATACAGTATATAGGGTAGTGATTTATGGGCCAAGGAAAGGTGATGAAATCTCCACCTTATGTTGTTTAGGAGTTATGCCCTTAAAGTATTTTATGAAAATGCAATACAAATCAAACAAGATGTTTAAACAAGTTAGAAAGTTTTAAAGTTTATTATTTGTTTCCTTAAATTAATTATATTTAATGAAAAGTGTCTTATGGTTTTCTTTTTGGGTTATTTAAGGTAGTTTAATTAAAAGGAAATGTTAATTATGTTAAGAGTTGATTTGTGAGAAGAAGGAAAGTAAATTTTTATATGTTAATAAGAAAATAAAGAAATCTAATAATTAAGGTAACTAAAAATAAAAAAGACAATGAAACTATAAAAAAAATACTAACTAAAAATTTTATTTTTTTTGTAAAATAATCGTGCCTTGATCCCGACAGTGGTGCCAAAATTTGGTCACTATTGTAGGCGATCAAAAATAAAATCCATTCACTACCATAGCTAGTGGTGAGTCGGGATCGCATCCTTGGAGATCAAGGATGATTATTCCATGAGAAAGTGCAAAAAGAAATTTTTTTTTTAGAGAATTAGATTAAGAGTAGTAGTTATTAAAAGATAACAACTAATTAATTAATTAAATTAAGATAGCAGGAAAAGTAACCTAGGAATCCGAATCTATCATGTAAACATGTTTTATCTTTTTTCTTTATATTATAACATTAGTAATTCTTACAAATTCAAGGTTAGAATAATTTATCTCTTATTAAATATGGGTCATATCTGGGATCATGATACATTCGCTTAGAGTATAAACTATCTAATTGATGTGCAAGTTTAAAGGTCTAATCTACCATACTACGATCTATCTCTCTTAAGCACGTGTCATATCTGGAGATCACGACATATCAATAGAGGGTGTAGGCCGTGTATGCTAGATTAACACTTCAATCAGAAACATAAATCAATAGATGTATAAAGAAAGACATAATTTTTATTGCATCAAAATCAAGTACAAGAAGATAACTAAGACCCGGTTATAGGTTTCATCTTCATCCCAGGTTGAAGGAGTCTAGCCGTGCATCGCTACCGTTAGCATCTTCTCCATAATTTTTCTCTTTCATAAGCCTAAATACAATGATTTAAATAAGAGAAAAAGAAATTAAATTAGTATAAAATTTGCTAAAGAAATTGATGCCTGGATTATTGCCTGGGGTCCTCTTTTTATAAAGCTCATCTAGGACTTTCTCCTGGTCAAATATGGAGTCACTCGGGCTCACAATCGGTCAAATATCGTGAAATTTTTTTTTAACCATCCATTCTACATAACAGGCCTTAGATCGTACCGAAAATCATACAAAATAAATGCTTCCTTCCTTCTTGAGCAAATAGAGTCCCAACTGGACTCTCGCCGAATCTCGATTCTGGGTCTCCTCCTTCCACTGGGATTTGTAAAGCTTCCCTTAATTTTGATGGAGCAAGTGGTCAATGACGTGAGGCAATGGCTGGCAAGCATTTATGGCATTGATGTTAAGGACAAATAGCAAAGAAAATTGTTGGACGGTGGCCAACTGTAGGAAGGATCAATGGGGGATGGATGCCGGTGGATGAGGGGGAAGATGGCAATGGAAGGTGGTGCCTGGTGGTGGGCGGAGAGCATTGGATAAGGGGGCAACAATGGTGTCCAAATGAAAAAGGGGAAAAATCATGAAGGACGGTGCTTGGACGCTTCTCCCAGTTGGAAACCAGCTCCCGGCATCTCCTACAACCATGGGCAATGAGGGGTGGTATCCAGCAACTGAAAACGAGGCTTAGGAAGCGATTGGCCCATGGACGGGCTCATGGACTAGTAGCAATGGTTGCCGATGGACTAATTCGCATCTGTAGACCCAGCGACTAGTCCATGGTGGACCAGCTACTTTAAAATGTGTACTTCTATAATACTTCCAACTCTGATTTCGGGCTTGTTTGAACTTCAATTTAAGTATTGTTTATGTTATTGGACTCCAAAAATTAAGTTTTTTTAATCTATGGGCTCTTTTTCTATAAAGTATTGATAAAAAATATTAATTTTTAATAAATATATAGTAATTAATATTTATTTTAATAGTTAAATTGGGATAATTAATAGACTTATCAGCAAACCCACAATAATTCACCACTCTAATGAACCAAGTCCAAGATTTAATAGCTATTGTATAAAGCCTTCAAGAAACTGCAACCAACAATAATCAACAATGCCCATTGGAGCCGGTCGCTCTAGCCATTACTTCCAGACATAGCTAACAATCTCCCCCACGAGAATGTCGGCATGAACCTACAATCCGACGATCCCAATATCAATGCTCACCAACTCGATGCTCCCCAATCCGATGGTCTCCTACTAGATGGACCCCATTATGTTGAAGCCCTCCTCGATGACCAAGTCTAGAATGAGATCAACAAGGAGAAAGTTGATGTAGGGAGAAGCATCCAAGATCCCTCTTGGAGTCTTCACCAGAAGACTCCACTCCAGTATATGCTCGACGAGATCGAGAAACCCGCTGACATGATGATTATGAGAAGAAGTTCCAGGAGCTCAAGTGATGACTTATGGAGCTTAAGGCCAATAGTCAAGGAGCCGACGAGTCTCTTAGCTACAATTCTTAGCCCCCATTCTCTCGGCGGATCATGAAAGAAATGATTCCACCATATTTCAAGATGCATCAGCTAAAACCTTACGATGGAACCTCAAACTTGCTCGATTATTTGGGCAGTTATAAAGCCCATATGATGATTCAAGGTACTAGCGATGCCCTTCATTATCTTGCTTTCTTGACAACCCTGAGGAAAGTCATTCGAGTATGGTAATCAAGCCTCAAGCTGGGTAGCATTTACTCTTTCAGCCAACCAGAGGAATTGTTTATGGCCCACTTCCAAACAAGTCGGAGGATGCCGTGAAACTCAGATAGCTACTTCATCCAGCAAAGTGAAGGAGAGTCTTTGGGAGACTTCGTGGCATGCTTCAATGCTGCCACACACTAGAGGTCCTAGATCTTAATGAATTTGTAGCCACATCAGCCATAAAGAAGGGACTATGATTAGATACTTACCTTTTTTCTTGGACAAGGAGTCCCGTAGGAGTTACTTGAAGCTGCTAGCACATGCCCATAAATATGTACTAGCTGAAGAATAACCTACAAGTCGATGTCAGACTGAAAGGAAACGATGCCAAAGAAGAAGAAGAACCAAGAAGATAATAATTCTTGATTTCATAATGACAAGAATGCCTAGCCTAGATGACAAAGTCTGAAGTTGAAGAACTTGACTTACAAGTTCGATAGTTACACCCCTCTGTCTCTATCCTAAGAAAAAATCTTGACGGAGATGGAGGGAAAATTTCTTGCAAAGGCCCTGACCTATTCATGCACCACCCACTTTACAGAACAAAAACAAATACAACTGATTCCACCATGATCGTAGCCACATAACTGAAAAATGCATTTAGTTGAAGGATGAAATAGAAGACCTAAACTAACATAGCTGCCTAGGAAAATACATGCACACAAAAGAACAATGGCCCGAAGTAGCTACCCTAAAGAAGACCACTAATGAACTGGAGATGGACCACCAAAAACCCACTGATGGCTAGTCGAAATGCTATCTTGGGGGCAAGACCAAGGGGACAAGCACCGAGGAAGACGCTCTAAAAAGATATCAGGGCAACAATGTAATTAATTTTTCTGATGAAGACCTTCGAGAATTCCAAACTCCTTACGATGATCCTATCATTGTTTCAGCAATGATTGCAAATTATGATGTAAGTAGAATTTTGATAGATTATGGAAGCTCTATTGATGTTTTGTATTATGATGCTTTTGTTAGATGAACTTTTCTCACGATTGATTAAGGAGAATATCAATGCCTTAATCAGATTTGGGGATAACATTATTAGGGTTGAAGGAGAGATTACTCTTCTTGTAACCATAGGCACATAACCTCAACAAAGGACTCTTTGTGTCACTTCACAGTGGTTTGAGTTCTATCAGCCTACAATGCGATACTTGGATGACCAGTGCTAAACAAGTTTTGAGCAATTGTTTCAACCTACCAACTTTTGGTCTGATTTTTGACTAGGAGTGGAGTTGGAGAAATGAGGGGAGACCAACAACTTGCTTGGCACTGCCTAATGATTCAATATAAATAGTTGAAAGACAAGTTGTTCCTTGATCAATTAGATCAAAGAGGTCTTAGAAAACATAGAGAACCGGCTGAGATGATCGTCGTCATGCCATTGAGAGAAGAAGATCCTACAAAGATTATGCAAATTGGAAGCCTTTTGAATAAGGAACTAAGAGCACAACTTATAGATTTCCTTCGATGCAATGTTAATTTTTTCACTTGGTCGGCTATAGACATGCTTGGGATACCTCCCGAAGATCATCACTTATAAGTTAAAAGTCAATCCAAACTCTAAACCCATTCAACAAAAGAAAAGGAATTTCATCCTTAAGTGACAAAAAGCTATTGACGAAGAAGTCGAAAATCTCCTTGATGCCAAAGTTATCAAATAAATCTATTACCTTGATTGGCTAGCTAACATGGTGATGGTTAAAAAAGCTAACGGGAAATGAAAGATCTGTATCGATTATATAGATCTCAATAAAGCTTATCCTAAAGATAGCTTTTTCTTGCTAAAGATAGATCAATTGGTCAATGCAATTACTGGGCATAAGCTCTTAAGCTTTATGGATACTTTCTCAGGCTACAACCAAATCTGAATGAATCATAAAGATGAAGAAAAGATAGCTAACCAAAAAAGGTATATATTGCTATAAGATAATACCTTTCGGCTTGAAAATTGCTAGGGTGACGTATTAGCAGCTAGTTGACAAAGTCTTTGAAAAGTAACTTGGAAGAAATATGGAATCTTATATCGATGACATGTTGGTAAAGAGAACCCAAACATCGGATCACATTAGAGACTTGGAGGAGGCTTTCGATGTGTTACATCAATACCACATGAAGCTGAATCCAACTAAGTATATTTTTGGCATGACTTTAAGAAAATCTCTTGGATTTCTTATTACAAATCAGAAAATCAATGCTAACCCCGAGAAGATGAAAGTAATCCTCGACATGAGACATGCTTCAACTAAGAAAGAGGTCCAACAACTAACTGGTCATATTACTGCATTGAGCCAATTTATGTCGGGTGAAAGATGTTAACCATTCTTTAAGATCCTATGCCAGACTAAAAGCTTTAAATGGGCTAAGGACTACTGACAAGCTTTTGAAGATCTAAAGAAGTATCTCGGTTCTTCATCCTTGCTTTCAAAACTAGAAGAAGGAGAGGTATTGAACTTGTACTTGTCAGCTTCAAATGAAGTAGTTAGTTTGGTGCTGGTCAGAGAGGAAGGTAAAGGAGTGTAAAAACTAATTTATTATTCAAACCGAGTACTACATAATGCAAAGACAAGATACTCTGAAGCAAAGAAGTTGGTCTATGCCTTGGTAACTATAATAAAATGCTTAAGGCCATATTTTTAGACTCACTCAATAGTGGTACTAATTAATCACCATTAAAGGCCATTTTACAGTGCCCTAATACATCTGGAAGAATGGCAAATTGGGTGGTTAGACTAGGAAAATTTGATATATTGTGTTGGCCTCACCCTGTGATGAAAGCTCAAGTTTTAGCTAACTTCATCGCCAAATGTGCATGGGCCGACGGAGAAGCCAGCCAAGAGGAAACTAAGAAAGAAGTTAGTCATGAAATGGCCGATGAAGATTTCTTGGAGCCACATGGATACTTTACATGGGCAGTGCATCTAATTCATTTGATAGCTAAATATGCACTCAGATTTGCCTTCCAGTCATCGAATAATCAAGCTAAGTATGAGGCACTCCTAGCTGAATTGAGAATTGCCAAAGAACTTGAAGGAAAGAAGTTGAAGACTTTCATTGACTCCTAGCTGATGGATGGTCAGACAAATGGAGAGTTTGAAGCGAGAGATCTAGTTATGGCCAAATATTTCGAAAAAGTACAAATACTTGTATCTAACTTTGAGTCTTTTCAAATCTTCCATATATCTTGGACTGAAAATTCTCGAGCTAATATACTTTCTTGGTTAGCAACATTAGCCATTAATTCACATCGTCGAACTGTTGCCCAAAGATGGAGCCCAAGAGGGGAGGTGAATTGGGTATTAAAAAATTCAAACAATTATGTGCACTTCTTAGTGAGTTTGTGTAACAAAGTGATAGTGCTCAAATAAATTATACAGCATAAGCAATAAATATAATGCAAGATAGTAAAGAGCAAATAGAGAAGGACACAAACAACCACAAACAACCACTATAATGAAAAAGCTAAAAAATGACACATTCCTCCCGACGCTTTTGTTTAGCATCGTCGAGCCCCGCATTCCCAACGACACTTGGAAGAAGCATTGGCAAAAAATGGCTTCTAACGATGTTTTTAAGCATTGCGAGGATCCTTATCCATCCCACCCCAACTAGACCACCGTCCTTTAATGGTATCTCCCTCTTTCCATCATCTCCCTCTCCCTCCCTCCATCCATCGTCAGCGCACGGATTCTGGCTCCCACCCGATCTAGACAACCGAAGCCTTCTTCTCTCAGCGATCGATTTTGCTTTCCTCAAATAGAAACCCTAGATCTCCCTCCCTCCATCATCTCCCTCTCCCTCCCTCCATCCATCGTCGGTGCGCAGATTCCAGCTCCCAACCGATCCAGACGACCTTCCCTTATTCTCTCCGCGATCGATTTTGCTCTCCTCAAATCGAAACCCTAGATCTCCCTCCCTCCGCCATCTCCATCTCCCTCCCTCCATCCATTGTCGGTGCACGGATTCTGGCTCTCGTTTGTTTCCATTGAGCGACGGATTCTGGCGGAGAAGAAAGCCCCTTCGATCTCCATCAGGTAGGCTCCTCTCAAATCTCTAAACAAATAATTATTTCCTTTGCTTTCCAAATTTTTTCCGTTGTTTTTTCCATCATAGTCTCAATCGGGTGGGAGGAAGTTGCTCAGTTTTTGCTTTGTTTTTCCACCAATTGTTTCCTGCAGGCAGAATGAATTTTTTTTTTGAAGTTTTTTAACCGTGTTATAGTTTTCCTTATCTCTTCTGTCAGCTATAAAACTGCAAACAGTATCCTGATAGACACCACTTCAAGATTCATGGCCATTCATGAAATGAGAGAGATAAAGAGGAAGATGATTTTTAAGGATGACTCAGGAACTTGCTAGTGTCAATCTTTATAACAAATTTTGGAGCTTTATAAGTTCCTATAGGCCAACATATACCCTATAGACTATTCATATTTATTTACTTATGTTCTGTGTCACAGCTGAAAGTAGAGCTTTGCATTTTTAGTAATGTTTATTTTATTATCAATTGATAAGCTTGAAGCATTTATTCTACTAGGATGTCATCGCTTTAATCTTAGTTGATGTCACATCCACTTAAATCCTCTGTATTTGCTCCATGACTAGCACCTAGTGCTCTTTAGCCACTACTGATTGCTCTAACTTGATTAAGATCAATAGTTTTACATTGGCTCTGGATATTAGAATTATTTCTAATGCAGCTTTATGTAACTATTGATATCATTTAATTAATATTGTCATCTAGCAAGCTGGTTTCTTCTTTAATAAACAGGAAGTAAGTCTTTGGACTTGCAGATTTTGTGCAATCTATGGACACTAGGGAAATAAAGGACTGCTTTTAGCTTGGGAAAATAAAAGTGACCTAGGTTTTGTTTTGTTCCATGCTTTGAGCATAATAACATTGGGAGTGTGAGAGCTGTGGTAGGTTTTGAAATTACTTACAGCAAGGCAAGTGGACAGGCATTTTTAAGGCAATATATTCGTGGAATACAGTTACTGTTATTCACTATTATGTTTCTTCTTTGGGAACAACTATTTCCCTGGTGCTTTGTTTTTTTTTCGCTTCTTTAGCATGGACCCAGGTTTTGGTTTGTTCCCTGTTGTGAGCATGGTAACATTTGGATTGTACAAGCCTGCTTCCTTGCCTTGTGTTGTTTTCTGAGTTCTTGCTATTGTTCTCAGCCTTTTCTGCATTTAGTAATTAATTATTTATGTTGGCCACACTTGATCTTCTGGACCCTATACCTGGTTGTGAGGCTACTACTTGTGTCTTTGGCAATTGGTTGTATTATCTACTTCTTCTATGTGGAGATGCTCTTTTGCATGCACTTTTCATCTTGTCTTGTTTAAATTTCTTCTAATTACACAGATCAAATTGGCTGTGGGACTCTTTTGAACTTGTGCATTGCATGTCCTCTCTCACACAAAGGTTGCTCTATGGTTTTTAGCTTAATGTTTGTTTGTTTTTTTTGTTATTTTCTAGTCAAAAAGTCGAGATGTTTTTTTGTTACATTGATACTGAACCTTTTACCATATGGAGCATATATCTAGATGATGTTTTCCTGCCTGGTGATGATGCTGGTTTCAACAAATTAGACAGAAGTGGCTGGAGAGTCAGCCTCTCTAACTAATGAAAGGTATGCCGTTGAAGAGCCAGCACCTAGGAGTACAACAGAGCTCATTCAGGAGGGTCCATGTTATTGTTTTTGCCTTGTGAGATGTAATTGCCTCTGGAATAGTCATATTATAGGAATTACTAAGTGTTAAACAGAAACATCGATGGATGGTTGCTCACAAATTTGCTGGACTTGTTCTACGAGTATTTAATGACATTTTTATAATATTGATACTGTGTGGCTCGTTTCGGATTGTAGCAGTGCTAGTATAGACCTACTCGTTCCAACTGTTGTTTAGAATGGTGTGCAGGCCTGCCCAGCTGCAGACATTTCATAATTTGAAGTTTGGTTCTTTTGTTTAGGTAATTCTATAAGTTAATAGTTCTGCAATAACTAGAGGCAAGTCCTTTCATAATTTTTGTAGTCTGTTAGATTGCTGCATACGCTTTTCTTGTTTTCATATTTTTACTGGTTCACTTGCTGCACTCCATGTGCAGCATGCATGCATGCATTGATCCCAGACCTCTTCAGCTCTTTTATTTTGTTTTAATGTTTTGTTTGCAGCTTTTCGTCCTTTGGCTCTCAGGATTCCCTTTCTTCCTACCACAGTGGACCCTTAATCAATTAGCCACATGGCTAGTGATGAGAAATAGGTATGGGTCATTGAAGGTTTAATGCTTGGTCATTGTTTTAGATTTAATGAGGAAGGTGTGGAATTATATACAAGATGTGATATTCTTATCCTCATGATGTAAACATTATCTATTGGAAATTCATAATGTTTGGATTTTACTCTTGTTTGTCTATGTGGAACCTCTTCCCGTTTGCCTTTGCTGCTGATCTTTGCCATAAGCAAGATCAAACCATCAATCATAGTGTAACATTTCCCAAATGGTCGAAGCATGCGAAAGGCAATGAAATGACTTGTCGCATGCCAAAGATCTTCTCTTTTCTGTTTCTAATTTTTTTTATGTGTTCCTTAATATGTTTGTTTATTAGCAAAATATTTATTCCCTTACCTATTTTGATTTACATTTGCTTGCACCTATTTTCAGTCTACCATAGCAATGATGGGATATGGTCTTGAGTATAAAAATGCAGTGCTGGAGTTGACCTACTACTACGGGGTTAAAGAATATGACAAAGGAAATGCCTGTACACAGGTAATGTTTATTTCAGGTGTGATGAGCATTTACAGTTGATTCATTTAGCTTTAAAGTATTTTTTTTCTTCCTGCACTTTTCCAGAAAAGTTTCACTTAACATGTTAAAATAGTTTTTCTCTACACTTTTGTCTCATATCACATAGTTTAAAATTATTTCTCCATCCCATTTCATGTACACTAGCCTGAATGTTATTGCATATGGGCATAAGCATGCATATTACTAATTCCTTGATTCAATGTTATTGCAAATTTTCAAATATCTGTTTACAAATTTTGAAACAACAACAGTGTAATAACTGATATGATGGTTTTTTTTGTTATGATGGAATTACTGCTCTTATGACCGTGCTAATTATTGTCACACATGTATGATTATTTTTTCCTTTTCCCCATCCTCGTACCTTTTAATAATTTTTCTGTTCCAGTTTAACATGTTGGCATCTATTGTTTATATGCTATGGATTTATTATTTGAATTGTGCTGTATTCATGACTTAAATAATATTTTTGATGATATGGATGCCAATTATTTTGCTTCTGCAGGTATTTGTTGACAACATAGATTTTGCCAAGGAACTGGGTTTTTGGTGGATCACATTTTATCTCACTTATATTACTTAACTGCATAGAACCTGTTATATCTCTGTACCAGCAAACCATCCTTTGCTAGATTTCGCATTATTTCTTTCTAGTTATCGGCTGCTGGCTTTGGCATTGCTTCAATCCAGTTATCAATTGCAACATGGGAACGGAGTTAGTCTTCAAAGGGAATCTCTTCACAGTTTATATTCCTACAAATATTACATTCAAATGCTCTGAAATTATCTTTATTATAATATCTGGAAGCTGTGTTTTCACCATGGGGACCTTTTCTTTCAAGCAAGCAAATCCACTATACAAATCAGAAACCACAACTTTCACATCGAAGGCTATTTAGTAATTGGTGTATTAGCTGCATACTGTCTACAAGTTTCAAAGGAACTGTTGAACCAGCAACTTATAATCATTGGAACCTTATGTTACATGGCTTTAGGGGTTTCATCTGCCATTGGTTTACTGTAATACATCTTCATAAACTTATACTAGTTTACATTTTTCTTTATTTCTCGAGGGAACATTATGTATTATGGCTTTATTTTGATGGTTTGTACCTTTTTTAAGTCTTATTACTTTGTGGTTTACTGCTCTGTTCTTATCTGCCTTCTGTACAGGCTTGTGTAATCATGATCTTTGTTATTTTGATGATAAGGGAGGCTCAGAGGATCACATTTTTCACCATAGTTTAATTAAAGGCAGTGGTTCTGCTTTTGTTTTTTTTTTTTCAGAAAACTTAAGTTCACTATATGTTGATTATGGAGTGTTTATTCTTGATATGATGATGCTGCATAAAATGAGGAGTGCAAAAACCATATTGAAGTTCTACTTGATCCAACCCTGAGTCTAACTTCATTTTTTTTTCAAAAAAGAAAAGGTCTATTTTTCTTAAATGGATGGGTTTGCCTGGATAAATTAATACATGAACTAGAAACAATCTTGATTAGTGTAAAAAGTAGTGCAGTGGCTTGATGCAACTTATGATAAGCCAACAGAATGCGAACTTTAATCTGAAAAACATTTTGCTTTATGTTCCTTGGATCCTGTGGAAAGTACGGAACGAGCATATTTTTCAGAATATTAATTGCTCCATCCCAAAGTTTATTAGAACGCTTCTATCCTTGATACCCTCTGAGTATAATCAACAGTGTATTGATCAAGATGGGAACCGGTCATGGCACTGGGGTACTCTGCTGTTCTTTAGCTCCAACAGTTCTCACCATCTCAGCTTAAAGGCCCTATATTAGTGTGTTGGTACCTCCCTCCCATGGGCATTCTCAAATTCAATTTTGATGCTTCGGTGGTGTTTCTGTAGCTTTTGTTATCAGGGATTATGCAGGTCAATTGATTAGGGTAGCAGGAAAACATATCCATCCAACCTCTCTGCCTTTGGCTAAGCTCCAAGCGCTATGGTGGGGAGTGAAAGTTGCTTTGTATGAAATGAATATTCAGAAACTCTGGGTGGAAGGGGATTCGTTAACTGTTATTCAATGGCTAAATTCATCTATTCACCATTTGGGCCCTACAAATTTATTGTTGAGAGATTTGTTTCAATGGAAACAGGGAGGCCTGGTTCTTTAGAATGTGCCATGTTTTCCTATAAAGAAGCAAACCAAGTGGCTGATATGTTGGCCACCATGAAAAGGTAAATTCCTTTTTTTTCTTTAAATATTTTTTTTCTGTTTTTCTTTGTGATTCTGTGAAGCCACTTTTCATCTGTTTTTGATTTCTTGAATTGTATAGGATAATGGAAATGATGAAACAACCAATTAATTTTGCTATGTTACTCAAGCTCTATGCGGAAAAGATTGGTTAAACTTGTTACTTTTTAACGTGCAATTGATCATAAATTCATGGTTCATATCTCCAATTTCTCGTTTCTTTATTACTGATGATTTTTTTTTCCATCGAGTTCATATGGAATATCATCTATTGCATACTTAATAAGGTAAAACTTTAAAGATATGTTAATGGCCAGTGATGGGATGAAGTCACCGTCGATGGTGTTTGTGCGCTATGAACCAAACAGGTTAGCCGCTATGTGCTTACCTAGCTTTTTTGAAACATAGACGGTTAAAGATGCGTACAGTATAATAAAAAATGTAGTCGTAGCCTCGTGGACTTGCTGTTATTTAGAGGTAATGGATTGTAAAATCTTAAAGCAGGGAGAATCGGTTTTCTTTGGAGTAAAATAGTAAAGAAATGGAATTCCGATGCTTTAATTTATTTTTTAAAAAAATTGGAAGTTATTTCCGACGCTTTTAAAAAGCGTCAGGAATAACCTTATTCCCGATACTTAAAAGCGTCGGGAAAACCACGACGCCTCCAAAAGCATCGGGAAAAACCTTAAAAAAACCCTTCTCCACTCTTAACATAGCAACGCTTTTTCCATGCTTTTTAAAGCATCGGGAATGTTTTTTCCGACGCTTTAAAGCATCAGAAAAAGTATAAAAATGCATCGAGATTTCTAGAATTTTTTGTACTGAACAAGATGTATAGTGGATGATGCACCCTAGCACCTACATCCATTCCCCAAGCTTTTCTTGAAAATTTTCACTATAATCTATCCAAAATTACAGCTAACTTGTTTTCCAAGGATCACAAGTCAAAACCTATGTTGGTTTTATCACCTAGGTTCACCAACAACCTTTATAACTTATTTTATCCGGGCTCATAAGTCAAACCAAGTTGGTTTTATCTCTTAGGCTCGCCAACAAATCTCTTTGATTTTTCAAGGCTTACAAAAAACCTTTAACACTAGTTTCAATACCTTTGAAACTAGCAACAACAAAAGAAATCAAGAGTACAATAAATGAACACAAGAAATAGCTCTTAAGATGAGCAAAAATTAAAGTCGATGTACCTCTTATTGAATATTTGAGTTGTCTTCTTTTTAAAATCTTTGAATGCACACTTATGGCCAAACACTTGAATGCTCAAAAACTCAAAAATGGAAGGCCTTTTATCAAAGAAATCTCTTTAAAGCTCTTTTTATCTTTTCAAATGATTGGAGTTTGTCTCATATGAATCCTCACTTTCTTGTTGACTTGAAGAGGTTTGGTGACAGTTAAATACCTCAAAATCATTGAAAAGACCGTTAAATTGAAAAAATAACCGTTTGGAGATAATTCTGAAATTCTGAAAAACTAATCATTACAGCATGAGTCGATCTCTTGAGTCGACACTTGGAGCATGAGTCGACCGCGTGAGTCGACATTTCAGGCTGAATCCAGAAAACTTGATGTTCTATCCTAAAACTTGTCTCAAACGATAAGTCGACCTCTTGAGTCGATACTTGAAGTGTGAGTCGATACTGTAGGAAAAATATGGATTAGATAGTACCCGATTTAGGGATTTGATGTGGGAAACTTGGACAGATACGTTGCTGAGGCGTGCAGACGATCGCAGCACTGTCCTTAAGAGTAGATCCGTGCCTCTCTGAGACAATGTCTCGGTGCAGAAGATCCCAACACGGCTACCCTCCAGGATTCAACAGCAAGAAGGCTTCAATCCGATGTGCACACACCAATGCAGAAGCCCGATGAACAACCGAGAGAGATCTGTCCGTTTCTGAGAGAGTAGCGAGAGAGAAGAAGGAAGAGGAATGTATCACTTTTCCACCGCGTCTTCGGAAGTCTTTATAAAATATAAAGGGATGCGGACGCGACGTATTGGAACGTCGTATACAGCCCCAATGTGCCACCGTATCAATCAACGGTGCAAAAAGAAAGAAAGAGACGTATCAAAACAATGATACGGCGTATCGATCAACGGTATAGAAAAGAGACGACGTATCAAACAATGATACGGAATCCAACGGTGCAAAAGAAAAAGAGACGACGTATCACGGCATCCAAAAACAACGATCGTTCCGTGCATACGCGAGGGTACGTCTCGGATGGATTTGCACCCCCCCCTGCGCGCGATGATCGCGTGTGCGACGCGCCCGGTTAAAGGGTTCCGAAATCGGGCTGAATCAGATTGCACTGATTTTGACTCGGCTCGCGCGTGCGAGAGAGTCTCTTAGAATCACTCAACAACTCAAAGGAATGACATTCTATATAAAGAGGAGTATGAAAAACAAATTATCCGATGTGGGACTAAAGATGTTTCATTTGTACCAATTCAAGAGGAGGGAAAAGGAATTTGTTTTGGAGGGAAAAGGAAACCTTTTATATTGTTGAAATACTACAATTTCCAACAATCCCCCACTATTTCAACAAACAAAAGAGTTTAGGACAGTAGTGAAAGAAGTTTATAAATGTAATGCATAAGCCATGGTGTCTTATAGACTATGAACCAGGCATAGAGTAATAAGTATAATCTATGAAAAGTTGGTGAAACTAAGTTTCTATGAACCAATCCTTCTTTTATTAGACTATTGACTTATTACTCACATTACATTACTCAGATCTCGGTTGTTCTTGCGGATTGACACGTTTCGGCCATGTGTCTACCTGGATATTCATGAGAGCTCTAGAGATTTTACCCAAATCTCATAGAAAGCGGCCATAACTTCCACTCTCATATAGGTGGATTATCATCAAGTATACATTGCAGTTTTGTATACCACCCAAATTTTAGGCTATGATATCCATTAAGAACTTCATATATCAGTTCATCCTACTCACTGCAAAATACTATCTCACACCATAGGAAGGGATTATGAATATATATACATGATAGTATACTCCAAGTTGTCTAATGAATAGTTTTCCCATATGAACCTTCTTCCCGGGATCTCCGTTCATGAAAGTTGGGTTACTATCACTTCAACTTTTGATCAGGGTAAAGTCCCATTCCCCTCGATGTACTACTCACAAGCTTTTTGCTTAAAGGTTTAGTCAGAGGATCGGCCAAATTTAACTCTGACTTTACATAATCCAAGGATATGACTCCATTATTAATAAGCTGCCTGACTATATTATGTCTTAGGCGTATATGCCTACTCTTTCCATTATAAATTTTATTTTTTGCTCTAGCTATAGCAGCTTGACAATCACAATGGATAGACACGGATGGAGCTGGTCTTGTCCAAATGGGAAGATCCATCACAAGATTTTTGAGCCATTCGGCTTCAGACCCAGCCTTTTCTAAAGCAATAAATTCGGATTCCATTGTAGACCGAGCTATACAAGTCTGCTTGGATGATTTCCAAGACACTGCTCCTCCTCCAAGACTAAATATATAACCACTAGTGGATTTCATTTCATCAGAGTCTGAAATCCAATTAGCATCACAATACCCTTCTAATACTGTAGGAGTTCCACAAAATACTAAACCATAGTTTATGGTTCCTTTTAAATATCTAAGTACTCTCTGTAAAGCAATCCAATGATCCTTGTTAGGACACTGGGTATATCTACTTAGTCTACCAACAGCATAAGCAATGTCTGGACGTGTACAATTCATTAAATATATAAGACTACCTATAATTTGAGCATACTTATCTTGACAAATACTTTGATCCTTATTTTTCTTAAGTTGTGAGTTAGCATTGAAAGGAGTGCTCACAGGCTTACACTCCAAATAAGAAAATTTTCTTAAAATTTTCTCAACATAATGTTCTTGTGAAAGCATGATGTAATTAAACTTATTTATGAGTTTAATTCCTAAAATTACATCTGCTTCTCCCATATCTTTCATATCAAAATTAGAGGATAAGAACATTTTGGTACTAATTACAATATTAAGGTTAGTACCAAAAATGAGCATATCATCTACATATAAACAAATTATAACACAATCAGAATTCACAACTTTAGAATAAATGCACTTGTCAGCATTATTAATTTGATATCCATTTGAAACTAGGACTTGATCAAATTTATCATGCCACTGTTTTGGTGCTTGTTTTAAACCATACAAGGATTTAACTAATTTACAAACTTTGTGTTCAGTACCAGGCTGAATACAACCCTCTGGTTGATCCATATAAATTTCTTCTTCTAAGTCTCCATTAAGGAATGCTGTTTTAACATCCATTTGATGGATTATTAACTTATGAATGGATGCAATAGCAATTAAGATTCTAATGGAGGCTATCCTTGTTACAGGTGAAAAGGTATCAAAATAATCTATATCTTTCTTTTGTGAGTAACCTTTTGCAACAAGCCTGGCTTTAAATTTCTCGATAGATCCATCAGGTTTCAGTTTCTTCTTAAAAATCCACTTACATCCAATCGGTTTGGCTCCAGGAGGTAAACTTACTAATTTCCATGTATGATTATTCTTGATAGACTCTAACTCCGTTTTTATCGCTTCTTTCCAAAAGATAGCATCTGGAGATGAAATAGCTTCATGGTATGTTTGAGGATCATCATCAATAAGAAAGGTATAAAAGTCATCTCCTAGATTGGTATTCCTTTTAACTCGTTTAGATCTTCTCAATTCTTGAATTTCACTAGGTTCTTCTTGAATTTCACTAGGTTCTGAATTAGGTCTAACTGTAAGTGGTTGTGAAGATCTTGCCAAAGAGATCTTCATAGGAAAAATATGTTCAAAGAATTCTGCATTCTTAGTTTCTACTATAGTGTTAGGTTCCATAACATTATTCTCACTTCTGATTACTAAAAATCTATAAGCTGCACTATATTTACTTGCAGGACTATTTTGAACATACCCTATAAACATACAATCAAAAGTTTTAGATCCTAATTTTCTCTTTTTATTTTCAGGAAGTAAAACTTTCGCTAAACAACCCCATACTTTTAAATATTTCAAATTTGGTAAATGACCTTTCCATAGTTCATAAGGTGTTTTATTGTTTTTCTTATAAACAATCCTATTTTGAATAACACAGGCAGAAAGAAGAGCTTCCCCCCACAAGTTCATGGGTGCACCAGAACTAATAAGTAAAGCATTCATCATTTCTTTAAGTGTTCTATTTTTCCTCTCTGCTACTCCATTAGATTCTGGTGAATAAGGAGGAGTATATTCATGTACTATTCCATTTTGTGCACAATAATCATTAAAAGGTGCAAAATCATACTCTCCTCCTCTATCAGATCTAAGCCTTTTAATTTTTCTATTTAATTGATTTTCAACTTCAGCCTTATATTTTAAAAACATTTCAAAAGTTTCATCTTTTGATCTTAGTAAATAAACCATAGTATAACGAGAACAATCATCGATAAATGTAACATAGAATTTCTTTCCACTTCTAGTCATATGATTTTTAAAATCTCCTAAATCAGAATGAATTAATTCTAGTAATTCAGTTTCTCTTTTCTGAATAGATTTACAAGTCTTTTTAGTTGATTTAGATTCTACACAAACTTGGCATTTTTCTTGATCATAAGGAACTGACATGATATTTAACAATCCTAATTGTTTCATTCTTTTAAGATAAGAATAATTAACATGTCCTAATCGACCATGCCAAAGATCAAGAGAATCAAGCATATACACAGAAGAAGATGTATTTCCATTTATAATTTCAAGTACATTTAGGATAAATAATCCTTGGTTACAATATCCTTTTCCAATAAAGTTTCCAGATTTAGTTATGACAACTTTATCAGACTCAAAGGATATTTTGATACCATTTTTACCAAGTAGGGCTACAGAAACCAAGTTCACACGGATGTCCGGCACATGTAGCACATCTCCAAGAGAAAGGACTTTTCCAGAAGTCATTTTCAAATTTACTTTCCCTTTGCCGAGCACAGTACATGGCATTGAATTTCCCATAAATACTTGCTCTTCTCCTTCTGGTAGTGGGGTATAACTTGCGAATAGACTTCTATCGCCGCATATGTGACGAGTAGCTCCAGAATCTATGACCCAGTCCTTTGCATGTGCTACAATATAAGCCTCGCTAACAACTGCAGCAATCACTTCTTCAACCGTCAAATGTGCCTGTGATTTGGTTGAAGTATTTTTCCTGAATCTGCATTGGGCTGCGTAATGTCCTGGCTTCCCACAAACATAACAAGACCCTTTTCCCTTCTTGAAATTAGGATTGTTCTGTGGTCCAACAGGCTTCTTACTAAATTTCTTGGACTGTTTTTTGAATTTAGGCTTGTATGCCTTAGATCTATCTATACTAGTTTGATTTTCTATTAGAATAGCTTTAGCAGTCATTTCCTTATGCTTTTCTATTTTTCGTCGGGCTCTATTTTGTTCTTCTATTCTAATATGCACAATCACTTCTTCAAGGGATAAAGACTTCCTTTTATGTTTTAGGCTATATTTATAATCTTTCCATGACTCAGGTAACTTTTCTATCAAAGATCCAGCAATAAATGCGTCAGGAAGAATTATATTTTCATTTTTAAGATCATCTATAAGGACATGGAAAATATGAATTTGTGAAGACACATCTTTATCTTCTACCATAGTAAAATCTAGAAAGTTTCCTATAGCAAATTTTTGGGTACCTGCATCTGCAAGAATATATTTCTTGTTCAAGCTTTCCCAAATCTCAGATGCAGATTGGATTGGATAATAAACATCAAATAATTCATTTGATAAGGTACTTAGAATAGTATGTCTACAAATCCTATTGGCCTTTTCCCATTTAAGAAGGTCATCATCATTAGTAGGTTTAGGATCTGTCAGAACAAATGCAATGTTGTGAAGATCGAGGGCTGAAAGAATTTTTTCATGCCATCGTTTGTAATGGGAACCACTAAATTGTTCAATTTTAGAGGTATCAGGAAAAGTTCTAGATGCAGTAACCATAAAGGTATCCATATCTACTCTTAAGATTGTAGGAAAAATATGGATTAGATAGTACCCGATTTAGGGATTTGATGTGGGAAACTTGGACAGATACGTTGCTGAGGCGTGCAGACGATCGCAGCACTGTCCTTAAGAGTAGATCCGTGCCTCTCTGAGACAATGTCTCGGTGCAGAAGATCCCAACACGGCTACCCTCCAGGATTCAACAGCAAGAAGGCTTCAATCCGATGTGCACACACCAATGCAGAAGCCCGATGAACAACCGAGAGAGATCTGTCCGTTTCTGAGAGAGTAGCGAGAGAGAAGAAGGAAGAGGAATGTATCACTTTTCCACCGCGTCTTCGGAAGTCTTTATAAAATATAAAGGGATGCGGACGCGACGTATTGGAACGTCGTATACAGCCCCAATGTGCCACCGTATCAATCAACGGTGCAAAAAGAAAGAAAGAGACGTATCAAAACAATGATACGGCGTATCGATCAACGGTATAGAAAAGAGACGACGTATCAAACAATGATACGGAATCCAACGGTGCAAAAGAAAAAGAGACGACGTATCACGGCATCCAAAAACAACGATCGTTCCGTGCATACGCGAGGGTACGTCTCGGATGGATTTGCACCCCCCCCTGCGCGCGATGATCGCGTGTGCGACGCGCCCGGTTAAAGGGTTCCGAAATCGGGCTGAATCAGATTGCACTGATTTTGACTCGGCTCGCGCGTGCGAGAGAGTCTCTTAGAATCACTCAACAACTCAAAGGAATGACATTCTATATAAAGAGGAGTATGAAAAACAAATTATCCGATGTGGGACTAAAGATGTTTCATTTGTACCAATTCAAGAGGAGGGAAAAGGAATTTGTTTTGGAGGGAAAAGGAAACCTTTTATATTGTTGAAATACTACAATTTCCAACAGATACTTGGGCATGCCACTTGAAAATTGCATGCTGATCTTCTGAAACTTCTGAATTTTTTTCATAAGTCGACCTTGTGAGTCGACCTCTTGAGTCGACACTTGATCTATGCCATCCAAAAAAGCATGCCAAACTCTAAATTTATCAAGGATTTGTCCAATAAATCTTTAGATACTTCTTTATAAGAGCCAAAGTGGTTGTTTTGACAATATTCCAAGATTAGAAGATCAATTAAACATGAGAAACTTCTTGCTTTCAAATTTATAGATTTGATACTCTTTTGATGTACCTAAGGCCTGAAATTCATACTTCAATTGAAATATTAGTCCAAAACATATACTCAACATTTTGTTATTCATCAAAGTCAAGGAGCCAAAGCCAACATGAACATATATCAAATATTTTGAAATACCTATCATCAACAAAGGTGTAGAGGTATACCAACTAGAACATGAAGCAAGCTAGATGGATCCAATTGTGAAGTACTTGACTGATGCAATCCTATCGAGTGACCCCACTGAAGCTATGCATGTTAGATGGATGGCCTTTCAATACATACTCATGGATCTTTTACTTCTCCTCTATTAAAATACTTGGACCCGACTGATACTGACTATGCTCTTAGAGAGATGCATGAAGGTATATTGGAGATCACTTGAGGTACAGATTTCTAGCTTACAAAATTCTAAGACAAGGATATTACTAGCCGACTATCTAAGAAATGTGGCCGACTTTATCAATACAGTGTGACAATCAAAGTATCCACTGATTCATAAATTAGAGCCCATGATTGTTTTTATCCATTCACATCTACCTCGAAAGTACTCTCATAATCTGATCAAAGCTCGGCTAGGGAGTAGGAGGATATCTGTTGTCTTGATAAGAAGAATAAAAGATTTCAATTATTTTGGCATTAACATGACTTAACAGTTTATCTCAAAATTCAAGTATCCATAAAAATTGCGTCATGAAATTTCCTTTCATTGTGACATGTAAATCAATTTTGATTGCAATGTGAATCCAAATTTTACTGTCTAATTTATGAGTCCTCTAAAACAACGACATTGGTTGTTGATTAGTTTATGGTGCATTAGATCTTTCACCTTTTTAATCTATTATCTGGATTTGAATGTTTAATTATAGATCATGTTCCAAACTTACACAAGCATATGTTTATTAATTAGTAACTTCTGGGAATCAGTCAAGAAACATTGACCGCTGCTTTGTTCAGCTGCTCCCAAAACCTTAAACCCTTCTCTCATGTTACATTGAAGCCTTTTCTCCCCATAATTGTGACCTATAAAGAATTCTACTTCACATATAGCCTCAGACTATGTTCAGACGCAAATTAATATAGGTGAGCTAGCACAGGTATTCTATATGCAAATACCTAACTAGTTTCCACTAATACGGCAGAAAGAAGCATGTTGACACAATATGTGAACTGAAGCACATACTTTTGAAAAGCATTTCTGGCATCAAGTTGTTGAATATTCCATCCTCAAATAACAGTAGCAAATACTTTTGATAGCAGAGTGCTCCATAGTTGAGTCACGTTAAAAAAAAATGTACTTCTATAATTCATCTACAAGCCATATCAGTATCTCCACACTTCTTGATTATGAAGACAACCAACTCATATGATATACAATGATTTATACTTGATAACTATTATCGTCCTAATAATAATACATCATTTGGTCATAAACTAGTTTAAAACTAAATAATAAATCTTCTTTTATCGATTTGAAGTACTTCTAAGGATTTCATCATAAAAGAGTTCATAAAAGAAAGATGCACAAATTATGATAAATAGCTAAATAACCTTTATTAATTAATAATTTATATATAAAATATAAAGAGCACAACCATCTATAACTTAGATGATCGATTTTAGGATACAATTTTTAATAAATTCTACTTTGACTAAAGTCAATTAGAATAGTATCTAATATCCATTTTGTATCTTTGATCATTGAACTTTGATTCCAAGCACTTTAGTAAATGGATCGACTGAATTCTCTTTTTCATAGATCTTTTAAAGCTCAATGTCATGTTGAGTGACGATATCTTATATAAGGTATAATGATGCAGAATGTGCTTAGTTCTCTGATGGGACAATATCAAAGAACTAGACCATCAGCGAAGAGTGCCACTTCAAGTTTGCCGATAAACTTCGATAACCAAATAGCTTCCCTTGTAGCTTTGGATGTTGCAATATGCTTTGCCTTGCAAATAGAATGGGCTATAGTGAACTGCTTGAAACTTTTCAGCATATCACTCCATCATTCAGGATAAATGCAAAACTCGATGTAGTTTTACTATCATCATATCTAACTGAAAACTGAAATCAATATATTCTACAAGTTTTAAGCCAGTATCTCCATAAATGAGTTATTAATCCTTAGTATTTATTAAATACTTAAGAATTATTTTTACAACAATCTAGTGATTCTCACCAGGATTAGACTAGTATCTACTCACTACCTTTAGTGAATAGGTTATATCTGGTTTTGTATATGTCACTGCATACATGATAGATCCTACTATCGAGGTATAGGTGATTTTACTCATATCTCTCTCTTGAGGAGTTGTCGGATAATTTTTTTTAGAGAGAAATTTCTTGGCCTATCAATAAATAGCATTTCTTGGAAGTTGCCATGATGAACAATTTTAGCACGGTATCAATGTACATAGATTGTGATAATATAAATAACCTTTTAGATATGTCTCTATAGATTTTTATCCCTAGGATATAGGATGCTTTTTTCAAATCCTTCATAGAGAATTAAGATGATAACCAAACTTTAACTCCTTGTAATGTAGGGATATCATTTTCAATAAAGAGAATGTCATCCACATACAATATAAGAAATGTGATTACAAAACCATTAGTTTATTTATAAATACATAGTTCTCCGTTCTTAATAAAGCTATACATTTTGATCACCTTATCAAAATACATGTGTTGCCGATCTCATCGCCGCGCCCGTGCCTCGGATCCGTCGATCCTACCGGACCGCCTGGCTCCCGGAGCCTCCTGGCTGGAGCGGATCTGCAAGAGAGGGTCAGAAGACCCTGGCCGGGGATCCCGGCGAGGGAGCTCCGACGGTCAAGTCAGTAGACGACGAGAAGGAACAGATTCTCCAAGATGGGCCCCCGAAGGAGTTCCAAACTCGGAGAATTTACTAGCAAGAAAGGTGCTATGGGGACCAGAAATTCGGCCGGGCCTCCTTGCCGAGCTCACGCCAAGCGATCCCCTTTCGGGACCTTGGATCTCACTCTCGGAACGAGGCTTTTGGCCACTGTTTCTTACTTGTCCCCAGCCCGATCAGCTTACCTTGTCGTCCCCAGCTTCCTTCCTTTTATCTCCTCTCGCTGTTCGCCTGTCTTCTCCTCCTGGGAGGCTCCCCTTCCCCATCCTTTTCTCTTTCCCCTTCCGGTGTTGAGGGCCAGGCGGCTTTCCGACCTCGTCCGCCGAGTCCAGTGGGGAAAGGGCAAAGACAGAAGGGGGTGGCACCGGTAAGGCGGTCGGTCAGACCTCGGGCCCAGTGAGAGCGCTCTCCTTCCCAAGTGTAGGCGCCATCCGTCTATGGGCCCTGATTTGTCAGAACCGCGCCTCTTGACCGCGGGACCTGTCGGGCCAATGCAAATGGTGTTTCGCGTGCCGCCGCCATCCGTACGAGGCGCCGCTTGTGATGCGCACGGCTCGAGGGATGACCTCGGAACCTGCACCTCTTTCTTTGGGATCTTCTCTGTACGTGCGGCCTGATCTTGGCCGAGGTGGACCCCTCTCGGGTGGACACCTGGCGAGGTGGCAGGAGGTCGCCTGGCTTCGACCGAGGTGGATCCGTCTCCGGGGGCCACCTGGCGAAGGATCGAAGGATCGGCCGACCTCGGCCTAGGTGGACCCCTCCTGGGTGGACACCTGGCGAGGTGGCAGGAGGTCGCCTGGCTTCGGTCGAGGTAGACCCGTCTCCGGGGGCTACCTGGCGAAGGAGCGAAGGATCGGCCGACCTCGGCCTAGATGGACCCCTCCCGGGTGGACACCTGGCGAGGTGGCAGGAGGTCGCCTGGCTTCGACCGAGGTGGACCCGTCTCCGGGGGCCACCTGGCGAAGGAGCGAAGGATCGGCCGACCTCGGCCTAGGTGGACCCCTCCCGGGTGGACACCTGGCGAGGTGGCAGGAGGTCGCCTGGCTTCGGCCGAGATGGACCCGTCTCCGGGGGCCACCTGGCGAAGGAGCGAAGGATCGGCCGACCTCGGCCTAGGTGGACCCCTCCCGGGTGGACACCTGGCGAGGTGGCAGGAGGTCGCCTGGCTTCGACCGAGGTGGACCCATCTCCGGGGGCCACCTGGCGAAGGAGCGAAGGATCGGCCGACCTCGACCTAGGCGGGCCCCTCCTGGGTGGACGCCTGGCGAGGTGGTAGGAGGAGCCCCGAACCGAGCTCGACTTCGGCGAGAGCGGTTTCGTCTTGGAAAGTCGTCTGGCGAAGTAGCCTTGCCGAGCTCGACCTCGGCAATGTGGCGCTGACTCGGCCGGAGAAACCTCCACGTGGCTCGATCATATCTGACGGTATCTGAGCCCGGCCACGTCATCGTTACGGTCGTAACAACATGTTTCAATACCAAGATGCTTGCTTTAATCTATAAATGAATTTTTGAAGTTTGCATACCTTTGATTCATCTATGGATGTGAACGCTTCAGGCTATATCATATATACCTATTTATTCAATCTTCATTTAGAAAAACTATCTTGATATCCATCTACTAGATTTCATAATCAAGGTATGCCATTATTGCAAGCATAATTTGAATGGACTTGAACATTATCACAGGAGAAAATAACTTGTCATAGTCAATATCATAATATTAAGGATATCCCTTGGCAACTAAACAAGCTTTATAGATCTCCACCTTCCCGTATGAATCCCTTTTTCTTTTGAATATCCATATGTATCTAATAAATTTTATCCCTCCAGGTGGATCAATGAGTATCTATATATCATTAATCCAAATCTGAACTAGGCTGAATCAGGCTTAACTAGCTAAAATACATGGTTTAGGTACCAAACAGTATCATTTTGTTCTAGTTCGAATGGATTTCAGGCAATCTGTGTGTCCATATCAAAATCTACAGTCGAACTATGCCGCTTCTTGGCCAGTTCAGTTTGATACACCCCGAACCAAAAAATTCGGCAAGGTTTGAAGAACCCTAATCAAATGATATGTAATAGTGACTAAAAGAAATTTTAGAAGCATTTTTCCTTAATTTTCCTTACATAGCAGAAGATGTGTAAGGAGAACTAAAAAAATACTGTTCAAAATTTTTTATAGAACCCTCAGTATACAGTTTGATTACTATAATTATTTATAGAATTAATTATAATTTCTAAACTGTCCAAACTGAATAATCAATTGGCCAATATATATAATTCTCATATTTGTATAAAAATATATAAATATACAGATGCCATAAAATATGTATATTAATTAATTGATGGGTTTATGATTCTATGTAATATAAATTTTATAAAAATAAATATCCAATTAATTAGTTAAATTAATATATAATTATAAAACATGAATTCATCAATAATAATAGTTTATATATATATATATATTAAAATATGATAATTAAATAATAAATTTAACATTCATTTCGTTTGCACTTTTTAAGTTCCTGTATCATTCATGCCCATGATATGTAATAACCAGATAGATATCTATGATTTTATTAAAATTCTAGTGAGATGCTTTCATACCCTAAATATCTTAGGGGATCCCCATATATTTATCTAGAAGGTAATAAAAGATATTCAACCTAAATTGTACGAGGATATATCTCATTACTATAAATAGCGCCTATGTATCTAAATTTATGATATAGAGAATTAATCAATGAAAAAAAAGGATAATTTAAGCCTTACTTTCATAATTCT
Organism: Areca catechu; assembly: GCA_021397845.1. Lineage (NCBI taxonomy): Eukaryota > Viridiplantae > Streptophyta > Magnoliopsida > Arecales > Arecaceae > Areca > Areca catechu. Next base: position 12,034,052 of record CM038042.1, on the reverse strand, counting down.
TTTATTATCATTTTTCTTTCAAGAAATATGTATAGAGCTGGTTGAAGAAATTTTTTCTTTCTTGCTGATCAAATTAGAACAACCATTAAGTGTGATCGACTAACTTTACCCAATAATTGAAGAAATCCTGAGTGCAAGTTCAAAGAGGGCAAGGAAGGAGACCTTCAAGGGTTCAATACTACTCACACGTCATATTAGAAGGCAATAAGATTACCATCACCTATGGTGAAGGAGATAGAGGAGAGGAAGGATAGCATCGATTTATGAATGTCCTTCCATGATGAAGAAGCTCTGGTAGCATGATATGAGATTGAAAGCGATGGAAGGTGTTTGGAGAAGTGAAGATTAAGAATGAGCCTCTTCTACAATGTGCTCTCCCCATTGTAGAGCCTCCACTATCATTTTTGAAGGAGAGGTTGGTGAAGATCCAAAGATTGATAATTCCTAGGCTTCCTATGGACTTTGACCGGTAGACTACTTTCCAACTAACTAAACAGAAGCCATTGGCACAAGTTTTGCCTTCTTATTAGAGGTAGGAGTGATGCCTTTTATTGATCATGCTGATGATGCTTTTGGGAAGCAGGATTAATCTCATCTAGTAAGAGAGGATAGCATTAAGGACAGTGTTGACAAGTGCTAGCCCACCACCAAGCGAGAGAAACTTAGCTTCCAACCAACCAATATCTTCTCAAATTTCTGGATGATTTGATTCCAGTTGCTGGTTCCTAGTTTGGTATGATGAGGGAGAAGTCTGAGTAATTTATGGAGAAGCTTCCTTTTAAATAGCCCAGCATTTGTGGTGATTAATTTTTAAAACTATAAGCTGCTCAAAAGAATATAAAAATAATTTCATAGGAAGAGAATTTTGTCTAGTTGCTTTGCAGATGATGAGCGTGTTATTGACATAGTGGAGAGAGAGAATGCATTCAACAGCTGCTCTTGTTTTATTCCTATGATCAATTTGTTGTGCCCAGGCAAACAAATCATCTTATTTAGCACATTGGTTACTAAAATAAAGAGAAAGGGAGACCTAGGATCTCCTTGCTTTAGCTCTTTCCGAGCTAGGATCCAATCTGAGGGCTCTTTGTTTATAAGAGGTGCTAGCTTACTTGAGTTTAAAATATTGCTAATCCAAGATATCCAATTATTTCTGGAGCCTCTCGCTTTGGAAAGGGCACAAATGAAATCCCGATCACTATTATTAAATTCTTTTTCGAAGTCAAGTTTATAAATAATGAGGCCTTGTTGCCTAGAATGATTGCAGTAGGTGAGGGGTTCTTTGACAACAAGAAAATGAAAGAGAGATGATAAGTAACAAGAAAATGAAAGATGATAGATAAGTCACAACTCTCAATATAGTATGGCATCATAGATGAAAAAAATTATTGGCTCCGATCTGGTTAAGAGAAAAGTTGATTTGGTATAACAGTTGCCCTCCTTGTTCTTGGCTTTCGAGAGAACCTGCAACCTCGAAGGATGAGAGCATCACTTCGGGTTGTCCGGATCTTTGTTGAAGCATCGATCGGACCCTTGTAGGAGATGTGTCTTTCTTTGAATCTTGGCTAAAGCGGAGGGTTTGAACCCTTGCAGAAGGTGGGTCTTCGGATCCTTGCTGAAGCGGATGTTCTTCGGACCTTTGCCGACTAGGGTCGGACTTTTCTGGGTTGCCATAGAGCCTTTTATCGACGGGGGTCGGACTTTTGAAAGTGGGCTGCCCTAGAGCCTTTGCCGACCGGGTTCGAACTTTTGGAAGTGGGCTGCCCTAGAGCCTTCGCCGACCGGGGTTGAACTTTTGGAAGTGGGTTGTCCTAGAGCCTTTGCCGACTGGGATCAGACTTTCGAAAGTGGGCTGCCCTAGAGTCTTTGTCGACCGGGGTCGGACTTTTGGAAGTGGGCTATCCTAGAACCTTTGCCGATCGGAGTCGGACTTTTGGAAGTGGGCGCCCTAAAACCTTTGCCGACCGGAATCGAACTTTCGGAAGTGGGCTGTCCTAAAGCCTTTGTCGATCGGGATCGGACTTTTGGAAGTGGGCTGTCCTAGAGCCTTTGCCAACTGGAGTCGAACTTTCGGAAGTGGGCTGCCCTAAAGCCTTTGCCGACCGGGATCGGACTTTCAAAAGTGGGCTGCCCTAGAACCTTTGCCGACCGGGATCGGACTTTCAAAAGTGCACTGCCCTAGAGCCTTCGATGAAGATGGGTGGGACGGTCCCTTGATGCACGAGGAGGAGGCGGTCTAAGCTCTTTAGCGTCTGATTTCAAGTCCTGAAATGGAACAGAAAAAATTTTTTTTTTAACTAAAAAAAAGAATATATCGTACCTGGTTGAATATTAGAAAATCATATTCGAACCGCCTTCCTTACAGGAGAGGCAATGTAGTGTGATGATGGGTCAGTTAGACTTACAGGAGAGGCAATGTAGTGTGATGATGGGTCAGATAGACTCTTGGGGCCTGTTTGGTTGCGGAATACAACGGAGAATAAGGGGAATAAGCCTCTTATTCTCCCAAACGGCTCCGAAATCGAGGGAGAATAAGAGCTATTCCTTATTCCGGTCAAACCTAGAAATTCCAGAATTCGTATTCCACCTTTTCCGTGGAATAGGGTAATTCCTGTTTTCATATTCCAGGAGTGATTTGGTCTTTTATATAAATTTATTTTTAATTTAATATTTATATCAGAATTTAAATTTAATATTAATAAATTTATTTTTAATTTAATATTTACATAAACCATACTAATAAATTATTTGGTATAACATCTTTTTAATATATCATATTATTAAATTATTATTAATATAATAATATATTTATTTAAATATAAAATTAAAAAAGAATTTTATAACTCATTTTATATTAATATTTGAGTAGGGGTATTTTTGGGATTTCAAAAAATTCCTTCCCTATTCTTGGTGGAATACCGGCTTATTCCCGTCTCATCCAAACATCATTTAGAATAACACTGCATTAATTACAGTGAAATAAGGTGGAATACCAGATTTTCATCCAAACACAAATCAAGAATAACAACAAGAATAATTTATTCTTGAAGAATACCGATCCCTATTTCAAAAATTCTTATTCCGTTACCCAACACTATCTTGGTGTACATCCTCAAAGGATGAGAACATCATTAAATGCATGAAGAAAGGTAGTGAATCTGCTCGGTCATGCTGCTGCTTATGACCATTTCTTTAATTCGAAATACTGACCGAGGTACTGCTTCTTTATATGAATTGAAAAGAGCATGTCTGAGATGGGCAGAAGCAAGCCAGGGATGGAGCCTTCTCGGAACATGGGAGCGCGCGAGGGTGCGGAGACGGCCTTGGGGCCGGACCTGACACAGGCTGCGGGAGCGCGTGGTGGCGCGGAGATGGCAGCGAAAACGTGCAGGTGCGTGGAGACGGCCGGGGTCGTCGGGCTGCCCCCCAGCATGCGGACGTCGGAGCTGACGTAGGGCAAGCCGACTGCGACCGTTCGTCGGTGGCCTTGGGGGTCGGACATGGCGCGGAGCACGCGAGGTAGGTCGACGGGCGCGGAGACGGCGGGGAGCGCGCTGGGGCGCGGAGAAGGCCGTGGGCAGGACCTGGCACGGAGCAGGCCGACCGCGGAGAGCGGAGATGGTCGGGGAGCGTGTGGACGCCAGAGCCTGGCGCGAAGATGGCCTGGGAGCGCGCTGACGGTCGCGGGCCGGACCTGACGAGGAGACGAAGAAGCCGCAGGGCCGGCCGCGGGAGTGCGTTGGGGCGCGGAGACGGCCGCGGGCCAGATCTGGCACGGAGCATGCTGGAGGGAGCGCTTGGAGGCGCGAAGACGGCCGACGGGCATGGAGACGCCGACGGTCGCGAGAAGATGCCGCGGGGGCACGGGCCAGCACGGAGTAGGCCAGAGGGAGCGCTCGGAGGCGCGGGGACGGCCGACGGGCGCGGAGACGTCGACGGTCGCGGGAAGATGCCACGGGGGCATGGGCCTGGCACGGAGCAGGCCGGAGGGAGCGCTCGGAGGCGCGGTGATGGCCGACGGGCACGGAGACGCCGACCGCCACGGGAAGATGTCGCGGGGGCATGGGCCTGTCGCGGAGCAGGCCGGAGGGAGCGCTCGGAGGCACGGAGATGGCCGACGGTCGCGGGAAGATGCCGTGGGGGCACGGGCCTTGCACGGAGCAGGCCGAAGGGAGCGTGCTGGGGCGTGGAGACGCCGACGGGGGTGCGCTGGGGCGCGGAGACGGTCGACTGGGGCGTGCTGGGGCATGGAGAAGGCCGCGGGCCGGACCTGGCATGAAGCAGGCCGACCGCGGGGCGCGGAGAAGGCTGGGGAGCGCGCGGACGCCGGAGCCTGGCACGGAGACGGCCTTGGAGCACGCGGACACCGGAGCTTGGCACGAAGATGGCTTGGGAGTGCACGGACGGCCGCGGGCCGGTGCTGACGCGGAGACGCCGCAGGGCCGTCCACGGGAGCGCGCTGGGGGTGCGGAGACGGTCGCGGGCCGGATCTGGCATGGAGCAGGCCGGAGGGAGCGCTCGGAGGCGCGGAGATGGCCGACGGGCGCGGAGACGCTGACGGTCGCGGGAAGATGCCACGGGGGCACGGGCCTGGCGTGGAGCAGGCCGGAGGGAGCGCTCGAAGGTACGGAGATGGCCGACGGGCGCGGAGACGTCGACGGCCGCGGGAAGATGCCGTGGGGGCACGGGCCTGGCACGGAGCAGGCCAGAGGGAGCGCTCGGAGGCGCGGAGACGACCGACGGGCACGGAGACGCCGATGGCCATGGGAAGATGCCGCGGGGGCACGGGCCTGGCACGGAGCAGGCCGGTGGGAGCGCTCGGAGGCGCGGAGATGGCCGACGGGCGCGGAGACGCCGACGGCCGGTGGAAGATGCCACGGGGGCACGGGCCTGGCATGGAGCAGGCTGGAGGGAGCGCGCTGGGGCACGGAGACGTCGACGGGGGCTCGCTGGGACGCGGAGATGGCCGACAGGGGTGCGCTGGGGCGCGGAGACGGCCGACGGGAGCATGCTGGGCCGCGAAGACGGCCGACGAGGGTGCACTGGGGTGCGGAGATGCCCGCGGGCCGGACCTGGCACGGAGATGCCGCGGGGAGCCCGTGGGGGCGCGAGCCTGGCACGGAGATAACCGGGGAGCGCGCGGGGGTGCGGGCCTGGCGCGGAGACGGCCTTGGTCGTCGGGCTGCTCCCCAATGTGCGGACGCCGGAGCTGACGCGGGAAAAGCCGACCGCGGGGTGCGGAGATGCCTCGGGGAGCGCACGGGGGAACGGAGGTGCCCACGGGGCCGTCCGGACCGAGTGGAGGTGACCGCGGGGGCGTCCAGGCGCAGAGGTGACCGCGGGGGCATCCAGACCGAGCGGAGGTGACTGCGGGGGCGTGCGGAGGTGACCGCGAAGGCGCCCAGACGCACGGAGGTGCCCGCGGGCTGGAGCAGAATCTGTGCCGGTAGTTGCCGGAGGTCCAGGTCTGCCCTTCTTTTAACGTCAATTTATTGATACGGATTCATTAGAATCGAATCTTTTTTTGATTTTTTTTTTTGGGATCCTGCAAAACAAAGAGTATCTGAATTTCAACAAAAATACTTTGACGACCAAGATAGTAGGACGATCATAAAAAATGAAAGATCTCTGAAATAAAGAACTTGAGAAACTCTCAATCTGCCAGAGGATGGGAAGATGAGAAGAAAAGATCCATAATTAAAAGAGAGGGGTTCTCCGAGTTACCTGGGATATGCCTTTCTCTACCTTATATAGGCATAGAATAGTGCCAAAATCTATGGGGATGCAGTCGGGAAAGACTGATCTATCCCTAAGAGAATTTGGAGAGTGGCCACGTGGCGTCCCAATCCCAATAGAACAACATCATAGGAGTAATGGAGCAGCGGCGTTGATATGTCAGAATTCTGTTGTAACAGAATTCTGGTACATGTAGGAAGAGGCTTCTGGAATCATCGAGATATCCTTGGATGAGAACGAGTCGGTTAGGCTTTTGGTAGAATGGATCAGCCGGATCTCTACTTCAGTGGGTCGACCTTCTGGTAGAATGGATCGGCCAGACCTCTACTTTAGTGAGTCGACCAGTCGACCTTCAGGTTGGTTGGTCTTTAGGTAGAATGGAGGGCCGGATCTCTATTTCAGTGGATTGGCCTTCTGGGTCGGCTTTCAGTGGATCGGCCAGTCGGACTTCAGGTTGGTTGGCCTTCAGATAGAATGGAGCGGTCGGACCTCTACTTCAGTGGATCGGCCAATCGGACTTCAGGTTGGTTGGCCTTCAGATAGAATGGAACGGTCGGACCTCTACTTCAGTGGGTCGACCTTCTGGGTCGGCCTTCAGGTTGGTTGGTCTTCAGGTAGAATGGAGCGGCCGGACCTCTACTTCAGTGGGTCGGCCGGTCGGCCTTCAGGTTGGTTGGTCTTCAGGTAGAATGGAGCGGCCGGACCTCTACTTCAGTGGGTCAGCCGGTCGGCCTTCAGGTTGGTTGGCCTTCAGGTAAAATGGAGCGGCTGGATCTCTACTTCAATAGGTCGGCCTTCTGGGTCGGCCTTCTAAAATGAAAGGATCGGTTGAGCCTCTGCTTTGTCCCAGCCAAAAAAAAATGTTAGTTCCGGTCCGGATCAAAGAAAAATTGATTTGGTATAACAGCCCTTGATGTCATCAAGAGAAATTTTGATGTTTCTGTTAATCCTCGTCCAGGGAAGGCTGATGCTTGCTTTATTCTAAGGAATCCCGATGGAAGGAAAATTTGTGCAAGAGTTGAACTTCTTGTCCTGTTCCAGCCGTAGAGCTGCATGAGCATGGGAAGGTGTTTGCTTGCATGGCAGTCAAGGATTTGGTTCAAGGTTGCTAGTCAAATGGATTAGCAGCAACCAAATTTTGCTTGACAGATGAGGAGCAGCCAGACATAACTTAGACAGACTTAATTAGACAATCAATTAATTATCCGGGTAATTACTTGATAACCAACCAACCCCCAGCCAACTACAACAAGGACGGAAGTTATTCATTACGGTACCCTTACTCGGCAATATCCAGTGTCAACATATATTCTATATCGTCTGTTAAAGGCTTTATTCTGATAGACAGTTTCAACGTCTTTTACTCTGACGACATCTTTGGGCCCATCCTCCTGCAAATGTGATTACTTATAACTAATGCTACTAATATCTTACTTCCTCCTTTCTTTTCGGAAAAAACGAGGACGGGAAAGGTACCTTACTTCCTCCATTTGCTAAGTGTATGCTATAAAGGACTTGCCAGCTGGTGTGTCCTTCACCGGTTGGGAAACGGAGGGCGGTCCCTATCGAAAACGGAGCCCGAAGCCGCCGCTATATTTATATATCCTTTCCTCCATTTGCTAAGTGTACGTGATAAAGGACTTGCCAGCTGGTGTCCTTCACCGATTGGGAAACGGAAGGCGGTCCCTATCCAAAACGGAGTCCCAAGCCGCCGCTATATTTATATATCCTTCCACTCTTAACGGGAGGAGCTAGAAGAGGACGATCTCGGTAGAAGCAAGAAGAGGAAGAGAAGAGAGCAGAGAAAGGAGCAGAAGAGAAGAGAGCAATGGAGGTGGAGGTGAGGGAAGTGTGGCGCCACAACGTGGTAGAGGAGTTTAAGTTAATATTCCAATTGATCGGTCGCTATCGCTGGATCGCCATGGACACGGAATTCACAGGATTTGTTCGTTGCACACCCCGTCATACATCAGAAGAGGAGCGGTATCGAGACGTCAAGTTAAACGTGGATAGCATGAAGATGATCCAACTAGGTTTTACGATGTTCGATGATCAAGGAAACCTGCCATTTCCTGGATCAACGTGTTGGCAGTTCAACTTCAGCGACCTCGATCCTGATGAGGATGCACCATCGCTCCAGCCACACAAGCGAAGAAGCGGGATAGACTTCGACAAGATGCGGAGCGAGGGCGTGGACACGGAGCTTTGCTCGATTTTGCTGCAGGAGCTGCTGAGTAGCTGTCATGGAATCAGATGGATCACGTTTCATGGGTTGTACGATGTAGCCTATCTTCTCAAGATGCTCACCGGAGCACCATTGCCTGATACCTTGCATGGGTTCTTGATTCTTGCAAGAAACCTTCTTGGGAGGTGTTACGATATCAAGTACATAGCAAGGTTCTGCGATGGATTGCTTGGCGGAGAGACCAGCCTTGTCTGGATGTCCAGGATGATGGGGATTGATCTGGCCGGGACCTGTCACCAGGCAGGGTACGATAGCGCTCTCACTGGCCACCTGTTCTGGGAGATCAAGACACTTTTTCAAATCGACGAAGATGCGTTTGTGGGCATCCTTTACGGTCTGGAGGTTAATTGCATCACAACGACGTCGATCACTACTGAGCCCTTCGATCCATCCTTCGCCGTGGTCGGTCCTTTCTTGTTGCACCACCATCATGATTTGTTTTCCAGTTTTTTCATAAAAATTATGTCATGAAATTTCTTTTTATTTGTGACATGTAAAATCGATTTTGGTTGTGATGTGAATCCTTATTTTACTGTTGGATCTTTCGCCGCTGTAATCCGTTATCTTGATTTGAATGTTTAATTATTATAGATCGAGATCCAAAGTTGCGCAGGCATATGTTTATTAATTTGTAATTTCGATCTGGGAACTTCATCGGTCAAGAATCATGGACCGCCGCTTTGTCCAGCTTCTTCCGGAACCTTTAACCCTTTTCTAACGTTTACATCGAATTTTTTTTTTTTTTTATAATTCCAAGCTATAAAAAATTCTGGTTCACCAACATAATTTAGTATAGAATTTTGCGCGGTACTCTCAAGTCTTGGAGATATTTAGAAGGCCATGGCAGAGATACTGTAGGCAATCCCTGGAGCTTAGGGCGTGTCCCAAGATGTCCTGGAGGTGCTCCAGGAATTTTTGGGATTTTTCCCTAATCAATTTGGATCACGGCATGTTGGATCAGGGAGTTTGATCTAAAAGGATTAATATTTACATATGAGCTTGGAGGGGGAGTTTTATTGAGAGATTCCTATTAATGTTTACAGATGGGGTTGGAGGGGAAGTTTTTTTTGAGAGATTGTAACGTAATCTAGTTTGTGAGTTAAGAAACCGTGAGAGAGAGGGGGCGTGAGCCCTTTGCGGCGAGGGAGTCCGTGCGTGGAGACTTCTTAGTTCTTGGATCGTAGAGATTTCTTGGTACCGTGGGATGTTCCATAGGATTTTGGAGAAGGGATGTGTGTGAGGGAGTCCGCAGGATGCACGTTAAGATATTATCCGTACGTGGCCGTACGTGGATTTCTCAGAGCATGAGGCTTGCAAGAGAGAAGATGTGTGAGTTTTCTTGGGGCATGAGGTTTGCAAGAGAGAAGACATGTGGGTGACGGCGAGAAGCTTCTGGAGTTTTAGAAACGGTACCGTGGGTCTGGTTGTCTTGTAACAAGATTCTTCTCTAAAGAAATAAATTGGGATTTCAGAAGGGATGTCGTGGGTCTTATTATCTTTTAACAAGATCCTTTTTCATAGGAATAAAGCAATCTCTTTTTTTTTCCTACATCTATTTTCTATATCTCCTATATGATATTGAATTCAAGAGCTGCTGATTTCTGCTACGCAGATCTCCTAACAAATGATATCAATGCCTGGGAATCTCAACATTTAGTATACATCAGCACAAGGTATTAGATATGCGCGCAAAAACCTAATTAATGTCCACCAACACGACAGAAACGAAGTATGTTGACATAATACGTGAACTGAAAGCACATACTTTTGAATAGCTTTTCTTACATCAAGTTGCTGTATGTTCCATCCTCGAATAACAGTAATTCGAAGAACACTTCAATTAAATGTTCGGAGTTTTCATAAAAGGTTAGAATGATAATCTCGATGAATCAATGCTTTTTGATGAAATTCTTTTGCTAATAAATGGGCTCCGAGTCCATCTAGGCTACCATCAGACTTTTGGCTTTGAATACCCTTTTGCACAAGGCTACCATCAGACTTTTGGCTTTGAATACCCTTTTGCACACCACAATCTTCGTGGTTGGGATAGTAGGTACAAGGTTCCAGGTTTGATTTGCTTCCAAGGCAGTAAGCTCCTCATGCATGGCTGCTTTCCATCAAGGAGTACGTGTTTTCAGAGGCTGACTTGACAAATTTTTGTGCACTTGGAATTTTTGCATGTAGGTTTGCATACCTTGGGTTTTCTTATGTTTTCTTTCATCTTGGGAGGGGGAGCGGGGGTTACGTTAGGAGCTGGAAGCTTGCTGCAATACATCAATATATAACACCCATACCTTGGTTTTTTGAAAAGCATTTCTTACATCAAGTTGCTGAATATTCCATCATCAAATAACCGTAGCAATACATCAGTAACACTCATAACATCCAAGACCCAACCTGGAGTGTTCTAACTAAGTTACTCCACCTGCATTGCTGTTTGCAAAACCGGGAACTATAAACCACCAGCTACTAACAGGAAAACAGAACCTGAACAATAATTATAGATCAGTAACTAATCGAAAAACAACAAGCACATAACATTCAGCAAACACTACTCAGGCTTCAAATATGAAGGAGAAATAGTACCGGATGACTAAGGCTCTTATCCTCAAAATCTTAATCACCCTTTCAGCGCGCAACTGCTATTTCCTTCTTGAGTACATGGTGCCAGATTGATCATCCTGCATGCAAAATATGTTTACCACTTCAAATATAAAGTGGATGTTCCCAGGCGCTTCGGATTATCTGTAACAGAAGAGAGAACAAAGGAAGAATTCCCTTCCACAGTGCCATTCAAATCCAAAAACTAACATCCAAATTTAGATAAATTCTAGCAATATCTTTTGTAGAATAGTCTCCCTTCATGGTTTTCTGGGATAAGTGATGTGCTATAGGATTTTCCCTTATCTTGGATCTGGGTTCTTCCTTTCATTCAGGAAAGTCTCGTATAAATTGCTTATCTTTAAAAATAGAAGTTGATCTTAAAGAGATCCAGAATCTTAGATAATCCAAATTGAAGCCTTAATAACCATGAATGCTATTACGGGATCCACTTGGATTATCGATCTCGGGGAGAGTTAAATATTTGGGGCTTCATTGACTGGACCTGACTCCTATATCATCTTCTTGGTTCGTGCTTGATTGCTTTCCTTGGCTGACTAATTGCCAATCACCCAGCTTTTCTAAGTATTGATAAGTCATGATTCTACCCAGACTATTCGTAGAAATACTGAATGGTATTTGGTATATGACCAAATTCTAAACTTACCATGACAGTAGAACCCATACTCATTAAGAGTTAAAAGGTAGTCATGATACGAGATGGCAATTCATAAATAGATCGGATCAGATTTAGATCGGGTCAAAAAAAAAAAAAAAAAAAAAAAAAAATCGATCCGAATCCGGTCTATTTAATAAATAAGTTACGCAACCCGACCTGTTCATGACTAAACAAGCCAGACTCAAAAATCCCAATCCAAATTGATTTAAAAAAAACCATACCTCTCAGTATTGGAGGCTCAGACTTGGTCATCTTCTCTGCCTCCGTCGCATCTCCCACCTCCATTGGAGCCATGGAGTAGAGTCAAACAGTGGACGAGCTCCATAAATTCCATCATCGCCCCCCTGTAACCATATTTCCACTTCCGTCCTCTCCTCTCTCCCAAGAACAGCTAAATCACTACTAGCCCCGCTAATCGAAGAGTCTTCCACTCACCGGCACAGGCAATAGAAACCCACCGAAAGGAGAGGAGATAGTGATTGACGGTGCCATCTGAGCATCAAAAGCATCGATCGATGATGACAGAGTAGACGGAGATGAGGAGGTGCATCTTCCAGGAGAGCAGTAGGGAGACAGCATGATGGTGATGGTGATGGAGATCTATTGCCAGGCACTTTCCCATCATTTTGCCTTTGTCTCATTCTTTTTACAGAGTATGGAATGAGCAGCCGCGTGACATGGGCTAGGAATATAAAAGGGTGGAGAGAGAAGCCTGGGACGGAGGGTGGGGGAGGGGAGGGAGGGCTCCGGCACCTAGCAATGGTGAGCCTCGAGAGAAGAGGAAGAAGGGAGGTGGGAGCCGGAGCCTGGAGGAGTTTCGATTTCCAGATGACAAAAAGAAAAAGAAAAAGAAAAAAAAAAAAGGGCATTCATGACCCGTGACCTATGGCGGTGGATCTCTACATAAGGTCCGGTTGATTTGACACCATGATAGCCTGACATACATGGTTTGAATTGGTTTGAGTTTTAAAGGAAACGAAAACCATCGAAGGAAATGAGAAAATCCCATTTAGATTTTAAATTAATCAATATATAATAATTTAATTTAAAAATAAATGAGTTAAATGGGTTATGCCAATTAAAAATTTTAAATCTAAACCCGATCTATTTAATACATGGGTTAAATGGATTGACCTGTTTATAACCCGAATCCGTTTAAGCTTAACACAAACCTATTTAAAACCGGACGAATATGGATTGGATTAGTAGGTCGGGTCATATTTTGCCATTCTTAGTTATAAATCATAAATAGTATACGGAACCCGCTCATAACTGCATAATGATGTCATAATTAACTGAAATAAAATTGCTCATTTTAGAATCATTCAAGACTCTTTCAAACCAGTAACTACGGCACACTAGAGGGCGGGATTTAAGGAGTAATGGTAAAGGATCTAACTCTATAAAAAGAGATAAGAGGGGGACCAATATGGGGTAAATACTTGTATTTCTTTTGCTATTTTTCTTCTTTCAATGCTCCCTAAACCCTGGCTAACATAAGCATCAAAGGGTCCTCTACTGGACACACTTAACAAGGACTTTTGTGGCAAGAATTCAGCGTTGGAAGTAAGGTGCGACTACTCGGTCTCAAACCAAGCACTTTTGGCAAGAGTTTTGTAGCAAAAAATATCAACTAACTTTCTTCTCTTTAACTTTTTATTTAATGGGAAGCATGCATGACAAGTGGTTCTACTACCAAGCACAACCCAAGAGAGGGGGGATGAATCATGCTTTCAAAAATTTAAATATCTGCAATTAAAAGTTTAGTCAAGAAAGGGGCTGTGAAGTGGATTGCAATATGTAAGAGCAGATATGTGCCTAAAACAAATTAAAGCAAAGTAATTAAATGCACACTCCAACAAACATTGAAATTTTATAATAGTTTGATGCCAAACTCAGCACCTATGTCCATTTTTAAGATATTCTTCTTAGAAATTTAACTATAATCTCACATAGATTACAGCGCAATTTTTTCTCTAGGCTCATAATCAATCCAATCGATTTTCAATTGACATCAACTTCAAATCAATCCAATTAAACCTTTCCATGAATTAATACTAATACACTATCCAATTTAAGATTTTGATGGACCTTTCTCCCAAGTTTCAATTCCTTGAAACTTGTTATAATTGAAAAAAGAAATATGCAATCAAATGAATATAATAAAAACTAAAGCTCCTTGATAAGCAAATATAATGTCATTGCAGCATAGTTGGAAGTCATGGAAGTTCTTCTTAAAGAGAGAGGGAAGCTAAAGACTTAAAAGAATTCATTTGTTCCATTAGCTTCTTATGGATTACAAATGAATCCACTATTGGACTACAAAAAGGAAAAGAAAATTATGAGGGGTGTGACTTGGCATCACCCCCCTCATATCCATCTCCCTCCAGATCGATCAAATATCTATCCATGGAGGATGAGGATATAATGGATGATATACAACCGAGGTTGATCCTTAAAGCCCAACCAAGCTTCTGCAACTTTTCCTTGCATTCCTTAAAGCCGAAATGATAAGCCTCTTGGCTCGTTTGCAGTAGCTCTTGGCAAAAATCATCACTCCATTTGAAGGCCTCCCCACCTCAAAAATGGCTTCAGGGAGGTGATGCTTAATGATGGAAACTTTCTCTACCAGCTGAGAGTGGGTCTCCTTTGCTTTGGATAAGGATATCTTCAATTGAGCTACCTCCTCTCTAGCTTGGCATTCACTTTTTTCAGCCTCACATATGCATAACCTCAGCTACACTCTCCTAGATTTGAGAGATCTTTATTTCGAGAGAATCCTTGGCACCCTTCAGAGCAAGCTCTGTGGCTCGACTTAAGACCTCTCGATGGCATGCTACTTTTCCAACTTTGTCAAAATAGCGTGCAAATCCTTTTATGGCTTCGTCCCACTTCTCCTTAGCCTCCTGGAGAAGGTGGCAGGATCAGCAAACTCCTTCCTCTAGGTGCCAGGCTTGCTAGAGTAGGCCCTATGCTTTGAAGGCCCCCTGCGGATCACCATCAACTCAAGTCTAAGCTAGAGATGCCAAAACTAGCTAAGATTAAGACCTTACCTCGATGGCAATGTGAGAGAAATGTTGGATGCGGTCTTTAAAGGATCACACTAGCAACCTTTCCTTATTAGCTAGAGGAATGAACCCTTCTAGCAACTTTGCACAAGCCTCAATAGCTGGCACCGGATCACCAATAGCAGATTGGTGAGTACCTAGGAGCATGGGAGTGTCTACTTCAGGTGCTTATGTGGCCTCAAGAGGACTACCTCCCATAGGAATAGCCTTGACCATGCAGCCTCGACTGTGATAGCCTTAGTTGAAATGTTGGGAGAAGGAGACAAGATGATCCTCTTCCTATTCTTCCTCTTTTCTCTAGAAGGATTGACATCAATTTGTCCCCTTAGCTTTGCTTTAGAAAATGCCATGCCTATAAATTCATAGAAGAGTCAATGTTCGTGTCTCTTCTCTTCAGAGTCAAATCAACAGACTTCTACCCTCACCTTTAGGAATAGAGTCTCCAAGGCTCAGTTTTCTTAGAAGGTCTTCATGTAGAAGCTTAGTACGAGGGGGAGCTTTGAGCTGCTTCAGCTCCTTGACCATCAACCTCTCTGCCTTAGACATCTCTAGAAGATCAAGTAGCACGGATTTCTCTGACAATCCCCACTCAGTCAAAAACCCCCAAGGGGTCAAAGAAGATACAAAGAAGAATTGGATCTTCCATTCATGAATGAAGGGCTAGGAGAGAAGATGGTGATACATTTCCTAGGAGAAGAATACCACAAGCCTTTGCTCTAAGAATGCATCTTCAATTGGAAGAATACTTAGAACACCTTCACATAGGGAGGCATTCCCTGGAGCAAAAGGAAGCAAAAGAATCCAACTATTATTCATCAGGCATTGAGGACTGTTGAATAAGACAAAGCTAATACCACCCCAGTAGTTTGCAGCAACATTTAGAACTGAAATCCTTAGGCCGGCCTTTAGAGCCTCCCTCATATAAGACTATCCTATTCCCTTAGAATAAAATTACCTTGTTAGAGAGGCTTAGTACTTTCAAGACTATGCTACCGGGAATCCTATATAGGCCTCAGATTCACTGAAGGTCATCTTCTAAGACTACACTATTAGGATAGGTCCTTTAGACCCCGACTTGAAGGATTAGATGGGGGCAGCAATTTGAATAAGCGGTTTGATCGGCCCACATGTGTCAACTCGATCTCCATTGGACATCCAAGCACTGCTGATCGATATTATCAAAGAGTCCAATATGCCACACTGCTCGCATGAGATGATCCCTCTTCAGATAGTAGAGGCAGGTGCATGCCTTCCATAAATGTTGCGTGCAAAAAAGTCATGGGTTGTATCCTAATAAGGTACTACCCAAGTGGCACATGAGGTCAAGACACCTTCTCACATCATCAACTCTGGCCAAAGCACAAGCATGCCTCGGCATAGCCTCGTCCATTCCTTCTTCAAAAAGAACCATTATCCATGTTGATATGGCTACTACATTGACGTGGAGTACGTGTCAGATCCAGCCGGACACGGTCAGTACCATGTATTTTTTTCAAAAGGTCCCCCGCTCGGGGAGAAGTACTCCTGCTCCTTCGCCCGGCGGCACCCGGAGATGAGACCACCTTGGCCGAAGTCGAGCGCCTCGTACCGGTCTGCGAGGTATCCACCCAGGAGGGGTCCACCTCGGTCAAAGCTGGCGGCCCCTCGCTCCCTCGCCAGGTGGCACCCGGAGATGGGTCCACCTTCGCCGAGGTCGAGCCGGGCCCTCCTGCTCCTTCGCCAGGTGGCACCCGACGACGGGACCACCTCGGTCGAAGTCGAGCACCTCTCTGCCGGTCCGCCAGGTGTCCACCCAGGAGGGGTCCACCTCGGTCGAAGCTGGCGGCCCCTCGCTCCCTCGCCAGGTGGCACCCGGAGACGGGTCCACCTCCGCCGAGGTCGAGCCGGGCCCTCCTGCTCCTTCGCCAGGTGGCACCCGGTGACGGGACCACCTCGGTCGAAGTCGAGTGCCTCTCTGCCGGTCCGCCAGGTGTCTACCCAGGAGGGGTCCACCTCGGTCGAAGCTGGCGGCCCCTCGCTCCCTTGCCAGGTGGCACCCGGAGACAGGCCCACCTCCGTCGAGGTCGAGCCGGGCCCTCCTGCTCCTTCGCCAGATGGCACCCGGAGACGGGTCCACCTCAGCCGAAGTCAAGCACCTCTCTGTCGTTCCGCCAGGTGTCCATCCAGGAGGGGTCCACCTCGACCGAAGCTGGCGGCCCCTCGCTCCCTCGCTAGGTGGCACCCGGAGATGGGTCCACCTCCGTCGAGGTCGAGCCGGGCCCTCCTGCTTCTTCGCCAGGTGGCACCCAGAGACGGGTCCACCTCGGTCGAAGTCGAGCACCTCTCTGCCGTTCCGCCAGGTGTCCATCCAAGAGGGGTCCACCTCGGCCGAAGCTGGCGGCCCCTCGCTCCCTCGCCAAGTGGCATTCGGAGACAGGCCCACCTCCGCCGAGGTCGGGCCGGGCCCTCCTGCTCCTCTGCCAGGTGGCACCCACAGACGTCTCCACCTCGGCCGACGTCGAGTACCTCTCTACCGGTCCGCCAGGTGTCTACCTAGGAGGGGTCCACCTCGGCCGAAGCTGGCGGCACCTCGCTCCTTCGCCAGGTGGCACCCGGAGACGGGTCCACCTTCATCGAGGTCGAGCCGGGCCCTCCTGCTCCTTCGCCCGGTGGCACCCGGAGACGGGACCACCTCGGTCGAAGTCGAGCTCTTCTCTACCGGTCCGCCAGGTGTCCACCCAGGAGGGGTCCACCTCGGTCGAAGCTGGCGGCCCGTTGCTCCCTCGCCAGGTGGCACCCGGAGACGTGTCCACCTTCGTCGAGGTCGAGCCGGGCCCTCCTGCTCCTTCGCCAGGTGGCACCCGGAGACGCATCCACCTCGGCCGAAGTCGAGCACCTCTCTGCCGTTCCGCCAGGTGTCCACCCAGGAGGGCTCCATCTCGGCCGAAGCTGGCGGCCCCTCGCTCCCTCTCCAGGTGGCACCTGGAGATGGGTCCACCTCCGTCGAGGTCGAGCCGGGCCCTCCTGCTCCTTCGCCAGGTGGCACCCGGAGATGGGTCCACCTCAGCCGAAGTCGAGCACCTCTCTGCCGCCCCGCCAGGTGTCCACCCAGGAGGGGTCCACCTCGGCCGAAGCTGCTGGCCCCTCGCTCCCTCGCCAGGTGGCACCCGGAGATGGGCCCACCTCCGCCGAGGTTGAGCCGGGCCCTCCTACTCCTTTGCCAGGTGGCACCCGGAGATGGGTCCACCTCGACCGAAGTCGAGCACCTCGACCGAAGTCGAGCACCTCTCTGTCGCTTCGCCGGGTGTCCACCCAGGAGGGCCCCACCTCGGCCAAAACTGCCGGCCCCTCGCTCCCTCGCCAGGTGGCACCCGGAGACTGGTCCACCTCCGCCAAGGTCGAGCCGGGCCCTCCTGTTCCTTCGCCAGGTGGCACCCGGAGACGGGTCCACCTCAGCCAAAGTCGAGCACCTCTCTGTTGCCCCGCCAGGTGTCCACCCAGGAGGGGTCCACCTCGGCCGAAGCTGCCGGCCCCTCGCTCCCTTGCCAGGTGGCACCCGGAGACGGGTCCACCTCCACCGAGGTCGAGCCGGGGCCTCCTGCTCCTTCGCCAGGTGGCACCCGGAGACGGGTCCACCTCGACCGAAGTCGAGCACATCTCTGCCGCTCCGCCGGGTGTCCACCCAGGAGGGGTCCACCTCGGTCGAAGCTGGCGGCCCCTCACTCTCTCGCCAGGTGGCACCCGGAGACGGGTCCACCTTAGCCGAGGTCGAGCCGGGCCCTTCTGCTCCATCGCCAGGTGGCACCCGAAGACGGGTTCACCTCGACCGAAGGCGGGCACCTCTCTGCCGTTCCGCCAGGTGGCTCCCCCTAATGGGTCCATCTTGGCCGAGGTCAGCCCTATTCAGCGAAGCCTCGGGGAGGTAGGGGCGCGAGTTTCAAGATCGCCACTCGGGCTGCGCGCGCCGCGTCCCGTAGGGGCCGCCAGTACGGTCTGCAGTGACACGCGAAACCTCGTTTACACCAGTCGGATGGGCCCTGCAACTGAGAGGCAAAATCCTTGCGGGCAGGAGCCCAAAATGGCTGGGCGCTCATCGTCAACGCCTCGAAAGGAGAGCTCCCGCACTCGTTCCAAAGCCTCGCCAGTATCCTCCCCCCTTCCTGGTGACACACGACGGACGAGGCAGTTCGGCCACTTAGTTCCCAGGCCCGAAGAGGAAAGGAAGGGGGGAGAAAGACGAGAAGCGGGAGGGAGCCCCCTGGGAGGAGGGGGCTGGAGGCAATGTGATGATATAAAAAGGATGGTAAAAACGGGCAGAAAGGTAAGTGAAAAGAGAGGAGAAACACACCAAGAGAACGATCCTAGGAGTCCTCAAGGAATCCTGAGGCGTAAGCTCAGTGAACTCAGTGCAGGGAGCTGAGCATCAACTCCACTATTCCCCATACTTCTTTCATTAACATCTCCTCTAAGCACGGGAGTCCTTCGGGAACCCGTCTTAGGGGATCTGTTCCATCTCGTCGCTCTCTAACTTGACCGTTGGAGTGCCCCCGCCGGAATCCCCGGCCAGGGTCTCTGACTCTGTTTTGCAGGTTCGGAAGCTTGGAGATCTCGAGGTGAGACGGTCCGAGACCGGTGCCAGCTCAAGAGCTACAGGCCACCGCAGTAAGATCGGCAACACATGTCAGCCTTAGGAAGATCAAAACATGAATCTCTAGCAAATGACCATGGGAGTTCTTCTGTTTCCTTCATTCAATTCAAAAAGAATATCTTAGCCTCGAAAGTAGGAGGCAAGTGATGCACCCTAAAGTAGGATGTCCAACATGGTGCCGATGATCCCATGATAATCTGATGCATGTACTTTATAGAGGGCAATAGAGGGATTGCCCAACATCGATTACTCGATCTTTTACGACCATGTCAAAGGAGTTCTAGATTATATCTTCAAGATGATAAGCGGCCCGGCTACACACTCCTCCACTAAGCAAGATTTGTAATCTCAACAATCTTGAGACATGCGCACTATTATTTCTTGATAAATAGAGCAGTCTTTAGTGACAGGGGGTGCCTTTGACTATAAAATATTTGTTCCAAACCCTCATGCTCCTTCCATAGATGGACTCCATACGCATCGAAACTTACACCATTCATGCTCTCCATTTTCTCTTCATCCATCACTCTGACCTTTTCTGTTTGCTTCTGTAGGAGACTAATTTTGGCATTAGAAGGTCCACCACTAAGAAATCCCCTAGTAAAAAAACTTTCCTTCATTTGATAATTTTACAAAACCAGTCCAAGGGATCAATAAAAAATACAGTATCAATATCCAGCTCCGAAGATCTTAACTAGCTTGCTTGTGATCGCTAAAGATCTTAACTAGCTTGCTTGTGATCGCTACACTTTTTAACTTTAGCTCGATAGCTTAAACCAGATCGACCCTTAGACGGCTGCAATTCGATAGCTTAAACCAGATCGACCCTTAGACGGCTGCAATTATAAAATCCCATTTGATTACAAATATTTTTTATTTATTAATCACATGAATTTATAGACACCTTAACTAACGTTCATTTTGGTGCACTATTTTGTGCAAGCTATTTTAAAACTGGTGAGCTTGGTTAGTCGGTTCATACTAATTAAATTCATATAAATAAATCAATGCACGATAATTATGAGTCATAGATAGTTTTACAGGGCAAAAATATCTGGCACCGATTTTAAAACTGCTTGCTCCATATTTTTTTTAACCAATTTTACTATTCACCCTGCGCCATTCATGCCCATTTCATACTACTTGTAGATTTTACACTTTTTCTCCCATACATGCACCACAGGTGCCCTCTCCTTTTGAAATGAAATGAAGACGTATTTATAAAGGGAAAGGTGGCTAGAGATAACGCAAATGCTTTTGAATTGCTTAGACAGGGAAAGCTTCAAATATATATTATCAAATGTGGTACAGAAATCATGCACACAATCCAAATCCTCGAGCTCATGTCACACAAATTCTTAATCAACTCAAGCTTCACAGGCAGCACCAACTTATCTCGGAAGTGGTTTACATCACCATATATAAAAATTGTAACATAAGAATGGACAGGCGATGGAGAAGGCCAGAACAGATCTCAAATTGCCAGTGTGTCATACCAGTAGTGTGATGCATGGGGGAACATTGGATCACATTCACAGGCATTTTACTCTGACAGAAAATATGTTGTGGTTGTCATATATGGCAACCTTAATGCTTCCCTCAGCAAAGTGTAGTTCTCATCAAACAAGCTCAAATAATAATTCATGGGTTCAATTTGCTTACATATAGGACAGAAGCAAATCAAACAGAGGTCGAAGTCTGAGAAACCCTCAAATGTCCCCAGGCAACTGCTTAATGCAATATTATCAACCAACATTACATGACAGCCATGAATAGAATAGAATCTAAATGGAGAAGGGCATCAACCTTGCTTTATTTTTTGTCTCAACAGCCTTGAAGGGCATGGACGATCTCATGCATCAATTCTTCAGAATATAAGTTGAACATTCTTAATTCTTATAGTATGAATGCTTTTTGGCAGCAGGGAGAGTCCTCATCAAGTTGTTTTATCATACTTCCCCATAGTATTTTCCCTGGCATTCTGTAGAATAGTTCTGTCAGCTGTGATGAAGAAACCAGAGATGGAAGCTGCCAAACAGAAGCACAAATTATTATCAGCTCATCTAAAAAAATTATGATTTAGCAAAAGCATAGATGTGACAAGAAATCTTTTTCCAAAGATAAAACTTAAACATATTAAGAAGGCAAAAAAAAGGCTACTATCCGGAACAAAGGTGCTGAAAAGCATAATAGATAAATGGGTGGTCAAAAGAGATGTTGAATAAGTGCAATAACATGGATGTACTCATGCGAATTTATTGACACCAACTATAAAGTTCCCAAACCAGGCTCAGATCAAATAACAATACTGCAAGTCTATGCAGTAACCTAAATAAAAGTTTCCTGCTACTAGATGGCTGAGCATTTTAAAAAAGAAAGACAGTTGCTTTAAATCTTGATGAAGAGACTACTGCTCAACCAGTAGTATATGTACTTCAATCTCGATAATTACTTCAAATTCCAATTAATTCGTTCATCCTGCGAGTCCAGCAGCACTTTATTTTCACCAGATCTCTCCTACTGTAGTTCTAGTAAATAATTGCCCTATGTCATCATGATAAATCATCAACAGTCAAGTCCATAAACAAGTATTGATGTTTGATAAATCAAACACAAGGTTTACAGTGGCTGAAATTTCATTGATAAATCAAGCAATGGGTGATTAATATTGTTTACTGTCCCACCATAAGAAACACTGCATTTGCAGTTTGCATGTATAATACCTCTATAGATATCCATATAAAAATTCTCAATAATTTAAAACAAGTTAGGACTTTCTCAATGCTATCATGTTGGCACTACAAATATCTTTCCATGGTGCCCCTTTCTAGCCGCCTCATACATTCCCTCAGAACAATTGCTTATTTTAGTAAATGGCACCTAATTGTTAAAATGATCAATTATTCAATCCTCCTTTCTTTTAAGATGATTATTTCTAAATTTGAGAAGGGATTATGGGCAACAAATAGATTAAGCCTGAGAGCATAAAGCCTAAATAAAGTCACAAAGAGCTGAATGCCATTATGAAAGCCATCACGAGGAGTGTCGATATGAAACCCACAAACTCTAAAATATAAATCTGTTTGTTGATGAATGCACAAAATAAAGATATACATATTGGGAAAGCAAATTATGTCATGTAATATACTATAGGCTGCCATATTTACTCCAACTGCCCCACCCTCAAACTTAAGTTGGATATCACACCATGATTTTATTTTGAAAACTAAAATTAAAGGTTTGCCAAGATAAAAATGAACTCATTCCAGTACCCCAACCACTAGAGCAAACACCCTACCATAAAATCATACCGGGCATTTGCCAAGAGAAAGTGAACGTGCCATATTTGCATAAGAGAGCAACGAGAGTTTACAGAAAGTGATGGATAAGGTAATGAATCCAAAGATAAGGAGAAAAGATGTTTAGGGCCTCAACCACTAATGAACAGAGAACCATCATAAGAATCCAAAATAGCTGATAAGTAATACAAATGCAAGCTATTGTCCTTAAACAAGCTGACATAATAGCAAAGAAGCTATAAAGAGCACAGCCAGTTGATGACAGAAGTAGCATGCTTTAAGTTTTTGCCTTGTTTTTTGATGAATGAATCAAAATCCAATAAACCTACAAGATGATGACAGTTAAATGTAAAATTATATACTAACAAAGTTAGGCCCTGTTTAGGATTGTTATTGGCAGCAGAGCTTTTGGAAATAGAGCTTTTGAGATGCAGAAATTTTGGAATTAAAGGTTTTATAAAAAACTATTTGTTGTTTAGTAACTACATTTATAAAGTATCTTGAAACTTTAATATATATTTGGTAACTAAAATAAAGAAATACTTTTGTATGATAAAATGACAATTATAGACATTGCATAATATTGTATAGTAAAGAATAATACAATATAATATTATAGTATTATATACAAAAATATTACTATATTGTATAATAATATTATTATATAATAATATAATATAGCATAATATTATTATAATAATAGTGTAATATATAATGTAATATAATATAATATAATAAAAGATTATAATATAATTATATTATATTATTATTAAATATTATTATATTACATTATTATAATATAAGAATATTACATTTTAAAATATTATTATATTGTATAATAATAATAATATTATATAATGTAATAAAATATTATATTATACTACAATATAATATTAGTATAATTATAATGTAATATAATATAATAGATTACAATCTAATCTAATAATAAATTATAATATAACATGTTACAGTAGTAAACAAGATCCATTCAGCCCTGACACGCATTCTCCTTGGAGGTTGGCGCGGCAACGTACTTCTCCACCTCGGCCCCAGCTCGGCCACATACTCCGCCACCTCGGCCAGGTACTTCTCCACCTCGGCCTCACCTCGATCCCATTTCGGCCATGTGGCGGTTCAGCCCAGCTCGGCTCGGCCCCACTCGGCCATGTGGCAATTTGGCCCAGCTCGGCTCGGCCCCACCTCGGCCAGGTACTTCTCCACCTCGGCCTCACCTCGGTCCCACTTCGGCCATGTGGCGGTTCAGCCTAGCTCGGCTCGGCCCCACTTCGGCCACGTGGCGATTTGGCCCAGCTCGGCTCGGCCCCACCTCGGCGGGGAATCTCAGTACCTCGGCCTCCCTTCGGCCGTCGAGTCCAGCTCGGCTCGACCACGGCACCCCGACAGCGGCCCGCGTGGCTTCGCCTGACCTCGCCCACGGCGCGAAGGCCGGCCCCCAACCTGCCCACTTTAACCGGGTCAAGTCGGCACCTGGCTCTGCACCGCCCAAGCCCGTGTCAGCCCAGCTCTGCGCCTCTCCTCGGTCCGTGCGCAGGGGATGCGCAACCTTGATCGAGTCCGGCTCTGCACCGCCCAAGCTCTAGCTCCGCGCGGTCCAGCCCGGATCCCCCTGCGGCAGGCACGCGCGACGTCGCCCTCTCCGGCGCCCGACATCCACCCGCTGGAGGCCGTCGCCCGGACCGGCGTCCAGCCAGCCTCGGCTTCGCCCGACCTCGCTCGCCTGGCACGCCCTCGTGACAGGCGGCGCTCCGCGCGGCTCCGGCTCCTCCCGGCGGGACTCCGACGAGCGAACCCCCCTCCGGCTTCGGCGCAGCTTGGCACGCCCGTAGGACCCCAGTTCGGTCCGCACCTGCACCGCCCGCGAAGCACCCGCATGGGGTTCTTCCGCCCACGACGGCCCGGTCTCCGGTGCCCACGCCCTGCTCCGGTTCCGCGTGTCCCGCTCCGGCTCCCAGTCTGACGCCTAGCTCGCCAACGGGAGGCCTCTGCCTCACCCTTGTCCGGTTCCACCCGGTGTGGGGAGCGGTCCGGCACGCCTACAGTCAAGGCAGCCCTCCGCGCGGCTCCAGCTCAGCGACGCCGTGCTCCGGGTCCAGCTCGGCCTGACCTCGCCTAGGGCAACGCGCCCCGCTCCGTCTGCGTCCAGCTCCGGCCGGCCGCGGCATGCCTGGGCCCGGCCACGCTTCATCCCAGGTCGGCTCCGCCTGCGGGGGAGCAGGCCGGCTCCTTCGGCTCCGCACGATCCAGCTCAGCTGTCCAGCCCGGCACGGATGTGCCCAGTTCGGCCGTGCCTAGCCCGGCACGGACATGCCCAGGTCAGCCCGCACTAGAGTCGCGCCGGCGGCACGAACTTGCGCTGCTCCGCTCGTCCGCTGGTTCGGTCCCACGGCTCCGCGTCGCGCCCAGCTTCGACCGCCCGCCGGGTCGTCCGCCCGTGGCACAACCCCGCAGCATGCCTCCACCCCCTCCGGCTTAGCCCAGCGGGACCCCGGCTTGACGATGTCGCGCCCCGGCTCTTCCGGCTCCGGCCCGCATGGCTTCGGTTCCATGTTCGCCACCGGCGCCCAGTTCAGCCACTGCACACTCATCCACGTATGGGTTCGCGAATGGAGCCCCTGCACTAGGCACACGACGGTCCACGTGCATGGGAAGGTTATGCGGGCCTTCTCTCGATCCGCGTGCCTGCATGATACCTGAAGTAGCATCCTAGCCAGCTCGACACTTCAGCATTTCATCCCAGCTCGGTCGCTGGGTGCATCGCGTAGTTCGGCCTCATTCATGTGGACCCGGCGCACTTCCCGAGGGGCCCATCCATATGGACCCAGCGCTCTTTCCATGGATCCCCCCTCCACGTGGGTCCTATGACACGCCGCCTGACACGCCGCCTGCAAAGAAAGGTTTGCATTTAAGTTTCCTAGGCTACCGTTTACACTAACTAGTGAATAGTGCCACATCCAAGGCACTGCACCCTTGCGCCAACTTCCTGAACCACCCAGAAGAAGAAGGTTCACCAGCCCATCATGGCCTCACAAGCTGACAAGTCTACATCAAGACCAGCACACCTCCCCAAAAGTAACAGGAGCCACTCGTCTACATAAAGACCGGCATGGAAAGGTAAGAGGGGGGAGGAGGTAAGTAAGAGACAACACACTCTCTTCACTCTGGCATTGTCTATCACCCTCTAGTAGCGGAGAGTCCCCCAAGCTCTCCGTCTCAGAGGTCTCTTATTTCCTTCGATCGTCCTGCTGACTTGATCGTCGGAGTGTCTTTGCCGGAATCCCCGGCGCAGGTCTCCCCTGTTTTGTAGGTATCGCCCGGCTGAGGGACAATAAGGAGGAAGATTACTCCTCACCGGAGAGGCCCACAGGAGGGCCACTACAAT
Organism: Areca catechu; assembly: GCA_021397845.1. NCBI lineage: Eukaryota > Viridiplantae > Streptophyta > Magnoliopsida > Arecales > Arecaceae > Areca > Areca catechu. The sequence goes on along the minus strand of CM038042.1, from coordinate 12,008,400 downwards.
ACCAAGCCCCTTTCATCCCAACTACGACTATGTTCCCCTTGATCGTCTCCGACTAACGAGCCCGGTGACGCTGGCACGGAGCCCACTCACCTAGGCCACGTAAGAGCTACCGGCCACGGCGATCTAGGCGGCAATAGATTGGCGCGCTAGGTAGGAGGGCAGATCCATGCTCCTCAATAAGGTGGGATGATGGTTTCCACCTTTGTCCTTAGTCCCTGGGGGGCAGACCGGGAGCACGGGGATGGGGGCACGAGAACTTCTCCCTCTCTCTCGAGGCTCCAAGAAGCGGCCTCGACCAAAAAATCTTGAGCTGTGAAGGTGCATCGCCACCCTTGACGGGGCACCTGGCATCAGGCCAAGGATGGAGCTACGTCCCAGCGGTACCACCATCCAGGAGCCCCACCAAAAAAAAAAAAAAAAAAAAAAAGAAAGAGAGAAGAGAAGAAGGGAAAAAGAAGAGAGGGTCTGGCCATCGTGAAGAAGAAAGAAATCCATGCAACGGAGTTTGCTCCCATGCAACGGAGTTTGCTCCCTCACGCAACGGGAGTCTCTTCCTCTCCCATGCAACATGCAACGGAGTTTGCTCCCATGCAACGGAGCTTACTCCCTCACGCAACGGGAGTCTCTTCCTCTCCCATGCAACATGCAACGGAGTTTGCTCCCATGCAACGGAGCTTACTCCCTCACGCAACGGGAGTCTCTTCCTCTCCCATGCAACGGAGTTTGCTCCCATGCAACAGAGCTTACTCCCTCATGCAACGGGAGTCTCTTCCTCTCCCATGCAACATGCAACGGAGCCTCCTCCCATGCAGCGGAGTCTACCCCACATGCCATGAAGTTCCTTTCCATGCAACGGAGTTTGCTCCCATGCAACGGAGCTTACTCCCTCACGCAGCAGGAGTCTCTTCCTCCTCCATGCAACGAGGCCTTCTCCTTCCACGCGACGGAGTTATTTCCCTCATGCAACAGAGGTCTCACTTCCTCCCAGGCAGTGGAGGTCCACCTTCCTATGCAACAGGGGCCTTATGCTCCCATGCAACGAAGCTCCCTCCCATACAACAGGAGCCTCTTTCCTCCCAAGCGACGGGAGTCTTATACTCCCGTGCAATGGAGCTTCTCCCCAAGCCACGAAGCTCCCCATGCAACGGAGCCTTGCTCCCTCATGCAACCGAGTTGTATTCTTACGTGCAAAGGAGTCTCGCTCTCTCCCAAGATGGCGGTCGGCGAACCTAATTCCGGCCTGCACAAGGAAGAAATATGTCTTTGTTTATTCATATAACCAGAGTTCAACAGGTAACTCCTTCCGTATTACCTTTATAAAATAAAAAACTGTGTTTCAGTTTTACAGGAAGGGCTCCTGTACCACTATCAAGGGCAAGCACTACGACTTGCCAGAGCCGGTCGTAGCCTGGCGCAAGAATTCTTGATCAAAGCCCGGTCCCACGCTCTCCGGCACCAAAGAGCTGAGCCCCGCATCTACCGCATGACTCTCAGCTCAGCTCTTGCCTTACCCACAATCCGGAGATATCCGCGGAGACTCAAAGAAGTCCTGCCATCTATCGAGAAAACTGACAGTTTGGCATTTGCTGTGCTCAAAGTCCGGAGATGTCTAGGGGAAGCTCTGGAGTTCCAGTCATTTACGGCTAGCCTCCTAACATAGCAAACCAGCGGCTCTGCCATCCCAAGGAGGAGGTAAGAATCCCTCCTCAATCATTAAAGTTCCTTTCTGGTGCAACTTTGTCCTTCACCAGCACAGGGACTCATCCGTCCGATTCCAAGTCCGGCGAAGTTCAGAGCTGAAGTCAAGCTCCTCAGCTCACCCAAGCTGAAATCAAATAGAGCCGAGCTGGAGTCATGCCTCTTGATTCAGCCGAGCTGAAGCCAAGCTCCCCACTGAGCCCCGCATCTACCTCCTGACCATAGTTCGGAGATGTCCATAGGTAGCTCTGAAGGTCCAACCATTTGTGGCTCGCCTCCTAGCATGCCAAACAGCTCTGCCACCTCACGGAGGATGTAAGAATCTCTCATCAAAAATTAAAGTTCATCTTTGATGCAACTTTGCTCTTCATCATTACAGGAGCTCATCTGTCCGACTCCGAGTCTGACGAAGGAAGCCCGGATCCCAGTTTCGGCATAACGGAACCCAGTTCCGGTACAAAATCCTGGAGAACAGCTCGGTAGGTCGCGCAAGGCTCAACTCCAGCTTGCGGCCCCGGGGTTTAGTCTGGAAGGTGGCGCGGAACCCAGTTCCCCCACGTGGTCCTGGACTTCGGTCTGGAAGGTGGCGTGGAACCCAGTTCCCCCACGTGATCCTGGACTTCGGTCTGGAAGGTGGCGCGGAACCCAGTTCTCCCACGTGGTCCTGGACTTCGGTCTGGAAGGTGGCGCGGAACCCAGTTCCCCCCGTGGTCCTGGACTTCGGTCTGGAAGGTGGCGCGGAACCCAGTTCCCCCACGTGGTCCTGGACTTCGGTCTGGAAGGTGGCGCGGAACCCAGTTCCCCCACGTGGTCCTGGACTTCGGTCTGGAAGGTGGCGCGGAACCCAGTTCCCCCACGTGATCCTGGACTTCGATCTGGGAGGTGCCTCGGAACCCCGTTCCGGCGTGGAGGCTCGGACTTCGGTCCGCGTGTTCTCCCTTGAGTTCCTCCGCCAGGATGGCTCCCTCGTGGTCGAGCGTTGCTCCCTCGAGGTCGAGCATCTGGCCTGAGTCGAACTCCTGCTCCCTTGAGTTCCTCCGCCAGGATGGCTCCCCCGCGGTCGAGCGTTGCTCCCTCGAGGTCGAGCATCTGGCCTGAGTCGAACTCCTGCTCCCTTGAGTTTCTCCGCCAGGACATCTCCCCCGTGGTCGAGCGTTGCTCCCCCGAGGTCGAGCATCTGACCGGAGTCGATTTCTCTCTCCAGCTCCTTGGGCTTCCTCATGCGCGATGGCTCCTATCTTCTAGCGACTTCAATACCTTCATCAAAGGTTCCGACAGATATTCTAAGCTCGGCCACTTGAACCATGTACCCGGTCATACGTGTGAGCACCCAAGTTGTACGCCTCACCAACCTCTGCCTCCATGGTACCACCTTCTACCTGGTCAAAGAAGAGTTGGACAGAAGTACTGGCACCGTCATGATACACCTAACTCAAGGTAAAAATACCTACAAGCAAGTTTCAAAAACAACACCTTCTAAGTTGTGTTGCAGGACGTTCCCTGTTCGTGAAAAGGACAGCCAGACTTGATGCCTTCACCTAGGCCTTTAAAGACTAATAGCTAACCTCTGGTAAGTTCAGTTTCATTTAGCGACTAACTTCTTGCAGTCAGTACAAAGCCCGCTAAAGTGCAGAGCCGAATGGATGATAATACTCCCTTTATCCAAAACGAAGACATTATGGACTCAGGGAGTGGGGGCATCTGTTACAGTAGTAAACAAGATCTATTCAGCCCTGACACGCATCCTCATTGGAGGCTGGCGCGGCAACGTACTTCCCCACCTCGGCCCCAGCTCGGCCACATACTCCGCCACCTCGGCCAGGTACTTCTCCACCTCGGCCTCACCTCGGTCCCACTTCGGCCATGTGGCGGTTCAGCCCAGCTCGGCTCGGCCCCACTTCGGCCACGTGGCGGTTTGGCCCAGCTCGGCTCGGCCCCACCTCGGCGGGGAATCTCAGTACCTCGGCCTCCCTTCGGCCGTCGAGTCCAGCTCGACTCGACCACGGCATCCCGGCAGCGACCCGCGTGGCTCCGCCTGACCTCGCCCACGGCGTGAAGGCCGGCCCCCAACCTGCCCACTTTAACCGGGTCAAGTCGGCACCTGGCTCTGCACCGCCCAAGCCCATGCCAGCCCAGCTCTGCGCCTCTCCTCGGTCCGTGTGCAGGGGATGCGCAACCTTGATCGAGTCCGACTCTGCACCGCCCAAGCTCCAGCTCCGCGCGGTCCAGCCCGGATCCCCCTGCGGCAGGCACGCGCGACGTCGCCCTCTCCGGCGCCCGACATCCACCCGCTGGAGGCCGTCGCCCGGACCGGCGTCCAGCCAGCCTCAGCTTCGCTCGACCTCGCTCGCCTGGCACGCCCCCGCGACAGGCGGCGCTCCGCGCGGCTTCGGCTCCTCCCGGCGGGACTCCGACGAGCGAACCCCCCTCCGGCTTCGGCGCAGCTTGGCACGCCCGTAGGACCCCAGTTCGGTCCGCACCTACACCGCCCATGAAGCACCCGCATGGGGTTCTTCCGCCCACGGTGGCCTGGTCTCCGGTGCCCGTGCCCCGCTCCGGTTCCGCGTGTCCCGCTCCGGCTCTGGCTCCCCGTCCGACGCCCAGCTCGCCAACGGGAGGCCTCCGCCTCACCCCTGTCCGGTTCCGTTCGGTGTGGGGAGCGGTCCAACATGCCTACAGTCAAGGCAGCCCTCCGCGCGGCTCCAGCTCGGCGACGCCGTGCTCCAGGTCCAGCTCGGCCTGACCTCGCCTAGGGCAGCGCGCCCCGCTCCGTCCGCGTCCAGCTCCGGCCGGCCGCGGCACGCCCGAGCCCGGCCACGCTTCATCCCAGGTCAGCTCCGTCTGCGGGGGAGCAGGCCGGCTCCTTCGGCTCCGCACGATCCAGCTCAGCTGTCCAGCCCGGCACGGATGTGCCCAGTTCGGCCGTGCCAGCTCGGTTGCCCGCGCCTAGCCTAGCACGGACATGCCTAGGTCAGCCCGCACCAGAGTCGTGCCGGCGGCACGAACCTGCGCCGCTCCGCTCGTCCGCTGGTTCGGTCCCACGGCTCCGCGTCGCGCCCAACTTCGACCGCCCGCCGGGTCGTCCGCAGCGGGCTCGGCCCCGTTCGCCTGTGGCACAACCCCGCAGCATGCCTCCACCCCCTCCGGCTTAGCCCAGTGAGACCCCGGCTCGACGATGTCGCGCCCCGGCTCTTCCGGCTCCGACCCGCATGGCTTCGGTTCCATGTTCGCCACCGGCGCCCAGTTCAGCCACTGCACACTCATCCACATATGGGTTCGCGGATGGAGCCCCTGCACTAGGCACACGACGGTCCACGTGCATAGGAAGGTTATGCGGGCCTTCTCTCGATCCGGTGCCTGCATGATACCTGAAGTAGCATCCCAGCTAGCTCGACACTTCGACATTTCATCCCAGCTCGGTCGCTGGGTGCATCGCGTAGTTCGGCCTCATTCATGTGGACCCGGCGCGCTTCCCGAGGGGCCCATCCACATGGACCCGACGCTCTTTCCATGGATCCCCCCTCCACGTGGATCCTATGACACGCCGCCTGACACGCCGCCTGCAAAGAAAGGTTTGCATTTAAGTTTCCTAGGCTACCGTTTACACTAACTAGTGAATAGTGCCACATCCAAGGCACTGCACCCTTGCGCCAACTTCCTGAACCACCCAGAAGAAGAAGGTTCACCAGCCTATCATGGCCTCACAAGCTGACAAGTCTACATCAAGATCAGCACACCTCCCCAAAAGTAACAGGAGCCACTCGTCTACATAAAGACCGGCATGGAAAGGTAAGAGGGAGGAGGAGGTAAGTAAGAGACAACACACTCTTCACTCTGGCATTGTCTATCACCCTCTGGTAGCGGAGAGTCCCCCAAGCTCTCCGTCTCAGAGGTCTCTTATTTCCTTCGATCGTCCCGCTGACTTGATCGTCGGAGTGCCTTTGCCGGAATCCCCGGCGCAGGTCTCCCCTGTTTTGTAGGTATCGCCCGACGGAGGGACAATAAGGAGGAAGATTACTCCTCACCGGAGAGGTTCACAGGAGGGCCACTACAATACCAAGCCCCTTTCATCCCAACTACGACTATGTTCCCTTGATCATCTCCGACCAACGAGCCCGGTGACGCTGGCACGGAGCCCACTCACCTAGGCCACGTAAGAGCTACCGACCACGGCGATCTAGACGGCAACATAACATATTATAATATATTATATAATATAATAATATTATATTATTATTAAATATTATTTTATTTTATTTTATTTTATTTTATAATATAATAATACTATAATATATTATACTATATGTTTATAATATATCATAATATTAATTTATATTATATTATATGATATTTATAATATCATAATATAATATGATATGATATAAAATGTAATTATGAGATTTTACTGCTGGGTATTTGGCCATCCAAAAATTTTATTTAAATCAAAATAGCTTCCTGACATTAACCAAAAAGCACATTTGAGAAGAAGCTAAAAAATAGAGCTTTTTCTAAGTAAACCTTTTAAGTTTTCTGGTAAAGCTAAAATAGCTTTCTAATTTTTTATCAAGCAACACTGTATCATCCAAAAATACTTTTGGAGGGCTAGAAAGTGCTTTCAGATATTCCAAAATTATAACCAAACAGGGCCTTAGTCATGTAGCCCAACGGTAACTGAGCTAGCAGATAAAGTCAAGTGGCATAAAATCATTATAACAAACCAACAAGGTGCCAGATATGGAGTCACAATGCAAAGCACAAACAAATAATTGAAGGCACAAATCTGTAAGCAAGTAATACATTGGTAGACAAACCACCAAAAGTTGCAAAACATTGCAAGAGATGTCAAAAATCTCAACATGCTGACTATAAGAAAAGAAAGGTCCAGGATTAAAATAAAGTTCCATGCAAAGTGAAAATTGCAAGCCTTGAAGGTTTATGGAATTCATGATAGGGGGACTGGAGCTTGTTTACATAAAGAAAGCATACTTATTAATATATGATGAGGAAGAAACAATAATATTGGAGTCCCAAATTATCAGGTGGGCATGTGAAGCAAATTTATTTGTAAGGTCACAAGTTTGGGAAGATCAGAATAGCAGCAAGCCAGCAACTCTACAAAAGGCAAATAATATATCAAGCAAAAAGGTTGACACTTGGAGATTCAATGATGCATCTAGGAAAGACCACTCAAAATGACAAGAGAAGTCATCTAAGCTTTGAAGTTAAAGAGTACATTGACTTGGTAAACATCATAAACCCTTAGCGCATAAAATGTTGTAAAGATGTTAACATCAAAAACCACACATGGTACTGATGTAAGAATCATAATCTTGAACTTCAAGAAGCTAAAGGAAAAGACAAATTTAACGACAACCTAGAGAGCAAAAACCCAAAATGCAGATCTTTATTTAGAGATTATAGGCATTGATAATTTTTCTCTCTTTAACTTATCATACATACATACATACATACCAGTTAATATTTTTTTATGTTAGCTAATGCTAATATAGAAATAGGATAAACTAAAGTTTAATCATGTAATCAAGGCTTGTTATCCTAATAGGCATTTGCATATGATTTTAGACAATCCAGCTTATACTTCTTTAAAATCATTTTTTTAAAAAAAAGTACTGAATTGTGTTAAATATGACTTCACTTTCTTAAATGCCTTATTTTCTATGAAGGGGAGAGATTTAATTTTCTTATGGTTTACTTTCCATAGACTATATTTAATTTTTCATATGCTATAGACTAGGGTTCCGGGTACTGGTACCGGGACCCGTACCGGTGATCAGCCGGTACGATACAGGTACCGTACTGTACCGACACGGTATGGATAGGCGTGCCGGTATTTTTTTGGTTGATGAATTTTGGCCTTTTTAGATTTTTTATTTTATTTTTTTGGGATTTAGGATTCAAGATTTAATGTTTAGGGCCTTTAGGATTTAGAATTTAGAGTTTAGGACCGAAAACTTTAAGGTTTAGGATTTAGAATTTAAAAAATACTAATACATTAATTCTAATTAAAATAAGATATAAAATGATAATTAAACTAAGATTATCAGTAATTAATGAAAGTGAAAGGTAACATATAAATATAATTACATACAAATATTTAGAATCGGGTAGAGTGTCGATGCCCACAAATATCAGGATTATTGATGTACTCAGTAGGAAGATCAGTAAATTCCTTTAGCCAAGCAGCATGATAATCATGTAAGGTCATCCCAGGAGGTATGCGTGATGGATCCTAACTCATCACAGATCCTTCACTGAGGTCCCGACTCTCAGAGCTATCTAGAGACTGATGATATGGCTAAGCAGGGGCCCATCCAAATATATCAGTAGCAAAATCAGATCTATAAGATGCTCCGAGCTGCATGGGATAATAACCACTAAAAGATGACGTCTCAGATGCACCATATGGACTATATAGACCAGAAGCTGCCGGTAACTGTAGATAAGAAGATCCTGAATACGAGGTTGACCCTAATACGTCTATGGATCATACTCCATTTTTTAAGAGCTGCAGCTGCATCGCATCCTGAATGACCTCGCAGAGCCCGTCGCCTATATAGAATCGTATCACCACGGGGTCTGCCAGCTGGTACTCCATGATCTCTATCCTGTGTGGTATGGCTAAACTGCGACTTCCTAGTAAATCAAAGATAAATAAGTGGCAACGACTCTTATCCTCCGGTCCCTTCCTGATCACTAGATCCTCCACTATTTGAAGAAGCACTAGCACCACTCTCTCTAGTATCTGAATCTGAATGGACAGAATGCTTCGATGGAGGTGCAACTGCCTTTCCTTTTTTTCTGTCTCCGGGCCGAATAAATGACAGGAAGGGACGATGTACTGTACCTGCTGGAGTCCTGTGAAGAATATTTCTTGTTGTTCATTGTCCAATATCTATCCCAGCCTCTTAGCTACAAAATTGGAAGGTCGAGGAGGCGATCCTGGCTCGTCAAGCTCTGGCTCTCGCTACTGACTCATGATCCATCTAATTATTGGATCTTCATCATCATCAACATATGAACTTGTAGTGGGATCGGGATATTTCAATTCAACTTCCTCCTGAATGCACTTTAGTCTCAACCTTAAATTATAGTGTACATACACAAGATCGTTGAGGCATTTCTGTTTCAGACGGTTCCTCTGCTTGAAGTGGACAAGGCCAAATATAGACCTGTTGCACTCGCATCCACTGGATGACACCATATGGAAGAGGATTTTGATTATAAATTTTTTTGATTTTTGCAGATCCACCAAAATGCACCCACCATTCAACTACAAAAGACATCATTTAGCATTTTAGATTCAGCAAAATGAAAAATTCAATGTGAATATAACAGGGTTTACGGTACCGTCCCATACCGTACCGACCAAGAGCCGGTACGGTTCACGCATATAAAACTGTCCAACACTCGGACTGTTAAAAATATTTAAAAAAATTAAATTTCGTACGGTACGGTACTGTAGCGTACAGTTCATACCGCCTGATTCGGGCTCGGTTCGGCCTGGTTCGGGTTTATTTCATGTTTCAAATAGAAATCTTTGCTTAAGAGGGGGGAGAAAGATTATTTTTTTAAAAAAAATACTGGTACGGTACGATACGGACCGTACCATACCGACCACTGACCAGTACGGGTCCGGGTACCGGTTCAGCGATCCTTGGAATATAATATTATACTTACTGCTTAGTAGTACCTAATATGATTTATTTTTTATTTACTTCTGATTGCTATAGTGGATCTAAATGAATTTGTGCCCTCCTTACAAAATTGTCTGCCAGAAAAAAAGTTTTGTTATCATGTGCTACTTGTTGAAATTAATGCTAATAAAAATCACTCAATAATTCAACCTAACTTACTTTTTCTAGGCACATAGCAGTGACATCTGGATCGGGCTCCATCTTGTAGATAACATTGTGTATGACATACATAAGCTCTTCATCTATGGCAATGTCCAGTATGGAATATTGAAATCTCGGATTCAGATAATAAACTGCACATATATTTTAAGAATTAGTCAAACATACTTGTACAAATCTAATTAAATTTAAATTTTTAGGAACTTCATAAATTACTGCGTATCTGCTAGATACAAATTTGAACTGATTTGATAACTCCACCGTCCATCAATGATCTAGATATACTCAGTAGCATATGCTGGATCTGCCTCTTGGATTTTTTTCTTTGCCCTTTGCATCATGTAATACAAGAAGTCCATTTAAGCATACCTCTCAGTCCATGATGCGAAGTACCTCATATAGAGGCTTCATAGCCTTCACTATCCTCTCAGCCCGCTGCCATAATGTCGGTCTCGTCACTAAATTCTCCACATTGCTTTCCTCAGTATTTGCCCTGGAATATCTGCTCTGCTGTCACTCTTGATTGACAAATATCTGACGCAACTCTACTTTCTTGCCAAGAAGATTATCAAGTGCTATGTAATAGTAGCAAACCGTATGGCCCCTCGTCTTAATATTTCTTTTCTGTAAAGCTTCTCATTAATGATAAGATCCATATATGATATATATGAATCTGGTAATCGACTGTGCTAGCTCAACTATTTTCTGTATCCTGCAAATTTTTTTAATATCCAACATGAGGTCTATACAATGTGCAGCACAAGGGATCCAGAAAATATGCGATCGATGCTGTATCAAGATCTGCCATGGGGTCCTGTACTATGATCCATTATCTGTGATGACCTGCACGATATTATGCTCTCCCACCTGATCAATCACCTCCATCAATCTGAGGATATAACTGGTATCGTGCACTTCATTTGAAGCATCAATAAACTTCTAAAAAAAAATTTCATCACAATAAATCAAGAAATTGACGATGCTCCATCTAGTAGGACCAGTCCAACTATCATACATCACTATCAATCCATACATGGGTCACTTACTCTGATAGGAAGCTATCAATTCCTCTAGCTTCTTATTGCTGTCCAAAAGCTGACCATAGATATCTCTTGATCCTGGAGGATCTATACATGCACCAGCAGTCTGTGTAGATGAAATAACAGAGCGATAATATGGATTGTCTGCTACGTGCGCTGAGATATGATTGAAATAAAACCAGAAGGAGATGACCAGCCATATATCCTTCTTTTTATCATTTTTCAACATGGTGTCAATCCTCTGTTGCTTGGAATCTCTGCTGAGAAGGGCATGTGGATCGACATCATGGATAGTGGCTCCTGCTGGAATATCCCTGGAAGACTTCCTTCTACTGCTAAATCTTTCAAACATGGATGCAATACGGCCGGTATCTCCCCTGACGGACTCTCTAACTAAGGAGATCCTTTTAAACCATGTTTCAGACTCTCCTGCAATACTAACAAAATCGGATCTTGATCTCGACTCAAAAGCTAGTGGTCCAAATCGCTGTCCATGCCTGGCCATCTCCTCTAGCTGCCTTTGCTCATACAAGCTCGCTTGAATAGCAACATCTGTGCCTCTTTATTAGAAGGAATAGATGCTCCTCTGATTTTCTGGAGTAATAAGGTGGTTCTGCGGCTCTACGATCCATATTTGCCTTCTTTGCTGTTCTTTCCTTTCCAGCTTTAAAATCAGCAAAATATTTCTTCATCAATTGACAAACCTTCTGTGGATACTATCAATATGCAGATAAATCAGGATAGCCGCCAGCCAAGTACTGCTTCAACCTTATTACCCCCATCTTTGAATTCGGTATTGCACCATTTATACTTTCAGTGACACCGACCCGAGAGCATATCTCCATGCAACCAACCAATGTCGCGCTCCGGATCCTTCTTCCTCCTCGATGGATCCATACCTAAATATATAAATTACACATAAGATCAATAATAACATTTATTAATTAATATTTTATTAACCTATTTTTTTATTTTTTAAATTTAAATTATTATTTTTAATTTTTTAATTTTAAAAAATTTAAAAATAAAAATATGATAAAAAAATTTGATCTTGGATTCATATAGGATTCTATCATATATACTACATATATTTTTTTAAGACCCTCGAAATGCACTAAAAATCAATTTTTCTTCAATTTAAGATCTAGAGCACTATTCATAAAATATATCAAAACTTGGATAAATCGACATGAAATTTATAATGAGAGTAGCTTACGATCCCCAGATTAATTATTTATAATTATAATTTTTTACTAATTATTTTTTTATTCATTTTTTAATCCAAAATTAATTTTAATTTAAAAAATTATATACTTAACAAAAAATCAAGATCTTAGTATTATTATGTAGATCTATCATAGATCTACTACATACTCTAAAATCATGGCCAACAAAAAAAATTTGACAGCATTTTTTTTTAATTTTTTATTTTGCACGAATTTCAACAAAAAAAGAGGAAAGAGAGGAAAGGAAAGCTATACATAAATTGATTCTACCTTCCTCTTCAATTTCTGGACGTCTGATTGCCTTGAAATGGAGAAAAAATGAAGGATTTTTTATTCGTTGAGTCGAATATCAAAAGACAACAGAGAGCTCTCTGTTTGCTCTCTTAAGAAGCCAAAACAATGGCCCCTCCCCCCACATGGCTACAGTAGCCAATAGTGAAAGGCAAAAAAAATTAAAGGAAAACTAGTTCGAACCGGTTCGAACTGGATTGACCAATCACGAACCAGCCGAACCGACCAGTTCGGCATGGTTCCGATCGGTTTAGGTCTAGCTCGGTTCGGTTCTGGACCGATTCGAGCTATAGTACATAATTTTTTTATTTTTAAAATGGATGCGAACCGAATTATATGACCGAATCGTGCCGGCCAGCCACTAGTCCGATTCGGTATGCCCTGAACCGGTCGGTTCATCACGATTCGGTGTTCCTTGCTATAGACGCTCCTGGAATCGTAATTTTTTCAAAAGAACATTTGATCTATCATACAAGTAACTCCACCATCAAGATAAACCGGCAAGACTAGCTCAATAAATAGTGAAGTGAATCATCCTAAACATTTGGATTCCACGAGTCTATAGCAAATTGAGAGGCTCCCAACAAACACAATCATGGATCAGTTCGCATCATAAATTGTTCTGCAGATGAAACTTTATATCACTTACCATACTTCCTAAAAGCTTGCATCCTGTAAGAGGTGTTCACAGGAATGTTGTGTTTTTGTTGTGATGCACTTGTTCAAATGTATTAGTTAAAACAACCACAAAAAACATGACCACTACCACTTCCTCCACATTACACAATCCAAAACATTGATTCATACTAAGTTGCAACATTTACACTATATCAGGCCTTAATGCAATGGTAAGGTTGCCCCATCATGGCCCGGGTGTCATGGGTTTGAAACACAAAAATAATTTTTTTTCATGTAGGGGTAAGGTTGTGTACATCAGACCCTTGCCAAACCCCATAGCAATGGGAGCCTTAAGCACTAGGATGCAATTTTTTATTTGCATTACAGTTTTATGTTAACATAAAGATTAAACCACATACAGAAATAAGTTTCCTCATTGCAGGGTACCTGCTGATATGATGAGCGCTTGTGCAGTATGATTGAGGTTAGCTTTAGCCCAAGGAATGACACGGCAGCCAATCAACTGAAAAATGTAACTAAATTAGGAAACTGAAAGGAGAGGGAAAGAAACAAATAAGTTTTAGATCAAATGAAATCTTTTTAGTAGTAACAGTGTTGTTTAATAAATAACTTGAATTTCTCAAGTAAATTCTCTCTCATTATATAGATCTTTAATAATGATGACAAATGAAAAGAACATCTTCTAAAAATAAATACTACATAACTTATGCAAAGATTGCAACTTTATAATACAATTCAGTACACACAAATAACTAGAAAGAGAAAGAAAAGTTTCAAAGCACCGAAGAAATAAAATGGAATGGAATAGAAAGCACACCGTTGGCACTGCAGCAACAGCACCAGATATTACAGCTGTTTTAAATGCAGCCTGAACTGCTTCTGTATACAAGAATCACAAAATAAACAAAAGAACATGTAAATTAGTAAGTAGCAATTGGTATGGTGCAAAAGAAATTAACATTAAGAATTACTATGTATCATATAAGTGATATGAAGGATGCCTTTGTTGTCATACTCAAACATTTAAAGTTATCATAAATCAATAGATTATAGAAATGTCATTATAATCAAGGAAGAAAAAAAGGAAAATAGTATTTTGCAGAAGTCAAGAAATCCACGGATAAATACCCAGCGAAATATAAGACCAAGCATAACAAGGAATCCATGATGAAAGGAGAGAAATATAAACAACATCAAAATTAAGTAAAAGAATTAGTGCATGAATTCAGGAAACAACAGTATAAAGAACCTTTTCATTTAAGAAATGTAGCAATCTTCATCACATGCACAACATTAAATCCTTAGGAGCATAATCAGGGAGCTGGGTGACAAGTAATTGATTAAGATTTTAAAATAGTGTCACTGATGGTACAAAAATAATTTTGATTATACATAGAATCCTAGTTGCCTCCCATAATAGAAGAACATTGCACAAAATAAAATAAGAAGGAATTCATAACAGAAACTGAAAATGAAAACCGTGTATACGAGAGTGAGAACATAGACAGAGAATGCTATATCTGTAAGATGTATGTCCTAGAAGCCAATTTGGCTGACACATTATAATTCTAAGACATAAAATTATGTTTAATATTCTAATTTGGACAATTTTGTCTATTCATGTAGTATATATATATCTATGTATCGTCCAAGAAATTAATGGACAATGACACGTATTCTCAAGAGTTGAGAATTTGAGATATATGTCATTATAGATTAAGTTTTAAATACTCTGATTGTAGGATATCATAGGGACAGTGATTGATCCGGTTTGATCGGTGTATAGATCGCTTCTCTTTTAGGATAGATGAGTCTTGAATCTATAGTGTGGAGATATTAAAGCGAGAGTGCAAGTTATCATTAGAGAACGACGGTACCAAGTGTGACCATCACGAGAAGTCACATGGATGTCTACTCACTCATGAGTGACTTTTTTCGATGTTGGAATTGTATGAGTGGTTCTCTGACCTGCGGTGCTTCGACCACAGTAAGGTTGCTGTAGTTTGACAATACAAAATATTGGTCCTAGCCATTTGGATCCTTGCGGTATTCATTGGCTGCAATAGATTTGCTATAGAAGTTGGAAGTGTATTTATAGGAGAATCTATCAACATTAGTAGTTAAGGTACAGTCCTATGCAATTTAAAAAGCTAGGTCCGAAAAATCTGTGGCCACGGTAAGTGAACGATGGAAAGAGTTTCCATGAGTTTCGTATTGAACTTAAGTTAATTAAATTTGGTATATGACAGATGCTTAAGGTTTGGCGAGTTTCTATGACCTACATCTTGTCGAGACTCTCGATAGAAAAACTTAATCACATGATAACTACATCTAGGGATTCTTTCTTCTATTGTGCTGGATTGCCACTATATACTACTGGTATCATCGGTGGGTTATGAGAATCCACTAGGATCGTTTTAGATCAACAATCCTTGATGGGTGAGCTGGAATTGCTCCGATCCATCAAAAAAGTTCGATGATACTATGATGGAGATCATGATATATCTCGCTACCAAACATAATAAAACCTGAAAGGTCACACACAATAGAAGTTTGACCTTATCACACAATTGGATCGAAATATGTAAGAGTTACATATTTAGAAACTCTAAATTTATAAGGGCTACAAATTTGGAACCTACTATTTTTAGCACCTACTAATTTTAGCAAGAGAACTTTATTATAAAGTTATAATTTAATTAAATGATTTGATCATTTAATTATAATTAGGCTCAATATAAATTGAATTGGATTCAGTTTGGTTGAGTTTGGATGATGACTTAGTTCAATTAGATTTCAGACTAACCTAATTTCAATTGTTACGAGTCAATTCGGTTTGATCTAATTGTTTGCCTAATCCTAGATGAATTAAATTTGATTTAATTCAATTAGATTTAATCTATTCTATTTGAATTTAGTGGTCCTAATTAGATTAGGATTTAATTCCTAATTAGTTATAGATTTAAACCTAAACCTAAATTAGTTAGGAATTAGGTTAGTTTGTTTTTTAGTTAGTTAGAATTAGTTAGTTAATTAGCCTAATTAATTTCTAACTAATTCTTAATAAGTTATGGATTTAAACTTAAACCTAATAAGATTAGTTAGGTTAGTTAAAATCCTAAATTGGTTAGAACAAGGAGTTAGTTAATTGAACAAATTTCTAACTAACTACCTAATTGTTCTCTCTCCTCCCCATGTCTCTCTTTCCCTTTTATATATATATATGTAAGAAAGAAGCTTTCACATAGATTTGCTTTTGGCATGAAAGAATAAGCGGCCCACATTATGGGAGGGCATGGAGTTTTCTTGGTTGAGTTTTCACGTGAGATGGGATTTCACAAGAAACTGCCCCATCTTTCTTCTTGGGATATTCCACTGACTATATTATCACCCCTCACCTCCTATTCTTGATTTTGGATGAAGAGTTCATGCAAAAAGAAAAAAATAGATTTTTCGTTGATCTCTTAAGAAGAGATCTATTCTTGGCAAGATCTCTAGTATAAAGAAAACAAATCAAGACGATGAAAGTGGATGTGGCCTCGAGACTTCATCAGATTATCTTCATGTGGATACCAGTAAAGGATTTCGATCAGGCTATTTCTGTGTGAACACCAACAGAGACCGGGTGCATGCACGAGAACCCAGGAGTTTTCTTCTAGATTCGATCCGATGGCTATAGCGGAACCCAGAGCTTTTCTCAGATCCGACCCAATGAAGACGAAGTAGCATAACATGTAAGTAAATGTGATCTACTTGTACTTTTATTTGGAGATCTATATGTTCATAATTGATTCTTGTTATGCATGCTTAAATTAGATTTTTACTTTTGCTACAAATAATTTTAATTAATTAAAAAATTTTGGAAATCGTATGACAATTTCTAACAATATTGTGGCCAAACTAGATCACCAGAAAAGAATGCCATTAACGAGAAATGTCAGCAAATATTATTTTTTTTGAAAGTTTCATCAATGGAATAAACTCCATACAAAATTTAATAAGAAATACATCATCACCGCATTAGCATGGCAACTAGTGAAGAGACTAAATCCTGGCTTCTTTCCGGGTGCTGGATAGAAAAAGATTAACTAGATTTAACAAGAAAGTTTACGGAGGTGTCAAAAGCCTAATTTGCTAGTATAATCTGCTTGTAGTTTAGCAGGTGTGTGACTAATCATTTAAAGCACAACATGAAGTAGGATCAAAGAAAGCGATGGGTTCGATCAATCATATAACCAAACACATTACAGCCGACAAGGAAAAAGCAAATGTATATATATATATATGTTGGGATAAATTGGCTCAGCAAAGGCTGATTGTTGGTTCAAGGGTGCAGTTGAACCCCTGCTGAACCGCTCGCCCATACCAGAAGGCTCGAGGGTGATTCCACATGCTGAAGAAGCAGCAACTCAACATCACTGTTCCGGTCTCCCCACTGGGTCAGTCTTCGGCCTACGCTGAAGAGAGCAGTGCCGAAGGATATCCTTGATCCAGGCTGTGTCATGTGAGCTGGTCTTCTTTGAACCACTCCAAAGAAGACTGGTCCGAAGAGGACGGTCGCTTCGTTCCCCAACCTGCTCTGAGAAGAACTCCGGTCCACTCCGAAGAAAGGCCATTCCAATGCGAACAGCTATGGTGTCTTCAGCCTACCCCGAAGAGGATAGGTGCAAGGCAGTCAGTTGATTTGGCCTCGGACCCTTCCGAAGAAGTGGCCCTGAAGCAAATCTCCCGTTGATCTCCAATCTCCAGACGTGGATATGATTGTTATAACCAACCACGTAGCTACTAACTCCAACAACATCAAGGTGGCCAAGATAAGCCACGTGGCCACTAACTCTAGCACCAACAACATCGAGGTGGCCAGAATCAGGCAGTAACCGCTTATGGTTATGGAGGGATTAAGCTAACCAACCCTACTTAACCATAGGCAAGTGAGTTTAACTGTATTCTTGGCACATCTCCCATTATAAATACCAGTAAGAAGGGTCACTCTACAAGCTAAGGCAAGTAAGCCAAGCACAAACCAAACTCTCTAAGTCTTTTTCACTCTCTCTCCCTGAGAACTCTTTATTCTGTTGCTAGAGCCTTCACTGACTTAGACATCAGAGTGTCCCCCACCGGAGCAAATCCGATAAGGGGGTGTATTTTGCAAGACTCTTGAGAGGCGAGCCAGTGATCCAGCAGCTCCATCTAGTCCGCGAAGGTTCGACGCCAACAGATTGGCATGCCAGGTATGGGGAGGAAAGCTATCATCCCCTCTTGAAAAGGAGTTCAAAGGAGCCATAATGGTGAAAGGTAAGGCTCAAAATGCTTCGACGAGCAGGGGACGTCTACCCTCTCAGAGGAACGATCCCTCGGTAGAGAATAATGTCCTACCTCCCACACTAGTCGTGGGACAACACCAGTTCGAAGCCCTTCTCAACCGGGTTGACGCTCTCACAACCATGGTTCAGAATTTTCAAGAGACCGCCCTTCAGGTGGGGCATCCATCGGCCATCTTTAGGCATAGTCACCGGTCTAGAGAAAAGGAAGACCACTACCACGGATCTACCCAACGCTCTCTTCAGGATCGGCTCTCTCACAAGGGCCGAAGTTCTTGACATTCAAAGCGCACTGATGACCGCTATGCAAGAAAGAGATCCAAACGATCTCCCTCTGTCTCCTCCGAAGACTCTACCCCTGAAAGTGCTGGGCAGAAAGAAGTAGAGCTGTCAATATGGGCTGGCCCAGCCCGGCCCGGCCCTAACCCATATGGGTTTGCATTTAATGGGCCGGGACGGGCTAGGCCCACTTGCACAAATGGGATAAAAAAACCCAACCCAGCCCGGCCCTATATGGGTCGTGGGCTAGGGCTAGGAACATGGGCTAGCATTGGAGCCGTGGGCTAGGGCCATGGGCATTGAAATCATATAAGTATATAGCCCTCACCTTAGCATGGAAGAAGCTCTGGTTCGTCAATAGCAGCACGATGATGGCTATCAACATCGTGAAAGAGTTGGCATCACCGCCGGCATCACTGGTTGTTCCTTCCTCCGCCGGAATAGGAGAGCAGAGCAGTAGCAAAGCCCCAGTCGGTCGGTCCCAAACTCCCGATGAATTGGAAATTCGGAAGAAGTTTGAATCGCCGGAAGCCCGAAATTATCGAATATCGTCGTATCGAAGTGGAAATAGGAATGGAAACAGCCGAACACTGCGAACAGGGAAGGGAAGTGGGAACGATGCGGAAGATTGGGAAAAAAAAATCAAAATATCTTTCCATTTTAAGTTTAAAGTTTTAAACTTTTAATTTAACGTAGACCGTGGTTTACTCTAGTAAGTGGATTTGGTAACCCATAACCTGTTTGCCATTTTTCATTTTGAATTTTTTAATTTTAATATATTTTTAAAAAAAATTCTTGGCCCATGGGCTGGCCCGGCCCTAATCTTGTTGAGCCCATGGGCTACAAGGGTCGGGCCAAAAAGCCTACTTACATAAATGGGCCAAATTTTTTCAGCCCGACCCAGCCCATTAATAGCTCCAAATGGACTGGCCCATGGGCTCTGGCCCATTTCGACAGGTCTAGAAAGAAGCTCACTACGACTACGAAGAAAAGTTTATGCTTGAAGCGCAGATCGCGAGGCTCCGCGATCAAAAAAGAGATGGCGAGTCAATGACTTATGACTCGCGGCCTCCATTCACCTCTAGAATAATAGAAGAAGCCATCCCTCGTCATTTTAAAGTCCCTCATGGAATCCTACGATGGGACCACCGACCTCCTTGATCATCTGGGCAGCTTTAAGGCCCACATGATGATCCAAGGAGCCTCCAATGCATTGTACTACTTGGCCTTTCCTGCGACCCTAAAGAAGGCAGCTCGAATGTGGTATTCGAGCATACGTCCAGGTACCATTGACTTCTCTGAATTAAAAAAACTATTTATTTCACATTTCAGGACTTGCCGAAAGATGCCCCGGAACACCGACAGCTTGTTCCTCCATCAAAATGAAGGAGATAACCTCAAGGACTACATTGCGAGATTCAATTCTGCCACTCTTGAGATCCCTAATCTCAACGAGTATATGGCCATGCCACTCTAAAGAAGGGGCTCCGATCATCCAGGCTCACATTCTCTCTGAACAAGAGGTTTTCAACAAACTACGCTGAGCTCCTAGCAAGGGCTCAGAAGTACGCGGATGCCGAAGAGTAAGCAGCAAACCGGCACCTGATTGAAGGGAAATCTGTTCCCAAGAAGAAGAGCAACAGGGGGCCGAATCTCCCTGCACCCTCTAACAACGACGACTCCACTCGATGACGTAGTCCCAAGCCCAAAGCATTGGGCGGAAAATTTGATTCATATACTCCCCTCAATCTCCCAAGGGAGAGAATCTTGATGGAGATAGAGAAAGAAAGCTACCTCCAACGGCCGCGCCCCATAAGGACGTCCTCCTCTGTGAGGAATAGAAGCAAATACTGCCGATTCCACTGGGATCACGGCCACAACATTGAAGACTGCATCCAACTTAAGGATGTAATAGAAGACCTGATCAAAAGGGGATACTTGAGAAAATACGTCGGCTATCCAGAACCTCAACCTAAAGCTGCTGCCCCTTGAGGGCCATTGAAGAAGCTGAACTGCCCAACCAGAGGTCCACCGATGGAAGGGTGAGCATGCTGCATTGGCAAATTGACTGGAGGAGAGCCGAAGAAGATGATCCCAAGAGGCTCAAGGGCAATAACTCTATATACTTCTCTGACGATGACCTCCAAGGAGTTTAGCTCCCGTACAACGATCCCGTTATAGTTTCGGCCGTTGTGGCCAATTATGATGTAAGGCGTATTTTAGTAGACAATGGAAGCTCCATCGATGTTTTGCTTTATGATGCATTCTCCAGGATGGGTTTGTCTAGAGATAAGCTACAAAAACCCCCTATACCCCTAACTAGGTTTGGAGGCAACCAAATTGGAGTCGAGGGAGAAATAATATTGCCTATAACCCTCAACACAGAACCGTGTCAAAAGATTTTTCCCATCAATTTCGTAATCCGAATCCCATTAGCCTACAATGCGATATTGGGAGCCCACCTTAAACAAATTCAGGATAGTCTCAACATATCAACTTCTAATGTGCTTTCCCACCCGAAGTGGGATCGAGAAAGCAAGAGGGGATCAAAGGGCCGTCTGACAATGCTTGATGATACAGGACAAGCAATCGGTTGATCTCATCACCCTAGATTAGCTGGACCCATAAGATCAGACGGAGAATTATGGGGAACCAATGGAGAGGACTGTTTCTGTGCCTTTAGACGAAGACGACCCCACCAAAATAGTGCAAATCGAAAGCCTATTTGATGAAGGAACGAAGACAAGGTTGATCCATTTTCTACGGAATAACGTCGATGTCTTTGCCTGGTTAGCTTCGGACATACATGAGATCCCTGCCGAAGTAATTACTCATCAGCTGGAAGTTGCCTCTAACTATAAGCCGGTGCGGTTGAAGAAGAGAAACTTTGTCCCTGAAAGACAGAGGTGATAGATGAAGAAGTGGATAAGTTTCTTAAAACTGGATTTGTCAGAGAGGTACGTTATCCGAAGTGGATAGCTAATGTTGTGATGGTAAGGAAGGCCAATGGTAAGTGGAGGATTTGTATCGACTAATCTCAATAAGGCTTGCCCAAAAAACAGCTTTTCCTTGCCAAAGATAGACCAGCTGGTTGATGCCACTGCTGGTCATCAGCTACTAAGCTTCATGGATGCTTTTTCCGACTATAACCATATATGGATGGATCCTGAAGATGAGGAGAAGACGTCCTTTGTAACAGAGAAAGGACTATATTGCTACAAGATGGTGCCATTCGACCTGAACAATATCGGGACGACATTCCAAAGGCTAATCAACAAGGTATTCGAGAAGCAACTGGGAAAGAATGTGGAGGCATATGTCGACGACATGATCGTGAAAAGCCACCTCAAAGAGGACCACATTAAGGACTTGAAAGAATTTTTTAACGTCTTGTAGTGTCACCAGATGAAGCTGACCCAACCAAGTGTACCTTCGGCATGACCTACGGCAAGTTCCTGGGATTTTTTGTTACCGAACGAGGGATAGAAGCCAACTCGAAGAAGATACAAGCTATCCGAAGCACGAGGCATCCCTCTTGCAAAAAGGAGGTACAACAGTTAACCGGAAGAATCGCCTCTTTAAGCCGATTCATCTCTCGGTCAGTCGAAAGGTGTCTCCCTTTCTTCAAGATCCTTCAACAGTCACGAAATTTCGAATGGTCCGAAGACTACCGTGGTGCCTTTGAAGAACTGAAAAAAAATTTGGAGAATCCCCCTCTACTTTCTAAATCCCAAGAAGGAGAGACCCTCTATATATACCTCTCCGCTTCGGACGAGACGATTAGTGCGGTACTCATCCGAAAGGGCACAGATAACCTTCAAAAACCAATATACTATACCAGCAAAGTATTACATGATGCCGAAATGAGATATCCCAGGATACAAAAGCTCATATACTCGCTGGTGATTGCGGCGAAGCGCTTACGACCATATTTTCAATCCCATTTTATTGTAGTCATGACGGACCAACCCTTGAAAGCTGTCCTCCGATGCCTTGATACTTCAGGAAGGATAGCAAAGTAGGCTATAAAGCTTGGAGAATTTGACATTAGCTTCCAGCCTAGATCGGTAATAAAAGCACAGGTGCTGGTTGACTTCGTAGCCGAATGCACATGGGGTCCAGAAGATAACTCACAACAAGCCGAAGAAGATGAGGCCATCCAAAAAGATTCAGTCTACATGGATGCTCCATGTAGACGGGGCGTCAAACTCGATGGGATACGGAGCGGGCCTCATACTAGCCAGCCCAAACGGGCACACTGTAGAATATGCTCTATGCTTCTCCTTCTATGCTTCGAATAATCAGGCTGAATATGAAGCCCTCCTTGTAGGACTCCGAATCGCGAAAGAGCTAGGGATTCGGAAGTCCAAATCTTTTCGGATTCACAGCTGGTAATAAACCAGGTGAAGGGTGAATTCGAAGCCCGGGATCCTACCATAGCTCAGTATTTAGACAAAGCACGGGCTCTGGTTTCTAAGCTAGAATTCTTCGAGATCGCCCATGTCCCACGAATGGAGAACTTCCGAGCCGATGCACTATCCAGGCTCGCCACTACTACCCCTGAATCCCTCGATCGTATCTTCATAGAGTATCTAGAAGCTCTGAGTACAGCAGAAGAAATATTGGAGGTACATCCTGTTGAGCATGAGCTCAGCTGGATAGACCCTATTTTCAAATTTTTGAATGAAGGCACATTACCCCAAGACAAGGTTGAAGCCAAACAAATCCGTTGGATGGCATCCCAGTATATTATTCTGGATGGAACTCTATACAAAAGATCTTTTACATAACCTCTACTGAAGTGCCTGGGACTATCTGACGCCGACTATGCCTTAAGAGAAGTTCATGAAGGCATATGTGGAGATCACTTGGAGGGCAGGTCCTTGGCATACAAGATAATACGCCAAGGTTACTATTGGCTAACCATTCAGAAGGATTATGCTGATTTTGTCCGAAGATGCGATCAGTGTCAGAAATATGCTAACATTCAAAGACGGCCAGCAAGCCAGCTGACCCAGTTAACAGCACCATGGCCCTTTGCTCAATGGGGCATGAACATTCTTGGCCTATTTCCACTAGCATCCGGATAACGGAAGTTTTTCATAGTGGCTATCGATTACTTCACCAAGTGGATCGAAGCCAAACATTTAGCTCACATTACTGAAGGAAAGGTCGAAAGCTTCGTGAGAAACTTCATTATATTTCGGTTTGGAATTTTCCATGCCATAGTCACTGATAACGGGAGACAATTCGACAACCCGAAGTTCAAGGAATTCTGTGCCCAATACCATATACTCCACAAATTGACTTCCGTCGGTCATCCCCAGGCTAATGGGGAAGCTAAAGTAACGAATCGAACCATTCTTCATGGTCTGAAGACCAGGCTGAACGATGCCAAAGGGCTCTGGGCCGAATAATTAAATTCCGTTCTTTGGGCATATCGGACAACTCCCAGAATGGCTACCGACGAGTCTCCATTTCACTTGACTTACGGTACCGAAGTGGTTCTTCCTGTGGAAGTTACTTTGCAATTCTTGAGAATTGATCAGTATAAGGAGCCAGAGAATTTGGAACGTTCAAGAGTGGACTTAGATCTGCTACAAGGCACCAGGCTTCATGATCAGATGAAGATAGCAGCGTACCAACAGAGGGTCGCCAAATACAACAATTCCAGGATAAAGGAACGGACTTTCCGACCGGAAGATTTAGTACTACGAAGATCCGAAGTATTCAAGCCAATGGAGCAAGGCAAGCTTTCCCCCAATTAGAAATGCCCATATCGGATCAAGGAAATCATACGTCCAGGGACCTATCGGCTCGAGATCTTAGCTGGTTCTACACTGTCTCGGCCTTGGAATGTAGAGAATCTTCGTAAGTACTATCAATAAAAGTCCCCTATTAGAGAGACTTCAATAAAAAGCCGATTCGAAGAGGGCATGACCGGCCTATCTTATTCTTAATCAAAGGCACAGGGATGGATCAAGCAACCTACCCTACGGTAAATCCGCTGACGTGCCGAAGAGGGCCTAATCAGCCTATCTTATTCTTAATCAAAGGTACAAAGATGGTTCAAGCAACCTACCCTATGGTAAATCCGGTGACATGTCGAAGAGGGCCTAATCAGCTTATCTTATTCTTGATATAAGGCGTAGGAATGGTTCAAGCAACCTACCCTATGGTAAATCTGCTGACATGCCGAGGTAGGCCCAATCAGCCTTCTTATTCCCAATCAAAGGCATAAGGATGGTTCAAGCAACCTACCCTACGGTAAATCCATAGACGTGCCGAGGTGGGTCTAAACAACCTACCTTATTATCAATAAAATGCCCAAGGATGGTCCCATCGGCCTACCCTAACAGCGAATCCGATCAACATGAGTGGAAAAACATCTCTACGGCCTTCGCGAGCTTTGACTCCTAAGCCCGAGAAGAAAGCGGAGCTGACATGAAATCTCAAGATTCTTCATGAGTACATTACCCAAATATTCATGATATCGAATAGTTCACACTTAGCATTGTTCTGGGATGTGTTTGCCCATTAAGTCAGGAATTCTATTTTGAAGAAAAGGAAAATCTTTGTTCATTAATAGGAAAGCAATACAGTCAACTAACTTACATCAAAAAAAAAAAGGGAAGAGAAAGAGAGCTAGAGCTACAGTAAGAAGCTATTTTTCTTCAGCACTAGGAGCGAAGACCCCTTCGCCGACCTCTTCGAATGGAGGGGCCGACACCGCCCTGCCAATGGGCTTTATTTCCTCCATCTCCTTGCCCGGTACGGCAAAAGAAGAAACATCCAAACTTGGATAGGCCTTCCTGACTCTATTCAGGCAGTCCGTATAGCCGACAAGGTAGCTCTTTGCCCCAACTTCATGCATTTCATCGCCAAAGACCTCCGATTTCTTATAAGCTTCGACAACCTGGGAAGCGCTCCTTTCAGCCTACTCTGCCCTCTGATTGGCTGATGAAATGTCCGTCTCCAGCTGGGCGATTCTGTTCTCCAGTTCGACCTTATAGGCCACTGCTACCTCGACATTGCGAAGGCAATCCCTCATCAGTAGTTTAGCCGAAATTGCCTTCTTCCCCCTTTGCAACTCCGCCACTTCGGCCGCGTACATCTCGAGCATTCTCAGCTCCTCCAAGGAACTATTCGTGGCGACAGCCTTGTCCAGTTTTTCTTCAGTGGCGGCCCGAAGCCCTTCAGCTGCTTCTCTCTCGACTATGGCCAGAACCAACTGGCTACAAAGGCTTTGGCCAAAGTCGACAGACTCACGAATGCTCTTTTCCAACAGAGAAACATCATGGACAACCTGTCAAAGATAAACACAAAGTCAGTTTGACCGATGCTGATGTACTTACGGCACTTACATCGACACTCACTTGTTGCATCCTGGGATAAATGAAGGAAAAAGGGTCTCTCGGCCCTTGCTCCTTAGCCTCCTTCCCATCCTTCCGAGAGATGGTTGGAGTCTTCACCTGCCCCAGATCGCTACAACCAGCATCGGCAACAGACACACAAAATCTCCCCGAACTTTCCCCCTTTACAATTGGAAGTTCGGGCTTGATGTTCCCAGCAGTGACGGGAGCTCCGCTCGTGTCCAGCGGGCCTTGCTCCCCTGATGGCCCTACAAGAGTGGTCCCAACCGAACGTCCGGCCAGATGTCCAAGTGAAGGGACATGCTCCTCCGAGAAAGAATCTATGTCGATAGGAACGCCACCCCGGTCCGAACCCGTGGAAGCACCAGGACGTAGATCCGTTTCCTGTCTGACCTTCGCATTGAAGGGGCCCCCGCTGGCCGTTTCCTCGCCGCCCGTCAGAGCCGCGCTATGTCTGGCCTCATGGTTAACAAGGACTCTTGAAGCTGGCTGCAGCAGAAAGAGGAGGAAGGATCGCTCAAGGGGTGACGTTGCCAAAAAAACTCAAAAAGGTTTGATCTATGGGGGCGTTAGTCTCGTATATAAAGATCGTCAACGGCTTAGATTGACTGCCCATATTATGGGCCACCCTCCGATTATGCCGCGTGTCCTTGTCCTAATCTATAAGGGCCTCGATCCACACGAAGGTGGTTGCGAGAAGTTTGGGAGCCACGACTGATCCGATCCCTGACATACACAGCCTTAATGATTCTGGTCATCGCAGTCCCACGACCTGGCAATAACTGCCTTGCCAACGATAATTGGACATCTGGCAGGAACATGACGTCGCATTGGTCAGTGAGCTAGGATCTCCATCAAACATCAAGATTCCTTAATTGTGAAAAGTTGGCTCATGAGCAGGAAAAGGCTGACCTAACGAGAAGCTGGAATGAATGGCTTGCCGCCAAGATCAGCGACCCTGCCGAAGTCCAATTTAAAAACCTTGGGCAACGAAGAAACCTAAATCCAAGCCGAAGGCATTCATATGCCCGAAGGTGAATCCCTATCTAAAAGGTCCTAGTCCATCCGAAAACCTCATACTTAGAAAATTTACATTCAAGTTGGAGGTTAATGCATATTCGGAAGCGACTACCTATCCGAAGACCTCATACTTAAAAAATTTACATTCAAGTTGGAGGTTAGTGCATATTCGAAAATGGCTACTTATCCAAAGACCTCATACTTAGAAAGTTTACATTCAAGTTAAAAGTTATTATATTTTTCAAAGGGCTGCTACCTACTCGAGGATCACAAAGTGTCCGATGACTTCATACTTAAAGAAAAATTCGTCCAATTGGAAGAAAAAGTGTGTTTTTATTCATGTTCAAGCAGATTACACATCTTTCTCTTACAAGATGAAAAAAGAAAAGAAAAGTTACAAAGGCCTATTCATCGGCCACAGGAACCTCCGGATCAGCAGCAGGAAGTGACTCTTCAGCATAAACCAAAGGAGATGCCTCATCTGATTGAGCCGAAGTAGGTGGGTCAGCCATGTTCAGCTCTCCGACCTGTTCCTGGCCTTCAGCTGTGGCTGGGACTTCTTCAGCCTGCCCAAGCGCTTCTTCAGCTTCGGCAGAGGCCACGGTTTCGGTTTCAACAGGGGTTGTGGGTCCTTCTTCTTCCTCAACGATCTCATACGCCGAGATGCTTGAAAGATCGAGATCAGGGTAAAGCCCTTGGACCTCCTTAAGCCCATCGTTGAAGCCGTACTGGTAACTGACCATACTTGACTCAGTTACCTCCTCTTTGAATGCCGAAGACTTCTTGAAATCTTTGACCGCCCTGACCGCTTGCTCCTTCGAAGCCTCGGACTCCCTGACCGCTGCTTCGGCCTTCTTGGTCACTTCGTCAGCCCTCTTGGCCGTCTCTTCGGCCTTCTGCTGAAACTCCTTGGTAGAATGCTCCAAGGAGTGCATCTGTTTCTTCCTCTTTCGGAGCTTGGCCTCATGTTCAGAGATCTTCAGTTGAGCTTTCTTCAGCTCATTCTTTAGACCCTGAACTTCGGCATCCTTATTATTGAGCTTCTCTTCCATGGCCAGTTTCAACTCTTCGACCACTTCTTTTTCAGCCTTCACCATTTGAAGGTCCTCCTTCAAGCTTTTAAGGAAGTTGTCGAACCCTTTCACGCTTTCCTTCATGAAGGTGATATCATGGACTAACTGCATCAAGTCACCAAAATATGAGATCAGTTAAGCCGAAGACCACTATAAGAAGACAAAGGAAGATAAAGCATCATACCTTCAGCATGGAAGAAAAGGCTGAATCGAACACCTCTGCAAGGCATCGATTCCGAGTGGTTGCCCGTCGCGGGGCAACAGTGTGGCCTTCAATACTTTTCTGGCCATATCGAGAAGCACCAAACCCCTCGCGTCCAAGAAGCGGGAGAGGTCTATCTCGCAATCCCTGTCTAGGGGAGTATCCCTTATCGGACTCTCCTCGACTTGGGCACCTTGCCCTTATCCCTCGCAAATGGGCAAGGCGCTGGCAGGTCAGCGGTCGGGTCTGCGATCGGACTCTCTAGGATTTGAATCGAAGAACTTCCCCTGGGTGGAAGCTCTACCGATGGGACCTCGCTCCTCCCAAACGACTCCCTTGCAGGAGC
The DNA here is from genome assembly GCA_021397845.1 of Areca catechu. Classification (NCBI taxonomy): domain Eukaryota; kingdom Viridiplantae; phylum Streptophyta; class Magnoliopsida; order Arecales; family Arecaceae; genus Areca; species Areca catechu. The sequence goes on along the minus strand of CM038042.1, from coordinate 11,980,018 downwards.
GATGCTCCTACTGATTCCCTCCTCCCGGGCTTCTTTCGAGCTTCCGAACTCGTTGAAGGAACTTGGGATGCTTAGGACACTTTCCTCTTGGCAGATTGATGAAGCAAGCAGACATCAAGCTTCATCCTGCCACCTGTCAGCAAAAACAAGTCTCGAGGTCAGCTAGCAGGGATAACAATGAAGATTGGATAAAAGCCGAAGCCATCTACTGGTTATACCTAATGAAGATGACTCGCTAATCTGAGCGAGACAGAGATTCCTCTCTTCTAACAGTTCTCGGATATAAGTGACCTCAGACTCAGACAACAATGTGAAGTCTGGCTGGTCGGCCTTTAGAACCTTCTTACCAGCATTTGCAATCAGACGGGATTCTCTCCATTCTGTATCAAACCCCCATGGTTGAGAAGAAAAGACGAACAAAAAATTGGACTTCCACCCGTGAATGGCACTAGGCATGTCCTTAATTATTTTACGGCCAGGACGGGGGCTAATGACCAACCACCCGTAGCCGTGGAAGTCTCTCTTCAAGGTGAAAAGAGAAGTGAACAGACTGGTCCTGGGCCTCACGTTCGCCATATGGCAACGGACCAAAAACTCGTAGATGTTTCGAATACTGTTCAGAGTCAACTGCGCTGGGACAACATGGTACATGTAGAAGATTTCGGCAAAGAAGGGGTGCAACGGAAACCAAAGACCAGCTTTCAAGTGGTCTTCGACTCTTCGTATATGGCAATGGTACCGGGCGGGGGCTTATTTACCCTCTCTTCGGATTGTGGAAGTATAAAAGAGAAGTTATCGGAAACACGATAATACTCACATAGGCGACCGATCCTGTCGGAGGACAGAGAACTCGGGATCAATTCCGGTCAGGATTCAGCAATGGTCCCCCTAATAAGTCTTGGGGCACTAGAAGATTCGACCTCTCCCCCGCTGGAGGGGATCCTGCCGGTGGCCGGAACCTCTAGCGTCCTAACCATGGTGAAAAGAAGAAAAGAAGAGGGGAGGCCCTATCTACAAGCACAATGAACCAAGAGGAACACGAGCTGGGACAGCGGAAAGCGAAATGCACAAAGCAAAGAAGCTTCCTCTGCCAACCAGCTTCTCTTTATATAGGGGGCAAAAAGCGTTTCAGGTAGCCTCCTCGAAAGAGGAGACGTCTCTCCGATCGTGCCATGTATGAAGGCGCCGATCGTGGATACGAAGCCCTAAACGACACCAATTAATTCGACGAGGAAAAAACCAAAATTGTCAGCCACGATCCATGTGACTACATCTGACGACTAGGATTGAATCCATACCCTCTATCCAAAGAACAAGATGATGCCACATCCCCCATCCAACCGAAGCCGAAGAGCCCATCAGGTCACCATAATGGAAGGAACAGGCGTGACTCATCCACTCGCCGTCTCCTTTTTCATGAGCCAATGAATAAGCGACATCTGTCCCACGCACGACTCTCGAATCAAGTGGCAGTTATTGCAAACGACTGAATCAAAAATTTGCTATCATTGGTATGCCTTTTCTGCCGATAAATGACAATTCATGAGCACTCCCACTTCTCAAAGCCAATTATTGCTTCGAAAATTGGGAGTGGGGGGCAACTATTGGGATAAACCAGCTCAGCAAAGACTAATTGTTGATTCAAGAGTGCAATTGAACCCTTGCTGAACCGCTCACCCATACCAGAAGCCTCGAGGGTGACTCCACAAGCTGAAGAAGCAGCAACTCAACATCACCATTCCGGTCTCCCCACTGGGTCAATCTTCGGCCTACGCCGAAGAGAGCAGTGCCGAAGGATATCCTTGATCTAGGCTGTGTCATGTGAGCCGGTCTTCTTCGGACCACTCCGAAGAAGACTGGTCCGAAGAGGACGGTCGTTTCGTTTCCCAACCTACTCCGAGAAGAACTCCGGCCCACTCCGAAAAAGGCCATTCCGATGTGGACGACTGCGGTGTCTTCAGCCTACCCCGAAGAGGATATGTGCAAGGCAGTCAGCCGATTCGGCCTCGGATCCTTCCGAAGGAGTGGCCCTAAAGCGAATCTCCCGTTGATCTCCAATCTCCAGACATGGATATGATTGTTATAACCAACCACGTAACCACTAACTCCAACAATATCAAGATGGGTAGGATCAACCACGTGGCCATTAACTCCAGCACCAACAACATCGAGGTGGCTAGAATCAGGCATTAACCGCTTATGGTTATGGAGGGATTAAGCTAACCAACCCCACTTAACCAGAGGCAAGTGAGTTTAATTATGTTCTTGGCACATCTCCCATTATAAATACCGGTAAGAGAGGGCATTCTACAAGCTAAGGCAAGTAAGCCAAGCACAAACCAAACTCTCTAAGTCTCTTTCACTCTCTCTTTCCGAGAACTCTCCATTTTGTTACTCGAGCCTTCACTAACTTAGACATCGGAGTATCCCCCACTAGAGCAAATCCGGTCAGGGGTCTATTTTGTAGAACTCTCAGGAGGCGAGCCGGCGATCCAGCAGCTTCGTCCGGTCCGTGAAGGTTCGACACCAACAATATATATATATATATATATATATATATATATATATATATCGAGTAAGATCTTGTGTTGATAAACGGCTGTCCCTCGAGCCTTCTTCAGTTGACACCATGGTATCAGAGCCAGAGGGGGGGGAAGGGTAGAAAACAATCTGGTAAGAGGTCCATTAAAAATATATTTTTTTTCTTGAGTAGGTGTTGACTAGGCGTGGGCCGTTGTTGCCGAGGTAGGCATTTTTTGGCCATAAATCGCAGCTGTCTAAAGGGAAAAGGATTTAAAATTTTTTTAATGAACCTAGTATCCAGGTCTTTCTTTACCAGTTCTTCCTCCAAAGAGGAAGTTACCAGTAATTTCCAAGAAATGGAAGATGAACAGTTGACAAGATGGACTGTTCCAAAAATCAATAAAAGGTCAATTTATCAACATAAGATCTTACCCGATAACAGGGTAAGAATTGAAGAAAAAATAGTGTCAATAGTGGGCGATCACACTGTTATCCAGATCCTATCTAAGGACTCTGTCAAAACCCTTAAAGCCAAGTATGAATTCATTCATATAGGCATGGTTCAAGTTGCTGCAAAACCTTTGATCAGAAGAGGGCTTGATTCAGCCGTGATTCTGTCTAAGGGACTGCCGTTTGACTAGATTCCACAACTCCTTGCTAGGAATGGTAGAGTCTAGTTTGTATGAAGGACCAATTTATTTTAATTGTAACACTGATCTGACTCTCAAAATTAGTGACCAAAACCTTCTAAAAGCTTTAGAACTTGATGTTAAACTCCATGAGTTCAACATCATGACAGGTTCCTATCCTGTAGCAGTAACAGTCAAATACTGCTACAAAGTTACTAATGACCTCGAACATATCAAGGTCATTAACAAAAGAAATTCTGGGAGTACCACATACTTCCAGACAAACCTTCTGAAAGGAAACATCCATGTCCCAAAAACCCTTGTTTGGGATCAAGTGTCCCTCCCCGAGAACTGGATGTTAGAAAAAGCTGTTCCAGCACCCAGGGAACCCCCTTCTACTATTGAATCAATCACTATTATCCTAGAAGGAGATGTAGAGATTAAGTTCAATCGTAACCTTCAAAAAAGCTTTAGTAGTCGATATTCAAGCATACCCAAAATCTCAGTTCCACCAAGGTTTAGCTACTCGACTCCTGTGACCAAGCTTAGGGATGTGAATAGCGAACCTAAGGTTCCTCAAACAGTTTACCATGAACAACCTTCACCCCCAATATCCCCAACTTTTTCTCAGATCACGGAAAACAAAGACTCCAAGGTCTGCACGATTAGTAGAAGTTTCAACATAGACAAAGAAAGTCTTAGAAAAGACTTCTATTCCAGTAAAAACAAGAAAAAAAGGAATTGGTTCTTTGAAAGTTTTGGCAAAAAACAAAGAGACAAAATACAGAAAAGTTTCTATGAAGCTCTTCTAATAATGGAAAAGAACATAAACTTTTTTGTATGGTTTGATTTCCACCTTAGGGAAAATCCTAGGGAAATCAATATGATAGCTGGTAAGACTGTCGTTGCTTGGCAAGACAGCAAAGGTAATAAGATAAAAAGAATCCATCCACCCTTGCAGGATATAAAAATCCCTGTAAGAGAAACCCAAGTTATTGCCTCACCTTTCAAAATTAAATCTGAACCAATAGAAACCACAAACGGAAGGGATATCAAAAACATCCTAGAACAAAATAATTTTATGAATCAAAACTTAAAGACAATAGGGGACCAACTAGTCAGAATAGAAGATAAGATGAATAACAAAGCCCCTATAATAAGTAATGAAAAAACCTCGATTTTCATACCACATGAAATCCCTAGGAATATGATAACTCCTCAAATAAAAGATAACGATGTGGTCTTTGAAATTAATAAAAGATTAGAAAAAATAGAACTCCTGACAAAGACCATTCCAAATACCCCTGAGAAGAGTTCTTCCCCTGTATCTAAGGGAAAAAACATTGCTGTTCTCTCACGCAATCTGAGTTCTGGGGAATCCAGCCCAGTAAGCGAGTCAGAACAGGAAAACTCAACAGGAGAAATAAACAAAATCCTTTCTTGGGCCCAAACCTCAAGACCTTACTATCAAAGGCCCATTCCTCCTGATATGCTCATAGAAGAAAGGCCCATAAAACAAAACCACTATTTTATCAACTCCATCTATGAATAGAACATAGACGGATTGACAGAATATCAAATAATCAATGTGCTACAGGAAATGACTATGGTAGCAACCGCCTACAGGACAAATTCAATAAATACTGATCAAAATATAGGCCAAATCCTGGTTTCAGGCTTCACCGGCCAACTAAAAGGTTGGTGGGACTGTTACCTCAATGAAATTGATAGAAACAAGATCTTGCATGCTTACAAAAAGAATAAGGAAGGCTCCGTCATCAAAGACGAACATGGTGAGCCTATTCAAGATACTATTTTTACCCTAATTTTTGCTATAGCAAAATATTTTATAGGAGACCCTTCCAATCTCAGAAATAGAAGTTCGGAAGTTCTTGCAAACCTAAGATGCAAAAAGTTGCAAGACTTCAAGTGGTACAAGGATGTATTCCTTACCAAGGTCCTGACCAGAAGTGATTGCCACCAATCTTTCTGGAAAGAAAAATTCATTGCTGGACTGCCTTTAGTGTTCTCCGAAAGAATAAAAAGAAAAATCAGAGAACAGAATAACAACCAAATCCCCTATGATAGACTCACCTACGGGGATATAATCAACATCATAAATCTAGAAGGCCTAGCCATCTGTAATGAACTTAGGATGAAGGCCTAATTAAAAAGAAAACAATTGGAAAACAAACATGCCCTAGGTAGTTTCTGTGAACAATTTGGCTATGAACCTTTAGTCAAAAGAAAACATTCCAAGACATGCCATGATTGTAATACCTCAAAACCTCGCCCTAAAAATTCAAGTAAGATAATCAGACATAATAAGAAAAAATTCTCAAAAAGAAAAATTATCAACAAACCTCAAAACAACCCAATAACATGTTTCAAATGCGGCAAAATTGGGCATTAGGCAAGAAATTGCAGAGTCCAACAAAAAATAAACAAAATCAAAATCAACAAGGATGATATAGAAAATTCCCTTAAGAGTCAACTGGAAAAAATCCTACTTGATTCCGAGGCTGACTCTCTCTCTCTCAAGAATCTGAAAATGATTCTGCAGAAGAAGATGAAATCTTGTCATCAAGTATAAATGTTATAACAAGAGAACAAGAACTCCTTCTTGATCTCATTGATAAGATTGATGACCCTAAATCAAAAAAGGGATACCTTTTAAAACTTAAAGAAACCTTAGGAGAAACCCCGAAAAGTAAAAAACAAACTTATGACCTAAGAGAAATTCTGGATAAATTTGATAAACCCCAAAAAGAGGTTTCCATCCAGGACCTCCAATTTGAAATAAACCAATTAAAAACTGAAGTAAACCAAATAAAAGACCAAATCAGAATTTTAGAAAAAAGGAAAGCAGAACCTGAGTCAGACTCAGACCAAGAATTAACTCTCCAAGATGAAATTTTTTTGGAAACAATCACTAGTCTAACAGTCCAAAACTGGTACGTCAAGATCATGATCAACAAAGATGAATTCCTATTAGAAACCATTGCCTTAATTGACTCCGGGGTTGACCTAAATTGCATCCAAGAAGGTCTAATCCCAACCAAGTATTTTGAAAAAACCAAAGAAAAATTAAGAATGGCAAATGGCTCAAATCTACAGATCAAATATAAATTAACTAATACAAAGACCTATTTCCAAGAACAATATATTACTACACAATTCATCCTAGTCAAAGACCTGAGCCGGCCCGTAATACTAGGAACTCCTTTCTTAAGTATTATCAAACCCTTCCAAGTTGACCACGAAGGAATCTCTACGAAGATCTTAGGTCAAGAAGTAAAAATCAAATTTTTAACCAGGGAACATATTAGGACCATAAGCTCCCTTAATGAAATTACTAGAAAATCAAGACAGAATTCCTAAAAGAATAAATTAAATTCAAAAGGATCGAAGAACAACTCCAATTACCCCAAACAAAGCAAAAAATAGAAAGCCCTAGAAAAAACTTTCAGACATCAACTTGTTCTAACCTCCCCAATGCTTTCTGGAATAGGAAAAACCATGTGGTTAGCCTACCCTATGAAAAGGATTTCAATGAAACAAAAATTCCCACAAAAGCCAGACCAATTCAAATGAACCAGGAGCTTCTACAATATTGTAAAAACGAAATCCAAGACCTCCTAGACAAAAATCTCATAAGAACCAGTCAATCTCCTTGGAGTTGTGCCGCCTTTTATGTCCAAAAAAATGTGGAAATTGAAAGAGTACCAAGGCTCGTTATTAATTACAAACCCCTAAACCAAGCCCTTAGATGGATTAGATATCCATTACCCAACGAAAAAAGATCTCCTCAATAGAACCATAGAAGCCATGGTTTTCTCAAAATTTGACATGAAATCAGGATTCTGGCAAGTCCAGATTATTGAGAAAGACAGGTACAAAACAGCATTCACCGTACCATTTGGACAATACGAGTGGAACGTAATGCCTTTTGGTCTTAAAAACGCCCCCTCTGAATTCCAGAAAATCATGAATGACATATTCAATCCTTTCTCGAGTTTTATTATTGTCTACATTGATGATGTCCTAGTCTTTTCAAAAACCATTGAACAACACTTCAAGCATTTACAAACCTTTCTGAACTTAGTAATCAGAAATGGCCTGGTCATTTTTGAACAGAAAATTTGCCTTTTCCAAACAAAAATCAGGTTTTTAGGTCACAATCTAGACCAAGGAACCATCAAACTAATTGATAGGGCAATTGAATTTGCCACCCAATTTCCAGATGAAATCTTAGAAAAAACTCGATTACAAAGGTTCCTAGGAAGTCTAAACTATGTGTCAGACCATTTAAAAGATATCAGGATCCTAGCAAAACCTCTTTACCAAAGACTCAAGAAGAATCCTCCGAAATAGACGGATATTCATACCGAAACAGTCAAGAAAATAAAAGCCCAAGTCATAAGTCTTCCCTGCCTTTATTTACCCGACCAAGCTGCAAGGAAGATCGTAGAAACTGATGCCTCTGAGGTAGGTTTTGGAGGAATCCTCAAACAAGAGAAAAACAATAGGGAACAATTGATCCAATTTACTTCGGGTAGTTGGAACGAAACCCAGTCCAAATACTCCACCATCAAAAAGGAAGTTTTATCAATTGTTTTATGCATTTCAAAATTTCAAAGTGACTTACTCGACCAAAATTCTTGCTGAGAGTTGATTGCAAAGCAGCTAAATTCATTTTGAAAAAAGATATTGAAAACTTAGCTTCAAAACATATATTTGCTAGATGGCAAGCAATTCTATCAATATTTGACTTTGATATAGAACATATCAAAGGCCAAGAAAATTTCCTGCTTGACTTCCTTTTTCGTGAATTTTTGCAGGGTAAGAAACCTACTGGTACCCATTGAAGGCTCCAAAGAAACCCCCGACCCAAAAGGCCGTAGCCCTTAAACAAACAAAACAATCCTATGCCCAAACCACTGGACCACAACAAAATACTACTCCAAGAAACCAAGACCAAAATTTGCCCAAACTATCATGGTATGATGTTGTGACCCAAGAAGAAACACAAAAGACCCAACAGCCCAGTCCACAAAAGGCCCTTACAACGCCACTATCCACAAAACAAATTGCTGACCTAGCTAAAGCAAATCCAATCCTGATGAACATAGAAATGTTCCAAAAGGCGTTTGAAGAAACTGCTTCTCAAAAACAAAAAATGATAGTGGAGCCTTTTGACTCCTTATCTATTCAAAACCCAAAAATGGAGATTAGGATTTCTGACCCAACTCCTCTCCAAAAACAAAACCCCAAAAAATCAACATATTTTAAAAAACCAATTTTTCAATCTATCTTGACAATTGAAGATGAATTCATGGATGATAGTCCATCAAAAATAGCTGAAAAAATATTTCCAAAAGAATGGCAATTTCTCCTAAGAGACCCTTTGAAAACAAATATTTTCTATGAATTCATTCTTATTGACACGGATTCCGTGGCAATCAAACACTACAAGGACCGAGCTGATCACTACAAGGACCGAGCTGATCCTTCAATCATAACCCATTCAATGGCTCAAATCCTTCAAGTTTTATCCCCATCTGCATGGGAGGATAGTCCAAATATATTCAGGAAGCTATCTCAAAAATTCAATCCCCAGTATTTTAACTATTGGAATTGCAAAATAGCCTGGTACAACACTTTTCTATTTCAAAACCCCTTGAATCGCTATTCATGGCTTTTCTACTTTAAAACCAATACCGAATACCAGTTCCCTTATTGGTTCACAGACTGGTAGAATCATTATGGTCCAAACCTTGATATCATTCCCCAACCAGTCAATGAAGGATATTTGAAATATCTTCAAAAAATAGTCTTATCTGAAAGAGAGAAGAAATTTCCAATTCTTCTCAAATTCTTTTCTCAATTTGCATTATCCTGGATTCTCTGCTGGAATTATTCAATCCTCCAAATCTCCAACTTCCAACCAGCATTAACAAGGAGGTTTAGAATAAAATGGTGGCAAGAGTTCAACCCAGGAAAGGCCACCAAACCCAAAGTTCTTGAGTGGTTCAACAAAAATCCCCAAGTTTCCATAACAATTGAACCATCGACAGCCAAATTTCTTACTCAAAAATCATTTGCAACAACAAAATTAGCTGCTGCAAAGTCTCATGCAGAGTACAAGAAGTACCTTGCCCAGATCATGGAACAATTCAAAAAAGAAGAAGAAGAAGAAGCATGCTTTGAGATTCTATGATCTGATCTCAAAGCAGGACCATCCCTTGGCCCCAAGGCCCAGGCCAAACAAGAAATTCAACACAAAATTCTGACAAAACTGCCAAAAGCCAAATGACAAGATCCAAAGCCTGCCGAAAGTCTGCTAAAGAAGGACGACAAGATCCAAAGCCTGCCGAAAGTTTGACGACAAGATCCAAAGCCTATCGAAGCATGCCTAAAGCCTGCCAAAGAAGGACGACAAGAACCAAAGCCTGCCAAAAGACTACTGAGGAAGGACGATAAGACCCAAAGCCTATAACCAAAGCCTGCCAAAAGACTGTTAAGGAAGGACGACAAGACCCAAAGCCTGTCAAAATATAGACGGACTCCAAAAAATCATTCAATAAACTCAAGAAGGACGGACTCTAAAAAAATTATTCAATGAACACTCAAGGCTGGCCTCTATAAGAAGAACCCAAAGCAAACGAAGAGGGCAGAATGAAGAACCCGGAAGAAGTGTGATTCCTTCTGAGAGTAGAATTAGGAATCCTCCAAAAATCATTCTGTAAATCCAAAACCATCAAACCTCTTCAATCATCTCTGAAGACTGTTCTTCATAGAACAAAGTCCAAGTTCTCCATACCCTGTAAGTATTAGAAAAGCTTGCTGATGTATTTTCAAAAGAAAGTTTTGCAATAAAAGGATTTGTTCTCCAAAAAATTTTGATTTACTTTAACAATTTTATTTATTATTCAAGTTAGATAGAGGCACAAAGTGAAATAAGGTTGTCCTGCTATAAGGTTTACCCCTTACAGTGAAAAGGTTGTCTACTTTGATGCTGTCTATTTCATATCTGTTTACAATTTCTTATTTCCTGTTAAAATTCCTGCATCCATCTTACTCAACTGTTACCCCTTTCGATTCCTTGGGAAACCCATGGTATATATATATATATATAAGACTGTTAAGATGGGGGTTGGTTATTAACCAAGAACGATTTTACGGATTTTTCCCAGCAAACTAAACCAGAGCAAGAAGAATCTAATTTCAAACATGAATTAATAAAAAGAATTAATTTAAACATTTCTTTTCTTTTCAGACCTCACACATTTGATTATCTAAAAAGTGTATTCTAATTTTAAAGTAATCAGAACAGAAGATTGCATCAGCTCTTTGATCAAGATTTTGACAGAATCAAGCATGGCTTCTTCAACTGATACCGTATTCCCCCCACCAAACCCAAAATTTGGTCAGAGAGAAGGCGGCAAAGGAATAACAAGAAGGAACAATTGAGAAAAGTTGTACCTCGGACAGAGTTCTCAGAGCGTTCGTTTGGCGATGCGACGACGCAAGATTTCTTTTTGTTCTCCCAAGCGTCTCCCACCTCGGAAGGGATTCTCATCTCTCTATTGGAGGAAGAGAGAGGAAGCCAACTCGTGCTTCCTTTCCCTTCCGCGAGACCGGTAAATATAGCGCGCGAGCGTCCCACGAAAGGGCAAGGATACGAGCGAGAGCCGTCATGTTTCGTGATGGAGCAAACTCACCGCGGTACATCCATCGCAAATTATGTGGTCCCTCTTGATCTGCCGGTTGTGCTAAACATGGATGGTTGCCGAGCACTGCGAAGATTAGGCTTAGCATCAGAATCATAATTTTTTTTTTTCAGATTTTACAGAATTTTTATTTTTAGACCTTTTAAACTGTTTTTTTTTTTTTTTTATAAAAAAAAATGAATGGAGGAGGGAGGCAAAACTTTCCGGTCTAGCTTCCCGCTCGGGTCCCAACCCGTTAAACCTTTGTTCCATTCGGACGGTAAATTTTTATGTACCCTTCCTATCAACTACATGGATAGGTTAGCCTAATCCCACTACGGTACCGAAGTTTCGGCCGTTCAGTCCTTCAATTACGTGTCCAAATTTAATCTGGAATTTAAACTGCATCTTTGGACCTTTTAAACTGCCCTCTCGTATCAGAATTGGATGGCCATCTGTCTAATTTTTTTTTTAAAAAAATATGGATAGTCATGCTTGGCTAGCATGGTAATATATCCGAACCTGGAAGTTGGGATTAGTGCAACTGATGAAATTATATGGGGCAATCCCTTGTTCGGGGCATGCATGCCATGATGGCTATGACGGAGAAGGTTATCGAAAAAAAAAAATATTACTGATATTTGAAAATAAAAATAATTAATTAATTATAAAAAATTTTATCAAAATTAATATTATAAAAAATAAAATAAATAAAGAGGACCTAGGATGAAGATAAAAAGAGTATACTATCCCAAGAATAGTTTTTGTCCCTCGCAAAATTAAAGAATGTAGAGTATATCATTTTGAGAATAATTTTTGCTTCCAACAGCGAGCAGATCTGTATGCATAAGGTTGTATGGAATAACAAAAGGATTAACTTTCTACATTTTTATGGAATAACTAAAAATAAATAAATGTTTGCTTTCTTATAAAATCAAGAATACATAGCATACTGTCCTCAGAAGAATTTCACCTTCTATCGGTTTTTAATCTAAAAGACTCGTTAAATCTTCTACAAAAAAAGTAGAGAGAGAAGAAAGGTAGAAAGAGTGCAAATATGATGGGACAATAATCTTTACGACAGGAACTTTTTGTTGGTGTTTTGGCCTATCAAGAGTGTGCCTCCCCTTACCCTTTTGGTTAACCAAAAAAAAAAAAAAAAAAAAAGGTGTGCCTCTCCCTCTTGTTTTAAAAAACGCTATGAAGGCCTTAATGGTAAGCTAATAGTAGATTATCGCCCTTGATTCCGAGCAAGCAAGTAGGTCAACACACCCAAAGCCAAACTAAGCTTCAGATATTAAATTATCCAACATAAATGCTTTAAGATTTGAACTTTTCTAAAAATTTTAATAAAAAAAATTAAAAAATCAAGAATATTCCATTAGACATCATCATCGGAGTTTGAATGCATCACCTCTCCTGTGCATAGGCAATTGAGATTATACCGATTGTTGTATTACAAATAAGAACTTGCCATATAGTTTTGTTTTTGTTGAGTACCGCATAGTTTGTAGTGCACGAATTTGTAAAG